>CM030362.1:179430665-179780665 GCA_017893485.1 Hemerocallis citrina
AATCAGTGGAAAGCAAATGTAGTAACCAATAATTTAAAGATAATAAAAATTTAAATAAAGATAAAATATAAATAGTGAGTATATGTATTATATTAGAGAAGTGTAAAGCTACAAAATTAACAATTAGCTATTAATAGTGAAATGTAATTATAACAAAAGGTAGAAAATAATAAGTAATAACAAAAGAGTAATAAAAGGGAATCTTATTGTGTAGAGGTATATTGCATTTATATAAGTAAAAAAACTATTACAGTCATGTTAAATTATACTGAAATAAATAAGATAACATAAAATAATGAAAAAATATAATATCGTGAAATCAAAGTATTTGTAAAGTGAATGTAAAGGTACAAAGATCAAAATTCAAAATCTAATAGAAATAATAACAAAGGAAAATGATAGTCTTAATATAATAAGTAGTAATTCAAAACTTAATAGAATACGTAAATGTAATTGCAAAATAAATAAGTAACGTAAAAGCACATAAAGTAAGACGGATAAAACATCAAGAAAGAAAATGAGTAAGTCAAACTTAAAAGATTAAGACTAAGGGTTGTAGATAAAATAATAAATACCAGAGTGAATTAATAGTATAAGAAAATATTTATTTGAAAAATATTAAATGTTAAAGATGAAAAGTACTTTGAGAAAAATACACGAAGAAAATAAAAAAGAAACGCTTCGTCTATGTATAAGGTATCATGAATGTAGGTGATATGGCTAAAAATAGGATTAAATCGGGACCGTTCACATCGGACACGAATCTTAAAGCTCAGGGGTAAAACGGTAATTTCACATACAAATGGGTCCGAAACGGATACTGGGTCTCCTTCTCATAGATCCAATAACCCGCGAACGGATCCACCTCAACTGGGTACGGGTCTCGACCCGATACAAACCCAATCCGACAGGATAGAATTAAGGTCTCTGATTGAACCAAATCAACGGGCCTGATTCGCGACTATCCTCTCACCGGGAATTAAGGGATTACATTCCTAATCTGATTACGAGGATTTTACTCCTTATCAGATCACAGGAATTACATTCCTAATCTGATCCCTAAGGCGGCTATAAATACCCTCCACCCATCTCCATTAAGAGGTAATCAATCTTTTGCTAGTAAAACACTCTTTCATAATCATTTCTGGTTACTGACTTGAGCGTCGGAGGGTGCGTCGCCAGGATCAACCCCGGTGTCTCGCACTTCTTTGCAGGTGAACGGCGGGAGTCAGCGGTCAAACTCTGGTGGAACAGGTTAGGTGTTTGCTATTCAGGTTTTCCAAGAACTCACAAATACTATCTGTTTACCCCCACACCAGATTCAGCGGTAACAGATTGGCGCCGTCTGTGGGAAATAAATGAATAGCAGCCTTCCCTCTTCCCGTTGGTCAGATCTCCTCCAGCCATGCCTCCTAGGAAAGTAAGATCCAGAGGGTCTAACCGTGGACCCAATTCCGTTGATCAGCAAGAGGTAGTACCCATCCAACCCGCTCAGCAGCAGGGGCAACTTCCTCTCCAAGCGGAAGACACTCTTCAACAAGATCAGCCTCCTCTTCAGAATCAGCAACCCCCTAAGGGTCCCGCCGATCCTCAGAATGCCGGTGCGGGGGCTTCGCGTCCCAACCCGCAGAAGTAACCCCTCCATCAGGACCGCATTTCGGTACACAATGCCTCTTCGGATTCCATGGCCTCCCACAATCCTCGAGTTTCCGACCTCCGCAATACCATCCTCAATCGGCAGAAGGATGAGGATCTTCGCCGCCATCTGGACGAAAAGCGGGCCCGAGAAGGAGCCTCCCGCCAACAGCGTCCGGATGAGCGATCTCCTCACCGCCGAGACTACAGAAGGTTCCCTACCCGAAGAGGGATGAAAGAGTCCCCCGAACACCACAGGAGAAGACATCATTCCCCCGCCGGTCGGCAACATCCGAGGAACGATGAGGCACCCATCACCCGTGCCGAGTTCCAGCAGTTCCAAGCAACAGTGTTGCAAGCCCTCAACCTCCGACCCAACAATAACAATGCTCAGAGGGCTCCTACCCCTCCACGGGTCCAAAGTCCTCGCCATCGGTCCATAACTCCTCCTCCGGCTACTAGCAACCAACAGCGCATGCCTAGCCCTCGCCGCTCCCAGAGCTACCGTCGTCGCTCCCTTCCTATGAAGACGAGTCCAGAGGCTCATTTGATTACCGTCGAAGGGACGATGCCCTCTACCGTCATCTCCACGAGATGGAGAGGTGCATCGGCCGAATAGATAAGGATGAGGAGTTAAGAGGAAGGACCATCCGCCCGAGCAGACCTCCCTTCTCCCGGACCATCATGGAAGCTCCTATCCCAAGAGGTTTCCAACCCCCGCAGTTCGAAACTTACTCGGGGGAGTCGGACCCTGTGGACCACATCGAAAGCTTTAAGACCCTCATGCTAATCCACCAAGCCTCCGATGCCTTGCTGTGCAAAACCTTCCCCGCCACTCTTAAGGGTTCAGCTCGGGAGTGGTACTCCCGCCTCGCCCCGTCTTCCATATTCTCCTTCGAGCAATTCGAGTCCCTCTTCATCACTCATTTTGTGACTAGCAGACGCACGGAGAAGACCAACATCTCGTTACTCCAGCTCCGCCAGGAGAAGGGAGAGAAGTTGAGAGACTATGTGAAGAGGTTCACTGCAGAAGTGAGATCCATTGCTTCCCTTGACCAGCCTGTTGCAGCGGCCGCCTTCCAATCGAACATCCTCAACTCTAGCCTTCGCTCCTCCCTTTCCAAGAAGCCCCCACATAATTTTGCCGACCTCCTTCTTAGGAGCGAGAAGTACATTCGGGCTGAAGAAGCCGAGAATCTCCCAGGCTTTGAGGAGACATCTTCCGAGAACAAACG
Source organism: Hemerocallis citrina (assembly GCA_017893485.1). Lineage (NCBI taxonomy): Eukaryota > Viridiplantae > Streptophyta > Magnoliopsida > Asparagales > Asphodelaceae > Hemerocallis > Hemerocallis citrina. The sequence continues at coordinate 179,433,536 of CM030362.1, forward strand.
GAAGAGCACAAGCGAAGAGGGGTCCCAAAAATCCTAGAAGGACGGCAATGGACAGCGTCGCTCGACTCCTCGGTTTGAGAAGTTCACCCCCCTAATTGCCAATATATCAGAAGTTTTTATGGAGGTGGATAAGGAAGGGCTCCTCCGTGCTCCCCCGAGAATGAATACACCTGGCAAGAAGAGGAATAAGGATAAGTGGTGCCGCTTTCACAGGGACCACGGCCACGACACGGATGATTGTCGGGCTCTCAAGGAGGAGATCGAAGAACTCATACAACGGGGGCACCTGATCAAGTTTGTCCAAAAAAAGGGGGCCGAGTTTCCCTCCTGAGGAGCCTACAAACGAACAGAAGGGCCCGCCGAGCTTTAAGACTCAGAATCTCCCAGCTCCTCCCAATAGGTCTTCACCTTATTGTAGAAGTAGGATCCTGATTTTCAATAAGGCCGATGCTTGTAACTCGGCCAATAGCATGTAATAATGGCTCGCCCTATTGAAGCGGCCACTTAGTTTATTTCAAACTATACAGCTTTTCATTGAAAATTATTGCTCCTGCTTCTCTATCTCTCCGAATCACGACTCTCTTAAATGGTGGGTTCGGAGTCCAGCTTCTTTTACATGGCTGCTCCCGCAACTTACTAACCTTTAACAACGAGTTCGGAGTCCAACACTTGGCTCGATTCCTCTTCAAATAACTTGCTCTTCAGCGAGTTAGAAGTGGTTCGCCATTCGGAATTGCTCCCACAACCATTGAATAACTCTAACGATGGTTCGGAGTCCAACACTTGGCTCGATTCCTCTTCAAATAACTTGCTCTTCAGCGAGTTAGAAGTGGTTCGCCATTCGGAATTGCTCCCACAATCGTTGAATAACTCTTACAATGGTTCGGAGTCCAACACTTGGCTCGATTCCTCTTCAAATAACTTGCTCTTCAGCGGGTTAGAAGTGGTTCGCCATTCAGAATTGCTCCCACAACCGTTGAATAACTCTAGCGATGGTTCGGAGTCCGACACTTGGCTCGATTCCTCTTCAAATAACTTGCTCTTCAGCGGGTTAGAAGTGGTTCGCCATTCGAAATTGTTCCCACAACCGTTGAATAACTCTAACGATGGTTCGGAGTCCAGCACTTGGCTCGATTCCTCTTCAAATAACTTGCTCTTCAGCGGGTTAGAAGTGGTTCGCCATTCGAAATTGCTCCCACAACCGTTGAATAACTCTAACGATGGTTCGAAGTCCAACACTTGGCTCGATTCCTCTTCAAATAACTTGCTCTTCAGCGGGTTAGAAGTGGTTCGCTATTCGGAATTGCTCCCACAACCGTTGAATCCCTCTAACGACGAGTTCGGAGTCCAACACTTGGCTCGATTCCTCTTCAAATAACTTGCTCTTAAGCGAGTTAGAAGTGGTTCGCCATTCGGAACTGCTCCCACAACCGTTGATTATGTCACTTAAATAGCGAGTTCGGAGCTAAAACTCTCTCCTAGAGTTTCTCCTCAAACTCGTCTTCCAAATGGCTCTCTCCCAGAGCCGAGCTCTTCGCCCCGCTCACCTCCAAGGCGGACATCTTCTCAAACGAGTTCGGAGCTAAAACTTTCTCCTAGAGTTACTCCTCAAACTCGTCTTCCAAATGGCTCTCTCCCAGAGCCGAGCTCTTCGCCCCGCTCTCCTCCAAAGCGGACCTCTTCTCAACGAGTTCGGAGCACAACTCTCCCCTAGAGTTGCTCCTCAAAACTCGTCTTCCAAATGGCTCTCTCCCAGAGCCGAGCTTTTCGCCCCGCTCATCTCCAAAGCGGACCTCTTCTCAACAAGTTCGGAGCACAACTCTCCCCTAGAGTTTCTCCTCAAAACTTGTCTTCCAAATGGCTATCTCCCAGAGCCGAGCTCTTCGCCCCGCTCACCTCCAAGGCGGACCTCTTCTCAAACGAGTTCGGAGCTAAAACTCTCCCCTAGAGTTACTCCTCAAACTCGTCTTCCAAATGGCTCTCTCCCAGAGCCAAGTTCTTCGCCCCGCTCGCCTCCAAAGCGGACCTCTTCTCAACGAGTTCGGAGCACAACTCTCCCCTAGAGTTGCTCCTCAAAACTCGTCTTCCAAATGGCTCTCTCCCAGAGCCGAGCTCTTCGCCCCGCTCGCCACCAAAGCGGACCTCTTCTCAATGAGTTCGGAGCACAACTCTCCCCTAGAGTTGCTCCTCAAAACTCGTCTTCTAAATGGCTCTCTCCCAGAGTCGAGCTTTTTGCCCCGCTCTCCTCCAAAGCGGACCTCTTCTCAACGAGTTCGGAGCACAACTCTCCCCTAGAGTTGCTCCTCAAAACTCGTCTTCCAAATGGCTCTCTCCCAGAGCCGAGCTCTTCGCCCCGCTCGCCTCCAAAGCGGACCTCTTCTCAACGAGTTCGGAGCACAACTCTCCCCTAGAGTTGCTCCTCAAAACTCGTCTTCCAAATGGCTCTCTCCCAGAGCCGAGCTCTTCGTCCCGCTCGCCTCCAAAGCGGACCTCTTCTCAACGAGTTCGGAGCACGACTCTCTCCTAGAGTTCCTCCTCAAACTTGTCTCTCAAATGACTCTCCTAATGCTGAGCTCTTCACTCCGCTCGCTTCCAAAGCGGGCCTCTTCTAAGCGAGTTCAGATCCCAAAACTCTCCCATAGAGTTGCTCCTTACACTCTCTTCAAAGAATGGGTCTTCTCCACACCTAGGAGTGGAGCTCCTCTTCAAAAATCTCCAAAACCAAACAGAGCATCACCTCTTCCATATGCCGACCCATCCCCTTCATCAACTCGCTGAGCTTCTCCTCACACTCGAGCTGTCCGAACTCCGAGCTCCACTACACCGAGCTACTACGGGCAGAGGGTGAACTACTGAGTCACCGAGCCGAGCGGACGTGGTACCGACCTCCACATATGGAGAAAAATACCGCCGACCCGATCTCACCGTTAGATCATCTCAAAATTCGCACTCAAGCGTGATGGATGGATCAGATCGCGCCACGTCTTCACAAAACGACAAGATAGCATTTTCTCGAAATGTGAGCCTCTTGTCTTGTGATTCGCGCCACGATCGTGATCAACCGTCCAGATGGAGCCACGTAGCTCGGATCTGAAATACAAGCTACCGATCTACCGAGCGGGAAAGTGGTGAAAAATGCTCCTCAAAATCCATGCTCGGATCTGCCGAACAAGATGCATCTGCCGAGCAACAAAGCATATGAAGAGGAAGAAAGAAAAAGAGGCTAACGGGTCGGGGTTGGATCCGATACCCACGGTCCGACCCATACCTTTCTTAGCTCCTTCATTCTCCTCCTTCTTCTTCAAATCTTCCCGCCAAAAGTACCCAACACTTCTCCTCTTCTTCACTGTGCGAAAGAACAAGGCAGAGGAGAGAACCTAAATGTCTCTCCTCCCCTTCTTCTCTCTTCTCAGGGCCGAGCTCCGCCATGGCCGAGCTGCCGAGCCGAAGGGACGAGGTACCGACCTCCACATATGGAGAAAAATTCTGCCGATCCTATCTCACCGTCGGATCGTCTCAAAATTCGTGCTAGAACATGATGAACGGCTCAGATCTCGCCACGTCTCCACAAAACGACAAGATAGCATTTTCTCAAAATTTGAGTATCTTGTCTCGTGATTCACGCCACGATCGTGATCAACCGTCAAGATTGAGCCACGTAGCTCGAATCTCACATCCGAGCTACTAAACTACCGAACTGCAAAGTGGCAGAAATCACCTCAAAATCCGTGCTCGGATCCGCCGAACAAGACGCATTTGCCGAGCAGCAAGGAAGAGAGAGAGAAGAAAAAAAAATTGAGAGTAGGGTCGGGTTCGGACCCGTTAGGGTCCCAAACCCGAACTCATACCGCCTCTCCTCCCCTTCCTCTTCTTCAACTAAACTGGCGCCAAAACCAGACAGAAGAAGAAAAACCCAAGCTCGCTCATCTCCATTGACGACCTTGTCCAACTCCTCAACGAGCTCTGCCCCGTCTCTAGCTTCCTCGACGAAGCTTCGCCGCCGAGCTCAATCTCCTCCGACCTCCAAGCTCGCCCATTCGCCGAGCTCTTTGTCCAAGCTCCGAACCCATCGTCGAAGTTCTCCCGAGCTCCACGTACGACGAGCTCCATAAGCTCTCCTAGCCAGAGCTCCATCACCAACTGCCTCCGCCGCCGAGCTCAATCTCCTCCGACCTCCAAGCTCGCCCATTCGCCGAGCTCTTCGTCCAAGCTCCGAACCCATCGTCGGAGTTCTCCCGAGCTCCACGTATGACGAGCTCCACAAGCTCTCCTAGCCAAAGCTCCATCACCAACTGCCTCCACCGCCGAGCTCAATCTCCTCCGACCTCCAAGCTCGCCCATTCACCGAGCTCTTCGTCCAAGCTCCGAACCCATCGTCGGAGTTCTCCCGAGCTCCACGTACGACGAGCTCCACAAGCTCTCCTAGCCAGAGCTCCATCACCAACTACCTCCGACGCCAAGCTCACAGCTCATCTCCAACGCCAAGCTCGCCCAACCTCGCCGACCTCCACGCTCAAACCACCCCGTCGTCAACCTCCACAACGTCGAGCTCCTTCAACACCGAGCACACCGCCTCGTCGAGCTCTACGTCTTCTTCCCCGAGCTCCAAAAGCCTAAACTCCTCTTCCTCACGCCGCCGAGCACTATCGAGCTCACCACCTCCATCGAGCTTGAGCTACTCTCGACGAACCCATGAGCTCCGAACCACTTCCGCCGAGCTCCACTCCCCAAAGCTCCGTTGAGCTCTTCTCCATCGCCGAGCTCGCCCAACCTCGCTGGCCTCCACGCTCGAGCTCATCACCTTCGAGCGCCTCGATCAAGGCTGGCGACGCTCCACGTTCGACAAGCTCCGCTCGCCACTCAGGTTGCTCAAATGATGGGGACGAGCTCGGAGAAGGGATCGAACTAAGGCGAGTTCGAAGGGCGAGGGGCAATGGGCGAGGGGCGAGGTTCGAAGTAGAAAAAGGCGAACAAGAAGAAGGAAAGAAAGAAGCAGAGGAGGAAAAAAAAAAAAACGCCACGTGGCATCATCTCAAGGGTCGGCAGATCCAAGTTGCCGAGCCGAGGTGCCGATCCGAGGAGCCGAAGAACCGACCCTCGTATATGGAGAAAAAACCTGCCGACCTACACGATCCGTCCGATCGTCTCAAAATTCGCGTCGCGACACGATTGACGCTCAGAAACGCGCCACGTGTCCAGAACGTGATCTGCCTCACGATGCGCACACATCTGATCATAATCAACGCCCAGAAACGCGCCACGTGTCCACAGCATGATCTGCTTTGCGATGCGCGCCATCTGATCACGATCGACGTCTAGAAATGCACCACGTGTCCAGGTAATATTTAATTAATTAATTAATTAATTAATTTATTAGTTTTAATTATTTAAAAAATCCGAAAAAATAATTAAAAAATCGAAAAAAATTAATTAGAAATTATAAAAATAATTGTTAATTCAGAAAAATTATTTTTAAATTCTGAAAAAAATAATTATTTAATTAGAATAATTAATTAATATTTTTGATAATTAATTATTTAATTCGGAAAATGAATAAAAAATTCAAAAAAATGAGAAAAAATTCAGAAAAATCTGGAAAAATCACCAAAAATCCAGAAAATTCTGAGAATATTTTTGGGCATTTTACAAGCCCAGAATAACACCATTACACCCCGAGCAAGATTCAAACTCCCTTAAGAACACCGATAAAATCCCGCATGCCATTAGAACAGTAAAACTACTCCTCAAAGGCTGATCAAACTCAGTCTTCAGGAGTGGGGGGCTCGTGATATGGCTAAAAATAGGATTAAATCGGGACCGTTCACATCGGACACGAATCTTAAAGCTCAGGGGTAAAACGGTAATTTTACATACAAATGGATCTGAAACGGGTACTGAGTCTCTTTCTCACAGATCCAATAACCCGCGAACGGATCCACCTCAACTGGGAACGGGTCTCGACCCGATACAAATCCAATCCGATAGGATAGAATTAGGGTCTCTGATTGAACCAAATCAACGGGCCTGATTCGCGACAATCCTCTCACCGGAAATTAAGGGATTACATTCCTAATCTGATTACGAGGATTTTACTCCTTATCAGATCACAGGAATTACATTCCTAATCTGATCCCTAAGGCGGCTATAAATACCCCCCACCCATCTCCATTAAGAGGTAATCAATCTTTTGCTAGTAAAATGCTCTTTCATAATCATTCTGGTTACTGACTTGAGCGTCGGAGGGTACGTCGCCGGGATCAACCCCGGTGTCTCTCACTTCTTTGCAGGTGAACGGCGGGAGTCAGCGGTCAAACTCCGGCGGAATAGGTTAGGTGTTTGCTATTCAGGTTTTCCAAGAACTCACAAATACTATCTGTTTACCCCCACACCAGATTCAGCGGTAACAGTAGGTTCAAACCAACCATAACACTCATGATACCAAGGGAAAGCAAGCTCGCATACAATACCCCATCAATTGTATAAGAGGGGAGTATCATGAATGCAAGTTCAATAACTTCATCATTCATCACTCCAAACTAACACTCACCCTCAAATGTCTACCCTAATTGTGTTTTCCTTATAAATTTGTACTACTTATTGAAGTCGGCTCTAATACCACTCTGTAACGCCTCAAATTTCAAACACAGGTAATTCGTAGTAAATACAGGATCCTTACTTCAACTTCATACAAAAATATAGGGAATTAAAAATTTTTCCAATTACAGCATTATTCTTTACAATAACACAGCGGAAATGAATAAGTACAATACATCGTGTAATACTGGAAGCACTTCAATCTTGTGACGTCTCTCACCGTGTCTTCAAATCCATGCCAAATCTAATCCTACAGCTAGAAAATTGTGGGCATGTCAGTTGCATACAATTGACGCAATGTTATAATACAGCGATTCTTCTACTTTAGCAAACACAAACTTGAATGCAAACAGAAAAAGTGACTATCCTAGTCGTGTCAATGTATAATATGAACTTAATGCCTAATGCAAACATTACATTATGATGACACTAATGCATACTTGCTGGGATTCTTTGCATCTCATACTACATGGTCCGAGGGAAGCCCTTATCGTACTCCTTATTATAGGTTTCAATCCTTCGTTATGCAACCTACTACTATGGCTACTACAAGATTTAGATACTTTGCAAGTATTTGTTCTCCCCACGGAATACTGGAGATCAATTCCACTCTGTGGATCATTCTGGGGCCTATTTCATCCAGCATCCCGGAATACTAGGGATTGTCTCACTCCGTGAGTCATCCTGGTACCTTCATTGCACAAATACCCTGTGAGCATCGTTCTCACCCCCAGAATACTGAAGATTAATCCCACTTTGCGGATTATTTTGTGGCCTATTTCATCCATCGTCCCAGAATACTAGGGATTGTCTTACTCCGCATGGTATCCTGGAGTCCATAACTCACGTTTGCTCTTATTTCATCATATGTCCAACTAGTGCCTGACCTTAAGTTTAAATTGTAGTTATTAAGACCTAAATTTTAACTTTGCCCACCAGACTGAAACCAAAACACTGAGAATACTATCCCATACTGGCTACTTCTCAAAGAGAAAGTTAACCCACACTGGTTACTTCTCAAATTCCATTTATCACAACTGCCGGTATTCTGCGTCCCGCTCACTTTAGAACAAACAACCATCTTAGAAAGATCACATAGGTTACATCTAACCTCATCATAAACATTTCCATTCATTAAACATTTTTTAACTTCTTTTATTCATTCTCTTTGCCATTATCAATCATGAAGTAACCAACTTCTTATAGCAACATTCAATAACACTTGATGAGTTAAAACCCTTATTAACATCACATGTTTAACATTCCAACTTCATCCTTTAATTACCTCTTAATTCCTCATAAGGTACACCTTACTAATAATCCAATTTTAAATCAAATTTTACACATTGTAAAAGTTTTATGACAACTCGATAAAAGATATCAACCTAATGGTATTGTAAAAATTATAAATTTCAGTACTACTCAAAAAATAGATTTATTAGTTTCATAGGAATCATAAATGAGTCTACTATAACTTTGTAGTTAAGATCATCTACATTCATCCTCAATTTATTCGTCTAAATTCATTTGCAAAACAGTAGGTTTACAATCCGAACACTGTAGCTCATGTTGCTTGTAAAAAACATAGAAAATTATATACTTCATAAAACTTTGTGTTCTTTAGATAAAATTAAAGGTATATGTAAGTATACTATAACTTTGTAGTTATAAGTTTTCCCAAAATATTATGTCTATAACCATGAATTCTTCAAAATCTACAGTAGGGTCGAAAAGTTATACAGTCAGCCACTGTTCAATTTTGTAAAATTCATTATAAATTCAATTCTTCATGGGAAATTGGTTTCTTAGACTCTAAAGAAAGGTTAACGAGTCTACTTCAAGTTCTTAGTTTTGACTTTTATCAAAATACTTCATCTAAGAGGCTGAAATGATTAAAATCCGAAATGTGTACAAATTTCTAGCAACCAGCCAACTACCAACTAGTACTAAGTTTGGATTTTATTAAAATAGTAAACGACATCCAAATATTATGAAATTATAAGGAGATGTTATTGACATATACGAGATGCTCCTATAAAAAATTTAGCTTTAGATACTATCTAGTTTAAAAGTTATGGTTTTTTGAAGTGCAACTTGAACTCAAAACAGAACCTTATGAAAATGCCCTCTAATCAAACATATCATAATTTCACACATTCAATCAACAACAAATAATCTAAACATGAATGTTAAATTTATATCATTTATCATGCTTCTAACAATTCACACATGTCAAGTATTTTACTAAGAAAACTATATTAGAAAGTTGAAGAAACATCTACCTCAATTGTAGAATTCCTAGTAGTAGAACTCTTAAAAAATAATGCTCCAAAGCTCCAAGCTCCCTAAAAAATGGCTGGCCTCTTCCTAGCACAACGTGCAAGGTTTTTTCCCTCTTTCTCGCTTTTGTTTTTGTTTTGATTTGTGTTCTTCATGACAAAAGTAGGAACTATTTATAGGAAAATTATGTGGTAAAAAAAGCTCCCCACTTCCCACTAACTCACACCACTCACCCTCATTCTCAACCATGATAAGAAACACATGCACGTGTAGTCAATATGTGTGCACACTCTTCATACAAATTTTATTATTAATTTTTATTAGGTTAGATGTATGTGTTACACATGACAAGTGTACCAAACTAACTATATTTTAAATGTACACTTTAGTGCACATATAATCAATCATGGGCTTTAAATTAATTTTAGTGGGCTACAAAATGGATTGAGGCCTAATGAATTTTTATTATAAATAAATCACATGTGACTAGAAAATGAGAAGAAAAATATTCATGACTCAAGAAAATTTTAGAAACCAACATATGCACTGCGAACACGTGCGTTGTACGTATCAATACAAAATAAATTTAAGAGAACGAAAAACAATCAAAATATAAAATACGTAGAACATATATATTAGTAATGTTACGGATATTTTACGTAACGGTAAAACATACGTAACTGACACGTTTATTGAAAACACGTGCAATGCATGTAAAGACTCAAAGAATAAAATAAATGTTTATGTTGTCTCGGAATAGGATAAAAATGAATCTTGAGAAGATGGAAAATGTATAAATAGTCAAAATACAAAATACGTATGATATTTAAATTAAAATATGCTACGGATATTACCCGTAACGGTACAAAATACACGCGCGTTATTCCCTTGGGCAAAATTGTCATAAGTCAATTTTGTAGGGTGTTACAGATATTGGGGATTGAAGAATTTTTTAAACCAATTTCTTGTTGGTTTTTGAAATATCCTTAATTTTATTTGATGTTTATGTCATTGGGGCTTTATCGTATTTTGTATTTCACATTATCAAAGGTTATCCTATTATGGACTTGATCTTTCAAATGTTATATAGTGGATAAGCCTTTTGATTGGAATTAAATATGATATTCTTAATTCATATCGCTCCATTTTCGATAAATATTTTTAAGAAGTTTCACTTCATGATTGGTATAAATTGTATGTAACATCCCGTAGTAATTTTTTTAATAAAAATACATTTTTCATTTTTTGCACGTGAAACGCACGTGAAAATTTTATCTAATTTTTGTTCTAAAACTTTTTCCTAAGTTATACATAAGTTTTCTTTTATTTTTGTCTCATTTTTCTTTCTTAATTAAGTCCATAGGCCTAAAAGACTAATTTAAGCCCATTGGAATAAATAAAAAATAGAAAAATAAATAAGAAGCCCACCAAAAAATAATGAGAAGCCCACTAATAAATTCTACATTTATTTTGTACACCTTTTCTATTCTTGTCTTGTAACAAACTAGTAGCTACTAACAATTAACAAAATATGAAATAAATGAGAAAGAGTGTGCCCATGGGGTGCTCGTGCACGTGTTGTGCACCCCATGCAAGGTTGGCCGGCCATCATGAGAGAGTGGAAGAATGGAGAGTGGGGGTGAGTTCATGGGTAGTTATTTGGGTAGTGGAGTTAATTCTAGCCACACAAATTTCCTATATAAACCCCTCCCCTATTGTATATTATTTGCACCTAATCTAAAGAATTAAAAAAGAGAAAAGAAAGAGAGCTAGAGGGAGATTTCAGATTGTTCATTCTTGAAGCTTGGAGTTGCTTTTGCTAGGAGGAGAAGTGCTAGGCAATCGGTGTGGAACTGGGATCTTTCATTCTAGGAGTTCTAATTTCGTTTTCTTCAAAAAGGTGAGTGATTTTCTTACTTTCTAGATAATTTGTAGTATGCATGCTTAATTAGTTATAATGATTTTGTGGCATGATTTCTTAGACTTCTAGTGTGGTTCTTTTGCATGTGTTATTGATCTTGTTAGTAGAAATTTCATGCTAGGTGGAAAGATTCTCATTAATTTGTCATGTTAGTAACTTGAAAATACAAATAGAGTTGTGGAAGTGTTGTTGGGTACAAGTTAGTGTGCCATAACTATGTTGAAGGAATTGAAAATGATCTTTTGCAAAAATTGTTAAATTATACAAATAAAATTGGGTAAACAATAGGGAGAGTTGTAAATTAATGGAAGATGAAATATTCTCATGAAATTGATACAAAGATGGAATGAAATTGTGAAGTTTTGAGTTGAGGTTGAAAGAAGTATTTTTACTAATAAATGAAAGTGTATGATTATGTTTTTTTTTCTAACAATCACCATTTTTACAATATGTATGTAGAAAATTAAATTTTTATTGTAGACAAATATTTCTGGAGATTTTAGATATAAGCTACAAACTATTAAATTGGGAAAACAAATAAAATTGTAGAATACTTGAGAAATTAAAATAAAGGAATGAACAGAGACTGGGGTTATAATTCATAAAACCCACCTATAGAAAGTTTGGACGCTTGTCCTGAGTGGCTAATGTGTGCGCGCAAGTTGCCACGCTGCGCCGCAGCCATTGGGCTGAGGCTGAGGTCTTGGGTTCGAATCCAGAAATGCACATATGTGTGCATTTTCGTTTTTTTTTTTGTGTATTTTTTACTTTTAAAAATCCATAAAAAATGTAGAAATGTTTCTAAATCTTTACTAAATAGTTAGAAGTATTTTCTCACTATTTTGGGTATATATTAGAAGTCTAAAAAAAATTTATATTCATGTTAAAGAGTTATGGATTAATATTATAATAAGGAAGAAGTTGGGCTGAATAAATTCATTAAAGAAATTGAACTCTCTTAAGAAATATTGTGAATACGACTTTTGGGCTTGGGAAAATAACTAAAGAGATTGAATAATTGAATGAAAATACGAACGAGAGTTTTGAATCGAAGTCCTAATAAATTGTTTTATTAAGAGGCTTTTATAGAACTTGATATTAGAAAAGAAAGTAGTACTCAAACTATGGATAATGTGAGATGCTTTATTAATCAAAGGATGTGGGAAATGGTTGAAGTAAATAATTTCGGCAAACTAATTCAGTGTTGGTCTTCAAGAAATTGATTAAAGGCATTGTCTTCTAAATGTTACTAAAGGTAGTCAATTATTGCTTGATCAAAATTGTGAAGGAAATGAATTAAGTAAATGATTATTAGATAAAGAACGAGAGATTTATATTGAAGCTATTCATGACTTAATCTCTATTAATGAGATGATTGTTGTAATTTAGATGTTAATTGAGACTCATGTACCGGCAATTGATTGAAATGAGAAATTAATTTGTGAAGTGACCAATATGGGGTCATCATTCTCAGTGTTTGTTAAGCCCGGTAGGAATGTAAATTATAATTTAATTGTGATCATGTTAATTAAACCTAGGGAAAGGCACTAGAAGAAGATATGATAGAAACAACAATGAACATGGCCGGTAAAGGATGTGCAGCTCCTAAGGGTCTGAGATAGAGGAGTACGGTTGGTAAATCCATGTATGTGGGCTAGGGGTACATCCATCTATCATCGAAAAGGTACGTAAAGAGACAGCAGTCCCTAGAAATGTTCGGGACGAACATGATATGCCCGGTGAATCTACTATGGTGGGCTAAGGGTACGCCTGGTTCGTAGTTACGAGAGATCCACTTGATAGGGTTCGTGGCTAAGGATACGCCCGATAAATCCACTGAGGTGGGCTAGGGGTAGGCCGGTAAGGTCCAATATCCTGAGGGTGTGACTCTTCAGTGACTACACGTTGGAGTATATTCATTGGGTTAGGATGCATAATGTGGGATATGAACCCTTTAATGTGGAGTACCTTAATGACTTGCCCTTGAACCTATGTAGTATGGGATGCATAGAATCCGAACAAGCATGCATTAGTGCATCGTAGTGTAAACATCTGCATTAGGCATCTAAGGCATAACATACACTGACATGTTTAGAATAGTCACTCTTACACTTTGTAATGCATTCAAGTGTGGGATTGCTAAAGTAAGTAAATCGTTATAGTACAGCATAGTGAGGATTGCTGTTTATAATATTGCGTCGGTCGTAAGTGACTGACGTGCCCATAGTTTCAAATGCAGACATTGGATTCACAAGAAGATATAAAGATGATTGATGCTAAAGATTACTTCCCGTTTTAAGTTGTTGATGTTTTAAATTGTACATTCATATCATGTTGTACTTCATTTTATTTCTATTGCGTTGTTGTTGTAAAAGAACTTGATGTAATAAAAGTTTTCAAATTCCTTGTAAAATTGTACGAAGTGAAGTAAAGATCCTGTTGTGCTACGAATTTCCGTATTTTGAAATTCGGGGCGTTACATTGTGTGTGCATGTTTTCCTCATATATGGCATATCATCTCATTCATACACACTTATATGTACTTATAGTTTATTTTATATTCATATATTAAGGGGGAGTATTGAACTAAGGGAGAACTTTACTTTAAATTCTTAGCATGTTTTGTCCACACCAAAAGGAGGAGATTGTTGACTCTTTGTTCGGTGATTACAAATGCACATGTGTATCTAACGATTTCATGTAAGATATTTACAGGTCAATATAGAATGAAATTCAAATAAATCTCAAGATCTTCATAATTGAAGCAAATAGCTCAACAATGCACAAAAAGGAAAAGGATCATGCAAACATGAAAGATTGCAAATATACGGAAAGAACCGTCGAGAAGAAGGAAACAAGAGCATCAAGACTGATTATTTTATGCTTTATCTATGAGGAATAATATGTAACTGAATCTTTGGAAAATGAAAAGCTATGGAAAGAATATAAAGTGGATTCACCGAAATATTCAATTTGAGAATGTTTCGGTCGACTGCAAAAAGATAGTCAACTGTCAATTATAGTTGAAAATTGGTACAGTCGACTGTCAATGTCTCTTGCCCTTGGTCTGGATGAAACATACTTATATTTTTTCCTTTGTCGAGACTATGGTCTTGCTTTTTCACTTTTTTCGCTTCAAATCGAGGCGATTTTCGAGGTTTATATATAGAAGTCATGTGGTTGGAATAAAAATCTTGGTATGATTACCAAGAACTCAATGTATGGGGTTTGAGTTTAGTGGAACTCATGCAGTGGAGAATTGCTGCTCGTACGGGGTTAGTGGATTAAGTCTGAGGGTGGAATCACTTAAACTGTTGTGTTTTTCATCTCTTCTGAGTTTGCTTTATCTAACTTTATCTCTTTATTTTACGCATTCATTTTAAATTTTTTATTTCTGCACAATCATCCTATTTACCCCCCTCCCCTGTGCAAAGAGTGATTTATATTTTATTCCACTCCTTGAGGATTCAAATTTATGACCTGGATCAATACATCAATACATCCTGCATCATTGTTGATGTCATGTATGTTAAATGCCAACCAAGTAGTCACGTTCTTGGTCGTCCCAGCTCAATTTTAGCTTCTTTAAAGTTGATGAGATGTTAAATTAAGGATTAGAATCTAAAGGATTTACAACCTGTAGAACTATAACATAGTATATGTATTATAAGTTTAGCAAATTAGGAGAGATGATGAGAGTAAAGTTTGGATTGAGATCTAATGATTATCTCGGATGTCCACTTTCATTATTTATGTTGGATCGATCATTCACCAAGATGGAAAAAATCAAGAAGCATGTTACCCAAAGAATTGAAGTACGATGGAAAAAAATGCACTGAGAGTAATTCATAGTCAAAGATTGTCATACTATATACATCAGAGTGTTGGACAGTCAAAAAATAATGTCCAGAAGATGAGCATAATCAAAATAACGATGATAATGTGGATAAATGAAAGCATACTAACAGACAAAATAAAAAATGATTGATAGGAAAGAAAGTAAAAGGTTGTCTCAATTGAAGTTAAAATGCGATAGAACAAGTTGAGATGGTTTTGAAATGTATAACAAAGACAGATAATTTTTATAGTTAGAAAATAGTTCACCATAAACTTAAGGGAAGAAAAAGAGGTAGGGGTAGATCAAACAAACGCGGCTTGAAGCTACTAGTTCAGATTAGGTCCTATCTAGATTAACAGAATAAGATAGTATTCTACCAGCTTCAATATTTGACATTTGCACTACTAAAATGCTCCTATAATAGTGCCTTCATGTATTGCCATTTTTTCTTCTTAAAAAATAACATTCAAAATGTAAAAATTTGATGTAGGAAGTGATCCTCAATTAATAGATTAAGTAGATGAGAAGGCTTCGTAGAGTTGATCCCAATTTTCCGATGAAGGCTACTTATTGTTTTTTTTTTGGTTTTTTTTTTTTTTTGAAGAAAAGGTGGAATATGGTCACCCTGTTTCATTAATAAGCAATTAACCAAACAAACCCAGCGTACTGGGCCAAATTACAAACTACAAACAGGAAAATAGAACATGAAGCGACATGACCAGTACATACATTTAGAGCCCACTTCCAACAACTAATTGTAAGTACGTCAACAAAGCTTCGTGCACTGCCTCTCCGGCACGCGCACACCCACCTGAAGCAAATCACGCGGGGTTTAGAAGTTTGCCGCTTCCATCCTTCGCCCCAACTCCCATAAACTCTCCAAATTGCTCTCACATTCAGCCCAGTCAAAGTCACAACCAGAAAGAGAGCTGTGAAAAGGATACCTTCACCTCTCTCATGCTTTTGCTCTCTCAAGCGATTTCTCACCAAACAAACTCTCACTCACCCTAACCATGGGCACAGTCAAAGAGAGAGCCATGAAGAGGATACCTTCCCCTCTCTCACGCTTTTACTTTCTCAAGTGATTTCTCGCAAACGCTGATAAACACCTGCATAGATTAGTGAGAAGCAACGTATTCACTATCTTGTTAATACTGATTTGGGGAAATTAGGGTTAGGGTTAATCTCTAGCCGCTTAAGATATTATACCCTGCTTATCAGTATTGGAATATCACAGAGCACTACCTCTAGACCAGCTTATATAGAGATTAGACTGGGTTTAGGGTATTGGGATTTTAGCCCACTCAACCCGTTCCAATAATTAATACATAACACGTGTAAATCCGTGTTGCCCCATAGAATAATATACACAATATTATCCTATTATACTGAGAATATACATATACATCCAACAATCTCCTCCTATATTCTCAATATATTAGGCTAAGCAATGTTATAATATTGGATCACAAAAATTCAAACATTATTGAATCATAAAGAACATGGATAATAGACTAAATCAATTATAACTTGAATAGTTCAAATATGACTAAACCAAAATAATCAAATAGTTCTAAAACCATATCAGAACAGAATAGTTCACAGTGACTAAACCAACTAGAGAAATTGTCATAGTTTCAAAATCAATCAAAGCAAATAAACTTTAAGAACAAAATATGAGTTTTAAGCTCATGAACACAAGAGTCTTAAACTCAACAGAAGTTTTATCAAGCAAGTGGCAAATTTATTCTTTCGATAAATAAATCAAAACTATATCCTTCCAAAATGCTTTATGTTTACTCCTCCATTTTGAGCAAATCATTATTCTGAAATCTATGTTGACAGATTTAAGTCCTCCATCTTTGCTAGCTTATTGAAAACAAGAATATCAAGAGACATATCTCTAAGAATTCTAGCAAATTTCATAAAGTATCTGGTTCTACTAAAGAACTTAGTACAATTCAACGATAGCTTAGCAAAATGTAACGCAAGCATCACAATCAAGTTCTTTAATAAAATAAAGAACAAGAACTATTATAGTTTCCACACAAGAGCTATACTATGTTTCATATTGGAATGATAGAACAGTCAAATCAATTATGGTTAATTCTGAATCATCAAAATTGGAATGAAACATGAATCCATAAAAGAGTTAAATCATCAGAATTGGAATGATATAACAACCATTCTAAACATCGGAAACACATCGACAAGTTTTCATGCTTTCTTTTGGAATAATGAGATGATTCTAAGTAAATTATGAAAATATATAGTATCATCAAAATTGGAATGAAATTATATATTAACAGAATTTACATAGAATTTTTCAAATTATCTAAAGCATGTCAACTGCCTAAAATTGATGCTTCAGTTTGAACTTCTCTATGGCTCCAATTGGATTATAAATCTCAAAACAACTTGGATGTTAAAGCCTTTGACTCAATAGCTTTTAACTCTATTTCCCTGACAGTTTTGATAATTAGATCACTTTCAAGTCTCTTAGCAAGTGCATTGGCCATACTTGTCACAATTGCACTTTATCTATGAGAAAGTTCAACTAGGCTTCTTTCAACCTTAATATACTTCTCTTACTATTATAGAGTGAGTTATGAGCTACAGTGCATTATAGCTTGATAGTCGCATAACATAATTGAGAATTTACATTAAACTTCTCAAATGGATGATTAACAATAAGTTATTCAATCCACTCAGCCTCTTCCCCTGCAGAGGATAACATATAGAGGTCTGATTTCTTGGATGAGAACGCAACACTTGTTTGCCTATTAATCTCCATAATTTTTCTGCTCCTCCTAGTGCGAACACATATCCACTAGTTGTCGACTTTCACTAAACTTTGAGTAGCACAAAGCAAACTCTTGAGTACCACTCAGGTATCTCATTAGCCTCTTAAGGGCACTCAAATGTGTATGGGATTATTAGTAAATCTGCAGATCATACCTACCTCAAAGGCTATGTCTATTCTAGTGCAGATCTTTGTATACACGAGACTTTCAATTCTTTTAGAATGATCTACCTGTCTCATAGTTGCACCATCATAAGGTGTCAACCTTTGTATCATAATCATAAGGTGTTTCAAAACACACTTTCGATCACTATATCCCCACTTTTGGAACATATTATTGATTTATCGAGTTTGACTAAGGATTATCCCTTGCCAACCAAAACTCACCCTTATACATAATATGGTGTCCACACCACTTAGGTGCTAAATTTATTTGGATAGCACAATTTTAACTCCATTTAGAATAGAGATGTCACTTCCAATCAACAAGCATGTCAATAAAACCAAGTAAATAATAGCCATTATATTTGACACACCACAAAGTTAAAGGCAGTGATCTGAATTACTTAATTCATATACTAGGCTCTTTGAGAAATTTGTCAAAATATTTGTACGCTAGCTATATTACATGTTATAAAGCATACGATGATTTTACTAAATTGTAAATCTAGTTCACTAAACATATTAGTTCAAAACTTTCTAGTACAAAACTGTTCAGTTTAAAATATCAAGTACAGAACTTTTAAATATTCTTTATGAATGAAAAAATTTTCAATAGATGTAAGGATAAGAAGAATACTTATTGTAGCAATATGACAAACATGTGAGTAAACATCAAACAAATCTACCCCATTTTCTCAGTCAATCTGTTTGCTACTAAAAAGCATTAAAATTGCTACTGAACAATCAAAATTAAGTTTCTTCTACAAAACCCCACTTACTTACTATAGTTTTAGCCTCTTTTGGCAGATCAACTAAATTGAAGTATTATTGTATGACACAAAATCATCTCATTGTCTACTAAAGACTATTCTTAGTTCATTTGTCATTCAGGTTTTAAGTGTCAGTAAGGCTGGTTCTTGATTCCAACTGTGAATCATTGAACGTGTCTGTAGGACTAGATTGTTCATACATTTATCTTTGATGAACACATCTTCAAAGAACTTTGCAAGTCTAGATTCTTCTAACACAAATTAGATAGATCCAACATCTATCTACAGAACTACATTCTGCACTTTCTAAACACACAAATATTTGTTGTAGGTCCTACTTTAGGCCTTCTAGGGTCATGTACTCTAACAAATGTATCACAACACAAATTTCCACTTTAAAAAAATTATTTGTATTTTCATGCTATGATTTACAAGGTGTATTCAATTTAAGGTGTAGTAACACATTAGAGATATGATTAATAATACAACATCACTCATTATTACACAAGACAAACAACAGTCAATAATATAGAATTCAACATTTCACTAAGAGTTTGATTCTAACTTTTATCAATACTGTTTGATTGTTGTAAGTAGAGTGCAGTGGAGATTATGCCCAATGCAAACTTCTCTAAAGTTGTTAAACATATTCACCACCTCCATCAACACTGAACCCTTGATTTTTGGCATTTAACTAGATTTTAATTTATCACAATAACGAGTGTTACAGCTTCCATATATGTATGACAAACATTCAATAATCATCTACATAGGTGATTAAATACTTCTGACCAACAATCGTCTCATATAGTTACAAAGCTACTGAGATCACAAATATCAGAATGTATTGACTCAAGAAGTTGTGTGCTCCTAGAGACCATACTAAATGATTTTCTAGTAATCATAATCTGAGCACAACTTTTATATTTGTCATATTTAATGAAGTGTCATTTGGCAGAGTTATGAGTTTTAACATGAACAAACAAATTAATATATAGTTCACAGTGATTCTAAATTTCAAAACAACTTGGATGTTAAAGCTTTTGACTCAATAGCCTTTTAACTCCGTTTCCACACAGTTTTGATAATTAGATCACATTTCCTCACAGACAATTGAATATATATATCTCAAATCCTAGCCAATTATGCTAGGTTCAAGAACATAATTAGAACTATTATTATTAATTGTTTCATTTGTTAAACTCAACTTATACATGCGATTGACAATGTAAGCACAGTATAAGAGCTAATACAAGATTACTTTATCACATTTTACAAAGTTGTTTGCTTTCTCTAGTGATTCTAACAATGTCCATGTGCTCAAACAAATTGAGCTATAATTTTCTTTATTTGTTCTTCATCATCTTCGAAACACTAAGCGAGATAATGATCCATATTTTATAATTCAATTTTGCACACACAGTATAATGAACAATAAAGAACAAAACGTAAATAATGGAGTCATATTCTGCATTACAGAATGCTCCTATCTAAGTTACGGACATTTGTTACAAATCTTATACAAAAAATTTTAATTATTAGAGAAGCAAAAATAGAATCTCACACAAACTGCAAACAATTGATTTGTCAAAATATCTATACACAGAGTATGATAAAATACTTAACAACCCTAAACATGCTAGTTTTCAAAGCGAGAATAACTATGATCTAAAACTCTCAATCATGTGATCAAACGTACAAAACGTTAACAGATTCATCACATAAAAATACTAAGAGGTTAAAGTAGATCATACCGACACTTCAAGTTAGAAGTGTTTTTCCAAAATCGATGGAGAAGCCTGCGTAGTGCAGACTTATCATACCATGATGCAAATCCATCGTCTCCAATACACACAATTTGTAAGTAACTTTGGAGTTCCTACATTCATCAAATTGTTAAAGATTAGCCGATTAAACGACTTATTAGCATTAACTAATTTGCAACAATTTAATTGGAGATACAAATTTATAGTCAACATCTATAATGTAACTTATCAAAATGGATATTTGATTTTTAGCACATAGCTAAAACAATTGTTCAAATTTGCATTTAATTAACCAATGCTTAATACGAACAAATAATTAAATAACAATTTAAATTTGATGAAGAACTTATCTTTAATTTAGATCTGATCTAACAGTCCAAACACCAAACAGCAATCTCCAACCAATAGAGCAGCTGTTGGACTGGATCTGAATCTGGATCTGCTCCAACAACCTGAACACCAAACTCCGAATTCTCAACCAATGAGAATTCTTGGTTGGTCAGATCTGAGTCAAACTCAACTGCCAGGATCCCCTCTCCAGCCCGAACACAGAACACTATAATCCACCAATCAAAAAAATCAAATTTTGGATCTGAGTTGTCTCCTTCTTCTCCTTCTATCTTACACAATGATCAATGGAGATGAAGTGGATAATAAGGCAGCATAGATCAGATGGGTGACTTCTACGACCTCCGGCAGCTCGCACCCAGCGACGGCTGATGCGTCGGCAGCGACGGCGGCTCGCGGCTCATGGCTCGCGCCCCCCGCGACGGCAGCAACGGCTGGGGCATCTGCAGCGACGGCGGCTCGCTGCTCGCGCCCCCACGACGGCAGCGACGGCGGCTCGCGCCCCCTTCGACGGCAGCGACGGCCGGGGCATCTGCAGCGACGATTGGGATCCGCGACGACTCTCACAGTGGTCGGAGGCAGCAGCGACGGCTACAAAGGTTGGAGGTAATGATGTCTAATATCTTATGATTGTTAATACTGATTTGGGAAATTAGGATTAGGGTTAATCTCTAGCCGCTTAAGATATTATACCCTGCTTATCAGTATTGGAATATCACAGAGCACTACCTCTAGACCAGCTTATATAGAGATTAGACTGGTTTAGGGTACTGAGCTTTTAGCCCACTCAACCCGTTCCAATAATTAATACATAACACGTGTAAACCCATGTTGCCCCATAGAATAATATACACAATATTATCCTATTATACTGAGAATATACATATACATCCAACATATCTCACTCTCTCACTCTCTTTCTCACACACAAAAAACCCGTAACAAATCACAACTAACTGATGGATCACCTTTCCCCTCTCGCCCCTGCGGGTGGTGGACGTTGTAGATTTCAGGTTCACTGATAAGGGCGTAGTGGCAGTGCTGTCGCGGAGCCTGTGGCAGTTGGTTAAAGAAGGTCGAATTCAAGGTGTAACTTACACACTGACAACCAAAAAACCCTAATACCTCCCATCCTACATTATCACTCAGCTCACCTAATGGGGGGGACCCCGTCTGTGGGACCAAGCCCCACAACTGTGCTGCAACAAGTGGGCACATCTCATGGGGGGATCTCGTCTTCAGGCCTAAGCCCTACTACCGTACTGCACATCAACAATCTCCCATCTCGTCTCACAACTGCCAAACACTAATCAAATCTTCCATCTTATCTCAAAACCCCAACACTCACCCATCAAAACTCACCCAATCAAATCCCGAACCCTTGTGTTTGGTGCAGGTGACGTTGGCCCCTCCATAGTCACTCGACCGACGCCTGGAGGAGCACGCCGGAGTGAGGTAGGTGGGATCTGGGGGGCATCGACTGGGAAGAGGGTCGAAGCCTCGACAGGCTCGACGGGACGATGCTGTACATGCTCGACCGGCTCGACAAGCTCAACAGGACGGCAGGATCTGGAGGGCAACGACAGCTCAACGGGACGAAGCGGCGTGGCTCGACAGGAGCACGCCGACAGTTGCTCGACGGGAGTAGCACCGCGTCTGTCGATCGTCGTCTTCGACGGTACTGGAGGCGGGAATAGCGACGGCGAGAGGGGAGTGGTGAACGGCAGGGAGGGTCGACTGGGGAGGGGGCGGTGATATCCTAGCCGCCACCCCTCCAAACTCAGATCTAGAAGGCTACTTATTGTTGTGGAGAAAAGATGAGATGTTGAAAATAGATGAAATTGTTGTTCACAACTTGCACAAGCCTGATTTCTTAAAGGCAATGAAGGACCGGGAAGCGTGAGCCCTATCAGATGACACGATTATCTTTGTCCATAAATCATTAGGTGAGGTAATGGTAGTGAGGTGGATTTTACTGTGCATTGAATTATCATAAGGTCTTAAGAGTTGAATTTGAGTAAGACTGGGGTTTTATTAGTAGGCATAACCACTGAGGAGCTTGATAGTGTAATACCTAAGAACTTAGGTTGTGAGATTAGGAACTTTCCATAAATACCTTGGAATGCCTTTACAAATGGGAAATTTAGAAGACTAGAAGCCATTGATAGAACGGTTCAAAAAGAAACTGACTAGGTATGAACTTCCAGTGTGGGTTGTTAAGCATATTAATTAGATTGGGCGATATTATGGCGAGGTTGTAGTGATCTTTTTTTTCTTCTTTCTTTTTTTCTTTTTGTGTGTGTGTGTGTGTGGGGGGGGGGGGGGGGGGGGGGGGGGGGGATGTTAAGAGTAAATATTGTGGAGGATTAGGTATCAAAGACCCCTAAATTATTCCTTATCAAGCAAATAGTGTGGAAGATTCACAATAAGTCATTGGCAGTGTGGATAGGGTAGTTTAAACACTATCGTAAGCGAATGAGATTTAAATATGGAGGGAGGGCGTACAATGGGGTGAGTTCAAGGATGTGGCAAGGGGTGTGTAGATTAGGGATTATTTTTTCAAGCCAATACCATGTTTCGGGTAAAGAACGGAAAGGTGACATGCTTTCAATTAGACTTTTGGTGTGGTAATAATACCCTAGCTTCCAAGTATGTGAAACTCTTTGAAATTGCCATAGACAAGGATGCTAGTGTGGCTGGGGTGTGGAAGAGAAGAGAATGGAATCCTAAGTTTAGTGTGACCCTTTCTAATGTAGAGTTAGTGAATCTTAATGAGAAACTATGGTACTACACTTACTAATGTCGGTGATGAGAGAATTTGGAATTGGGAGAATTCGGGTAAGCATTCGGTGAGGTCGATATGTAGGCTTCTTAAAGGTGTGTGTGTGTGTGTGTGGGGGGGGGGGGGGGGGGGGGGGGGGGGGGACATATTACTGACAAGCTTATTTGAAAATATATTATGCCTTATAAAGTGCGTCCATTTATCACTCTCATAATGATGCTATCCTCACTAAAACTAATCTTAGGAAAAGAATTCTTAACATAGATATTGTTGCTGCTTATTTTTTAGTGGGAGCAAACAGATATGTGAATTCTTTTAATGAAAATAGTAAAGATCGAACTTTTCATATTCGTCGGTGTTGACCGCCAAAAACTGCACTTGTTCATTAGGAACGGCTGATATCGCTCCCGTGGACCTATAAACAAGTCTGAAACACCAGGGTGGCCCTGGCGACAGACCCTCCGATGCCCAAGTCAGAAACTCGAAGATATGGTGGTTTGAGAGCGAGATTTTCAATTATCTGGTTTCTGAGGAGGCCCCGAGGTATATATAATTGCTGAGACGAGCCAGCTTCATATATCTCTACTTTTCGGTGTTTTGATAGAGTTGGTTATCCCCTTCATATGAAGAGATAGAGTTTTCAAACTCTCTTTTGTACATGGGGGATACAAACGGTTACCCATAGTAATAGGGGTTTTAAATGGGTTCGATAAATCTGGACTCCTTTACATTAGGGTTGTTGTAACAGTCCCTATTACAGGCTGGATTGGGTCGATGGGCCAGAAAATAGCCCAGCTTATCACATTGGGCATGTATCTACTAAAATTTACCAATTTACAGCCGTTTAAGATTCATGCCCGATTTGAATGGTCCTGATATTCTTCTACTTTTACCCATATCACAAGCCCCCCACTCTCGAAGACTGAATTTTACAGTTGTTGAAGAGTAGTTGCTTGTTTTTAACGGTTAACAAAACTTACCGGAGTCTTCGGGAATTCACTACAAGAAAAACCCTTTTCCGCAACGCCAAATGTCGTTGCTAAAACTCGTTTGTCGTTGCGAAAAATATCTTTGGCAACGACATTTGTCGTTGCAAGGTCGTTGCGCGTCCGGGCGTCGCTAAAGATTTTGACTACGACTTGCTGTCGTTGCCAAACATAGATTGTTTCGCAACGACATTGCCGTTGCAATATATGTTGTCGTTGCCATACCTAATTCCACCCGTGCTATGGTATAAAATCAATCGCAACAACCTTTGTCGTTGCCAAACATACTTCATATATTTGGCAACGACTAATGTCGTTGCTAAAGATACTTCATATAACATCAATCACAACAACCTTTGTCGTTGCCAAACATACTTCATATATTTGGCAACGACTAATGTCGTTGCTAAAGATACTTCATATAAAATCAATCACAACAACATTTGTCGTTGCCAAACATACTTCATATAGTTGGCAACGACTCATGTCGTTGCTAAAGATATATTTTTTGCAATGAATGATTGTCGTTGCCTTACATTTTCTATTTTGGCAACGACTACTGTCGTTGACAAACCTCGACTGTTTTGCAATTATTTTTATAATTGCTTTGCAATATATTGTCGTTGCATCAGCCCTACCCAAACTAGCATACACTTCAAAAACATTAAAAACCAACATCATTCCAAAAACTATAATATTAACCTTGTCCAACATATTACATTTATGTCACATATAAGAAGCAATGCCCAAATATTACAATCATCAATTTCTCAAAAAGATATCTGAGTATCTCATAATCATTTCCATTGTGCATAATAAGCTTAACCATGCTTTTCTAATATTCTCTTGACATCTAAACATTGCAACAAAATTGGATGCAAGATTGAAAGAACTGAATCAACTTAGAACAAAAGATATGCTGTCAAAATATAACTAAATCATACACTGTCAAAATATGATACAAAAATATATGCTCCCGGGCTAATGGCTTCATTCCCTAATTCTCCAAATACAGTTCCTTCTCGTGGCACCTACATATTTGAAATAATGATTAGTCCAACAGTATACAATGAAACTATGAAAGATTGCCAAAACTATTGGAACCTATATGCACAAAACAATACAGCATAATAGTGCCACTAAAATTAATAGTACCTTGATCATTCGATGAATTTCATGCACCTCTATTTGTAAGTTGTGCCAACAATTCTTGTTTCATTGCATCCATTGCACACTGCATATCTTCCTTTTGTTGTTCAATTTGCCTTGTTGTTCTTTCTTGAGTTTCTTGCAACTCCTTTATCATTTTCTACTGCTCTTCAATTTTCTTTTGTTGCTCATTGATCAAGTTTTGTTGCTCAAGTTGCTGTCTTCCTTTACAATAACCTTTTAATGCAGTTCCCTTGCCACGAAAATATCCTGATCTAGGCTTCAAAACATCTAGAAGGATCTCCTCTTGAGTCATTGAATCACCATGTGCATCAACTGCTACTTTAAGTTGCTCCTAATTAAATAACAATAACAAAAAATAAAATTTAGCAGACATCAATCCTACCATACATTTAGCTAGCTAGCTAGCTAGCAAAGCTCCAACCTGTAGCAGTCATCCCATTTTGAGTCATTAGTTTCCTTATTTAATCTATCTTTAGTAAAGTTAACTTACATTAGTTTCAAAATCATGAGTGTTGTTCAATGATATGAAATTTTGCCACGTATGTGAATAGTTTTTAGTTCAAGATTGCGATAGTGCACTCGCAATGAAATGCTTAAACTAAGCTATGAGTTAATTGTGCTTAGATAAGCTATAGTTGATTAGTTAGCTTACAAACTAATTACACATGTGTCATCTGAGTTGGTTGAGTCTCTATCTATATAGTCTTCAATAAGTACACTAATTTGCAGAAACGCAAATATGCATGCAAATGGCTTGGATTCACTTACAGATCACCACAAAGATTTTGATATTAAGATGGGTTTAATTTGCGATTTCTCTGACTGTAACTGTTACAGATCACCTACCATATTTTGATATATCTGCGATTTCTGACTGTAACAGATCACCACAAAAATAAAATTTAGCAGACATCAATCCTACCAGACATTGGTAGATTGGTGTCTGATGCTGTGTTTTATTTTTTCTTCAGACAGCAATCTGTTCTTATTCTTATTCTTCACAAAAAACTACATATTCTGGAAACATTCTTATTCTTATTCTTCAGAAAACATCCTAGCAGACAGCAATCTTCAGAAAACATTCTTATTCTTCAGAAACTACATATTCTGGAACATTTATAACTTCTCTGTTATTTCACAAAAAACAGGCAACTGTTTCGCAGGCAACTACATATTCTGGAAATATTTGCTACCGGGAGATGGGGGTTTTTGATGGCTTCCTGAGAGCTCTAGCCTAGTATTGTTCTTTCTTTCCATTTCTCCTCATTACTGCTCTTTCTTATCAATGGAGTAAATATTATGTTCCTCTCACCATGTATCATGAAAATTTATGTTTTCTGTTATATATATATTATACACTGTCTAAATTCTTGCAGGCTTGTGCAAATACAAATGAAGTGAAGTTTCTTCCAGATCACTGCTCCACGAAGTTGTTATGTGCACCTGTCTACCAAGCTACCAATAAAATAAGTCTCCCACATGAGTGGGATGATTCGGACTCAGAAAATTTTAGAGTTAAGCGTAGGTCAAATGTGAGCTTACAGAAAAGAAGAGCATGTGACATGGTGAGCTCGAATTACTGTCAGCTAAAGGTATGCCTCTTTCTGCTGCATGTATAGCTGCTTATTATGTGCATGAATTAATTTTCTTTGTACATGTATAGTTCTTATGCCTCAGCAATTTGATGATTAAAAATTGATCAAAGAATATATGGTCTTTAAATACGTGCAGCTCGGCTGCTTAACCTTAGCTGTTGGTAAACTTTGTAGACATTGAGGTTTTTTAACTTATGGGCAAGCCTGCTTGCAAACTTCTCCTCTGAAAAGAATCTTTTCCTAACATTCAAACATGTAGACAAAAAGAAACAAAGATTTGGACAAACAAAAACGTTGCACCTAGAAAGATAAAAAGACTTTTACGCAATTAAATGGCAATCCACAGAGAGGTCCAAAATAAAAAGATCGAAGAATGGTGCAAACTGCCTATAATTACCCTCTGGTTCACCCCATGGAAAAACCACACCGTTGACAGGGTTTTGCATGTCATAAGATGGTTGACTATTAAAGATCAAGTAGTTAGAGTTCTCATTACTCATTTGGCAATGTTTGTTCAGATTTGCAACCACTTAATGAATAAGTAGGGATCTCCAAATTACTTGAGTTGTTTTATCTAAGCATCTTATGACACAGCTTTTAATGGAATGTGTCGGTCATAAACAATGGTGGGAATCATCCATTGGGTGGCCATTAAATGATTATAATTACTCTGTATAGGTAAGTTCTGCAATATCTAGTTACTTATTTGTCCCGCCCTTAACTTCAAAGAAAACATCACCTCTTCTGCTAATTAATACTTCAATGAAATTATCATACTTGTTTCAGAATTTAAGTGCTATGTATTCACTTTAATTAGAGAAGGGACAAAGTATTGTTTTCCACTGATACCTTCCTAAATAATATTACAGAGGGAAGAGATGTCCCATAAACCACAATGTTATCCTGATAATCCCTTTTATGGGTTAATAATTATAAAAAAAACAGAAACACGAGATTGAACAAAATAATTGAAGTGGGAACAGAACTTAAACTAAATCCATATTTTCAAATCTTTGTCAAAAGACTAAACAGATTTCTTGGTTGATGTTATAAGTTATTGGTTTTGCCGCCAGGAATAAAAAGAGCTGGTCTGTTCTACTTCCTAGTAGATGACCTGGATTATAGTGATTTTTCCTGAAATGAGAGCAAGGTTCTGTAGTTCATACAGGCAAAACATTTTATTTTGGCCCAATATATGCAAGGGTTGGCCTATCTTTGCCCATCATATGGATATTTGTAATCACTTCATTTCAATATGCATATTTGATAGATCAATTAATGAGAACATTGCCGATCATCCATAATGGATCCCATCGTGTATGCACAACTACCCTATATCAGGAAATCAACTTATATAAGTATCAGGTTCTTTTTACTCAAAATATATACATATGTATATTTTAAATACCTTCCCATTATATGTTCACTCAATCATGTTGTCTCTCTGATACACTCTCCCATACCTACTCCTCAGCCATAGCGCTAATAATTATGTTCTATAATATACAGTTTCAATTGATCAATGTTGTCATGCTCTTCTTTCTAGTTTCCATACTAATTTACGTATCGACGAAAAACAAAGATTTTAGACAAATATCTTATCGGCTAGGCAAAAAACCGAGATGACTCGGCGTCTTGACACCAAGATCCGATACCATGATTAATTTTTCAATTGGACATGGTGCTCTCAAGTCTCAATTCTTGGACTTGTTAATTGTTATGCTATTATGAAAACTACAATGAAAATGTGCAAATAATATTTCACGTCACCTATTCTTTTTAATGTACTACATAATTTTTATTTGAACGTCTATAAATTTGGTGTTCAAGTTTATTATTTCTGTTAGATTGAATAAACTCTATCTACATCCCATTTAGGCATATTTTCATTTCACATGGCATTCCAAAACTTGTACATTTCCCTTATATAACAACATCTGCCATCGGATATGAAACTTCACAACCATGCTAATTTTCGACATTTAGAACCTTGCTATTAAGTAATTAACAACTTAAGCTTCCAACTCAGATTTAGCTTTCATATTTATCCAAATCCATGGGGTATATCAAGAACCATCTTGATAAATGGTACAATACATCATTAATCAGCAAGTGTTTTAATTAGTTAATTCTTTCTAGTTTATAAAATATGTTGAATATGGTGGTTTGCATTATAGATTTTGATTTTCTGCATAATTATATGTTCCGCTTACATCAGTTCTTAGCAAATTAGGACTGTCACAAACTGAACTCCTGAATCTTGCTTGGAATTTGGTCAGTGAAGGGTAAGATAAATAAAAGCATATCAAGAACAAGTATTTCAATCAATGAAGGCAATGTACACTACCATATAAATAAAGGCATATCACAAAATTTATAACGTACATGTATCTTCTTAGATTGACCATCGTCAGCCCACTCAAGTTTGCCTTGGTCATTTTTTCTTGTGTGCTCCGCAAGCCAAATCACATCAGCATCTGGCTTCACTCCATTATTTTGTTGTTCCTAATAATGCGTAAAGACATGTATGCCATTATTTATCAATTTCTTCCAAAAATGTGTAAAGATGAAAAAAATATCAAATTTATAATATTTACCAGTATTGTTTCAAATTCAGCATATGACACGTTCCTTTTGTTCAAGTTAAGTTCAAGTTTGCCGTCCAACAACCTGCATACCAAATTGAGGAATTCATTGGTCGATCCTTGGTTAATAATCTAAACTAAGTTCTAATTGTTTTTTTGTTTGTTTGAGTTCTGAGAGATCTCACTACAATTAAGTACTACTGGTTACTTAACAAATCTACATGTAAATTTTTAATAATTTCTTATGATAATTAATTAATTAATCATACAATTATACAAGCGGAGCTGCAAGAGTTTTGTCACAACTAATAAACATAGAGAGATTGAAAATTAATTTTTAATTTTTAAATTTTTTTTTAAATTGTTTTTTTCTGTTTAATCAGGTGAGTAAGCAAAAGGACAAATTAAGTACAAATAATCTCACATTAACAAAATTTTGAATTATTGCAATGTAAGGAATCTTCAAGATCTGTTAACTTGCTTTAATGTAAACCATTAGACTAGTGAAGGGCCACCTGGAATGTGTCTGAAAATAGTGTCTGTTATATATATTAGTAAATTAGTCAACCATCCTCCCAAAAGCAAAGCTTAATAGTATGTTGTTTTGTGTAGTAGGGACCTGAGCAGAAGGCGCTAGGGAATGTGTCGTGCCTTTTTCTTATATTCGGCATAGTCTATGGGGCGACACTTGATTGGCTCTGTCTGGCTCATAGGCAAAGGTTGGTGATGATGATGCAATGTTTCGAGCATTTTAAATCTGTTGTTCATGAGAAACTAATCGCAGAAGTGTTTGATAGTTCAAGTCATGAACTATCTAGTGCTGAAAGGGTTGAAGATCGCTAGCTAATTGTCATATCCTGATATTATTAAGAGTAGTAGACTGTTTACCATGCATATTATAAAGCTGATGCATGTTGTATATAGTTGACAATACTGAAATTGGATGATCCGAACTTATATCTGAATCTGAAAATTTAGTGGGTACAACATCAACTTCCACAATATTTGTGGATCTGCAAGTGGATCACCCTAATTACTAGTTATTTCTAACAACTGAAATTGTACGCAGCCCTATACTTTCACATACGCAGATGACAATTTGTTCAGCGACTAGAAACCAGATAATATTGTTTATGCAAAGAACACAACATGTAAGAGCATACATACAACTCAAATAATATAAGTAACAATACTTGAAGACCAAAGCCTATATCATATCACCACTACACCAGATCAAAACTAATCCCATTTAAATCACCTGAAGTCCTTTTCTCCTTTGAAGAACAACTAAAAACAATTAAACAAGTTATCCATACAAAAAGAGAAGACAAGGGAAATTACTAAAAAAACTAACCACAAAACCCTCACTCAGATTATGGGATGAAATACATAACCCAGATCTTTGCTTTGGACTCAAATGAGTATTTCTTCAAAAATCGACAACCCCAATTCCATCACTCTTTTAACTTAACACAACATAAAAAAAAAATTAAAAAAAAAAATCATTTTTTCTTCACAAAATACAGATACAACACAAAACAATGCCTAAATTCTAAGAACCCATTATCTCTTAAGATGATCAGAGTACAGCCTAATTAATAAAAACCCATTAACATTTCAGATATTTGAAAGAAAGAAAAAAAAAACCTGAAACAAAACACAGAAATTTTCGATATTACTACAAAACCCACATCAAAATTGTCGCAAAGCTCCAACCTTTTTCGATTGTTATTCATAAACCCTAGAAATCAAGAGAAGCTTACCTTCCGATTGCGATCGGCCCAAGAAATCAACAGACGCGTAACGTGAAGAAGGGTTTGGGGAATTTGGTATGGTGGCGGCTAGGGCGGGATGTGGTGGTGGTTGTGGCGGCTAGGGCGGGATGTGGCGGCTAGGGCGGGATGCGGTGGCGGCTGTGGCGGCTAGGGCGGGATGTGGTGGCGGCGGGAAATATACGATATTTGGTGTGGTGGGTTTGGGGAATTAGGAACGGCCAGGGGTTTGGGGAATTTGATAATATATTAAGTTAATTTTTTTTTTATATATATTTTTGGCAACAATACTGTCGTTGCAATAGATATAAGGAAATATACGCAACGACATTTGTCATTTCCAATCTATACACAATCTGGCGCAACGATATTTATCGTTTCTAACTTACACACAATCTGGCGGGAATGTGCAAAGGTTGGGGAAAATTTTATTTTATTTTTAGCAACGACTTTCGCGTTGCCGTAACTAATTTTCACAACGACTAAACAGTCGTTGCCAAAACCTCGTTGCGAAAAAGGGTTTTTCTTGTAGTGTCGAAAATTTTAATCTTGCTCGAGATGTAAAGACATTTTTCTAAGTTTGTAAAATATCCATAATTATTTTTATAATTTTCTGGATGTTATGAGAATTTTTCTAAATTTTGGGGATATTTTCTGGATTTTTCCCATTTTTTAATCATTTTTAAAGAATTTAATTAATTAATCAGAATTTTAAATTATTTTCTGGAATTTTAAATTATTTTTTCTAAAATTATAATTAATTTTTAGAATTTTGAAATAATATTCCAAAATTTTAATTATTTTTTAGAATTTATAAAATAATTTTCCTTAAATTAATTTATGAAATTATAATTAATAAAAATAATTTAAATAATAAATAATAAATGAATTAATCTGGATGATCGATCAAGAGCTAAAATTTTGAGAAAATCTAACGGTCATAAGCCCACAAAGCAACCGGTCTCCCCGGTTTGCTGATGGCACCGTGGAAGGAATGAGGCTCGCGTGTCAGTGAGCTGACTCTGACACATGGGATTCACTGCCACATCAGCATTTATTTTTATATTTCTTTTTCTTTTTAATTTTGCATGTGCCTTCATGCATCGATGATTTTTTAGCAAACTTGATCATCCATCGTGCGTGACACAATTTTTGTTAAAATCGGACAGCGGAAGATGGCCGAAGTAATCACTTTCCCTGGTTTCACTTTGTGCATCGAGGAGGAGTGTGGGGCCCAGGCATCAATGACTTGGTCTGCCACGTCAGTGGTCAACATGCCAATGTGGTGTTGACCAGTCAACTTTCTTTTTGCCAGAATTTTTTTGGCTCCACATAGTTCACTGACAACAACGACTTTTTTCCCTAGCTATTTATTTTGCCCTCGAGCGCAGCAATAGTATAATAGATATTGCCGGTGCCATAGACCTCTTGTTTCGAAGGAAACTCGAGGATCTACAAGTTCTGTTAAGAAGTCGATTGAGGAATCGTCCATCCTGGGGGTCAAAACTGGTCTGCAACGTCTGTGCCTCCGGGGAGTTGAGAAGATGAGCAACAAAGAGGACTTTGCCACAAAGAAGCTACAAAAGGAGCTTTGCTTCTGAGGAGCTACGAAGAGGAGCCTCCGTGTTGGGGTGCTACGAAGAGAAGTTTCGCCATCGGAGGAGTTACGAAGAGATGTTTTAGTTGCTCATGGGGAGCTATGAAGAGGCGTTTTGCCACGAATGAGCCACAAAGAGGTGGTTTTATCTCGGGGAGCCATGAAGAGGAGCTTCTTTCTTGGGGAGCTACGAAGGTGAGCTTCGATCCCGGGAGGCTATGAAGTGGAGCTTTGCTCCCAAGGGGTGCTGTGAAGAGGCGATTCGTCCCCGAGAGGCTAAAAGGAGGAACTTCGTTACCAAGGAGCTTCGTGCCTATACTGGAAGGTTGACAAGGATTTCCCAAGTGTTTTTGTCTCGACTCGCAGTCTCTTTGTGTTGCCACCTCCTGGATGGGGTCTGTGAGTTTAGGAATCAGCTTTAAAGGAGAGTTGGACTCTAAATTTCTGTTTGGTCTCAACAAGTTTGTAGGGAAAACTTTATGAGAGATTTGAAAGCCAAACTTTCTGTTTGAACTGAGCAAGTATGTAGAAATGACTCGAGGAGGGAGTCGAACTCGAACTTGCCATTTGAACCCGAAAAGCTTGTAGAGGCAACTCGAGGAATGGAGTTGGATTCCGAACTTGCCGTGTGAGCCCAGCAAGTTTGTAGAGGTGACTTGAGGAGGGAGATGGTGCTGACCTTGTCGTTTGGACCTGGCAAGCTTGTAAAAGCAAGTAGAGGAGGGAGTTGGCGTCGGCCTTGCCGTTTGAGCCCGACAAGTTACTAGAAGCAACTCTTGGAGGGAGTTGGACTCCAAACTTGTTGTTTGAACCCAACAAGCTTATAGAAGCAAACAGAGAAGGTAGTTAGCACTGACCTTGCTGTTTGGACCTGGTAGGCTTGTTGAGGCAACTCAAGGAGAGAGTTGGATGTCGTATCCAATGCTTGAAGGTGAACTAGTTGCGGGAGAAGCTTTATGGATTGGCTTGAGTTGATGAGTTGTGTTCTGAGTCTTCTTAACATTGGATTGAAGCCTTCGGTGTTTGCTAACATTGTAGTGGCTTCATCCCTCTTTTTATTAACAGATCATTGTATTTACCGAGGAGGCCCTCAGGATGCTGAGCATGCTCTTTCTTGCTACAAGTTGCGTGTGTCAGAGTTGGAGCTCTCTCCTAGCTAAAGGCAACATTGGTTGGAAGAGACTTGGAGTTCTCCCACCTAAGGAGGGCTCATCTTGATGATTCAAGATGTCTCGTGTATCCGGCTAAAAGACTCCAGGAGAACGGATCCCTGGGGATGCCCAAACCGAGTGGTCGGGACCTCATGCACTGCTTCTGACAAGAAGGAGAAGGGCTCTCTTGGTCATGAGGCCAGGACTCGGTCTGTGGGGTTGGAATCCCTCTGGGGCAGCTTGAGCAACCGAGGTGGCTCTTCATTGGTGAAGAAGTGTCCCAGGGGGAATACGTCTCTGAACCAAAGTGTCACCCTTCCTATCTGTCATGAGTGATTGGAGTGGAGAAACTCGAAGTATTTTGCTGTTAGGTTTGTGCCAAGAATAAGAGACTTAACGTGTGTTCCTTAGCTTGTAGTAGGAATTAGATGTGAACAAAGGTCTTCCTTCGTGTTGTTTGTGGCCGCTTGGAGCGAGCTATAGAGATAGTCTTAGGGAATGACTGCCTTCTAAGCTTGCTTATCGGTGATTTGATGCATTTTAGGGAGGATTCGAATGGCTGCTTCGATCTCCAAACCTGCATGCTCATGTGCTTCCTGCATTGCTGCGGTGTAACACCTATTCCCGGTGCTATAGAGCTCTGATTGGGGTGTATGACCTACCGTTTCGATGGGGACTCAAAGTTCTACAAGTTATGTTTAGAAATTGATTGCTTCGGTGTTGAAACTGGCCCACAATGTTAACTTTCGTTCGAGTGCTTAGGAAGATGATCGATGCCATTGGAGTAGTTGAGTGGTTTAACAAGTATCAGGAGTAGTTCGAACGGTCGTTTCGAGCTCTGAATTCATGTGTTTGCAAATTGCGGGGGTAATTCCTAGCCATAATTGTGAACTCCAAACAAGTTTTTGAATAGTTTCATTGAGTTGCAAAAGCAATTCCGAATGGTGAGCTACTTCACACTTGCTTGTTCGCGAGCGACTAAAGTGGCGTCGAACCAAGTGTTGGACTCCGAACTTGTAGTTTGAGAGTTTCAACGAATTGTAGGAACAATTCTGAATGGTGAGTTGCATCACACTTGCTTGTTTGCAAACAACTAAAACGGATTCAAACCAAGTGTTGGACTCCAAACTTATTGTTTGAAGGGGTTAATAAGTTATAACAGCAATTTCGAATGAAGAACTCTGCTCCACACTTGTTTTCCTGTAAGCAACTAAAGCAGCGTCGAACCAACTGTTGGACTCCAAACTCGTTATTTGAACGTAAAACGTTGTGGGAGCAGCTCTTGGGGACAAGCTAGACTCCGAACTTTCTGTTTAATGATTCGTAGATGTAACTCAGGGGGGATAAATATGAGGTCAGTGCAATGATTTTTGTAAGAAACAAGTTAAGTTTTATTGAAATAAACTAGGTGGCTACCTTGAGGAGGGTTAGCCATTATTACATGTTTTGGTCGTATCGTAAGTGTCGGCCTTATTGAAAATTAAAAACCTACTTCTAAGAGAGGGTGTTAGGCACCCTCATGGTACTTCTTTTGATGCTCTGTATTCCAAATCCACCTTCCTAGAAGCGGAGGATCTCCTTAAGTTCATCAACTAGCTCGGAAAGGACTTGACTGTTTTCTTGAGGGGGCTCAAATGTAGCGACCCGAATTTTAATAATAGAAATAAAAGACACAACTCCTGAATCTTTACTTCAATGTAATCCAAACACAGTATAAACACAGGAAAAATTACAACTTTTCTTTACAACAGTTCTTTATTACAATGCACAGCAGAAAATTAAACATATTTATTACTACACATCTCAACATTTGACTTCAGTCATCTCGAAGTCCAAGCTTTAACCCTGCTCAAGCCACTTACTCGCAAATCCTACAAAATTGACCAGAAAAGTGGACACGTCAGTTGAATGCAACTGACGCCATACTGTAATAATAGTAACCCTCTAAAGTCTCACAATCACAAATTTGTCACACAACATAAAATAAAACAACAAGAAAAGATTCATAAAATCAACAAGTGAAACTAAACTAAATGAATAAGTGTGTGTCGATAAAACAAAGGAAAAATGGATAAAACAATGTTCAAGAAAACACAATGCACACGATGCACACTAATGCATACTTGTTCGAATTTTATGCATCCCATTCTACATAGGTCCGAGGGCATGCCCTTAGCATTCACCACCTTTTAGGGTTCAATCCCTCGGCATGAAAACTGCATCAGTGACAGAGACAAGATTATACACTCCGTGAATAGATTCCAGCCCCGGTATGCAACCCGCCAAGCTGTACAAGTGTAAACATGCAAACATCCCGCAAGCATCGCTCTAACTCTGGAGAATCACCTCCCTGCCGTATATCTTGCGAATAGACCTACTGACCCTCAACGTATAGATACACTGTACATTCCATGAATAGGCCTGCGGACCCTCAACATGCAAAAATACCATGTGTTTCGCGAATAAGCCTGCCAGCCCTCGACGTGCGAACATACCAAATTCGTCTCACTTCTAGACATTCCGTGAATAGGCCTGCCGACCCTCAATGAGCGAACATACTAGAGAGATAATAAATACACGGTCGGGAATACATCCGTCCGACTGAAAATAAAGCCCGTACTTACGTGGCCCAAGTTCCGTCACAACTCCCAACTTAGTAACTATCCTTAGATTTGTAATAATAACAACCTGAGCCACCTAGAACTAGCTCTACCCTACCGAACTTCACTTTCCAATCCAGGAACACTTGCCCTCATGCTAATTTTTTGCAAGAAAATATACACTGCCGGTACTCTTAGGTTCGCTCAGTATCTAGTGCTCCTAACTCAACGCCTCAAGCGTCCATCCAGAGTTCTCACAATAACCCTAATCACAAACAAAAACCCCACTTGGTTCAGTCCTTCGAAATACTCTTTATATACTATTTTCGGCAAAACAATACTTTTCCCACAACACCACGGGTGTGAAATCAAAATCTCAAACAAGAATATCTCATTCCAAAATACACATTTGTACATCCACAGATCTCTTCATTATTCACATTTCTTTTAATAAACTGTTACTGCCGTAAAAACTCTTGCTTATATGGAAACAAAATCCAATCCACGAAATCCTGTAAATTTCACTTTTAAATCTCACTTTCCATACATACATAAAACCCAATAAATTTCACTTTAATTCAATCAACTTTAACTGAAACAAGTCTCTTTATTGTCTGGTGTCTCATCTCTAAAATATGAAATTCTTTAGTTCTAAAAATCTGAAATATCGCCACTTTAGAAACTGAAAATAACCCTTTAGAATTCGAGCTTTCATTTTTCAAAATTAAAACATATGTTCTCTCAAAACTAAGAATTTTATCTACAAAAAGAAAGATTTGCACAAATTTATTACTTGAATACATTAAAATATGACGCTAGATTCCGACAAAATCTGAAATTCGCACATTCGAAACTTGATCAAAAGAATCAATTAAACTTCATGCAAATACTAGATTTAAATACATACATATACTCATCTATATGCACACTAGGGTTCTCAAACCCTAACACACAAACCCTTCACAAACACACACAACCCAAATCCCAAAACTCCAAGCCGAAAACCCCCAATAAACCCAATAATAGCCACACAGCCAACCCGGGTCTGCACAGTGCTCGAGTTGGCACTATGCAACCCTCAGGTTGTTGTGCAACCCTCAAAACTGAACCCTAAACCCTAAGGTTAGCCGCCAAATCCTAACCCTTGTGTTCTACACTTTCACATATATTTTTCGATGGGTTTTTAACATGAAATTAATGCATAAAATTCTAGTTTTCAACTTCTCATGAATCCACATTAAAACAGTGAGTAACTCATAAAAATTCCATCTTTTAATTGCTCAAAACATGTTTATTTAATCATACAATAAGATCTACACATCTATAATAGCATACAGGTTCTTTAGATCTATTTCTATGAATAAAAACTAGATCTTTCAGGCATAGAAAACTTCATTACTCAAGAGCAAATTATTTTAGATCCATACACAATCAAGATTCAATCTTTATGCCTCATAATCAACAATCTCATATCATACATACATTTCCACAAACACTACAATCATGCTACATACAATCCATCATTAACAAGAGTTCATCCCTAGCATGATACTATATATTTATGAGATAAAACATAGTAAGAGAGTTGGAGTGTTACCCACCTCAAGAAGAAAATTGATACAAAAGAATAGCCTCCTCCTCCAAGCAATAGATCAACTCTCCAATGTCAAAAATCACCCAAAGCCAAAAGAAAAGAAAGACGGTCGTACGCTTCAACCCTTTAAATATGCCCGGATTTCTTCTAGGGTTTCTTTGAGAAAATTTTACAAATAAAACCCTCTAGAAGTTCCAATTTGCACAATTAATTATTTGTTCAATCAAATCAAACCAAATCAATTTAAATGGATAGAATTTCATCCCCAAATCTCTCCACTGCTAAAAACAGCCCCCAAAATGCAGTCAACCATTTTTTGAATTCAAATTTTACCTCCAAACAACTTTTTACAACAAAAAAAACCCTTTCGAAATATTTACAAACGCAGCTTCTCTTATTTAGAAAAATCTCAAAAATTAAAATATATACAATTATAAATAAGATAATTTATTTAGAAACTCAAAATTATAAAGCTTGCATTTCAAAAATATCTGCACGTGGAAAACGATCATTTTACAGAAATTCAAAATAATTAAATCTATTCATTTAAAAATTATTTACCAATCCAAAATATTATATTTAAAATTATGGGGTGTTACATCAAATGCTTCAAGTGGGTGGACCGAGCCCCCCCTGTAGTTTTGTAGCACCTATGAGCTATCTCTTGGCTCCCTTTGACCTCTCCTACCCCTGCTGGCAGGGGGAACTTCATTTTCAAGTGGTAAGATGAGGGCACGGCATGAACTACTGCTAAGCTGGGTTGGCTAAGGATGACGTTGTAAGTGGCCTTCACGTTAACGACCATGAAATCCATTGCCTCGGTTCGGGTTGTTGGGGTCTTTCCTGCAGTCACATCAAGAGTGACTATTCCTTCGATTGACAATGAAACCTTAGAGAACTCGTGGAGTGTGTATCCAGTATGTTTAAGACAATCTCAAGAAAGCTTGAGGCCTTCAAAAGCTTCCAGAAAATGAACATTGATGGAATTGTCATTATCGACCAGGATTCGACACAACTCGTGGTTGGCCATGTGGAGACTAATTATGAGTGCAACACAGTGGGACACCTTCTAGGTCTCGTCTAAAAATGTCTCCGGGATTCCGAAGCTCTTAGCAGGGGAAAGTCCTGTACGGAATAAACTTCTCGGATGAAAACCTTTCGGGAAGAGTTTGATTCTCCCCTCATAGGCCCTCCATGAATGAAGTGGAGAAATACTCCTGCATCCGAGTCTTAGGACTCAGAGGGCTTCCGGCCCACTTGTTAGCTACTCGGGGTGGTGGAGGATCGGCTCTGTCCTTTCGGATGAACTTAGATAGATGCCCCTGCTAGATAAGCACTTCGATCTCTTCCTTGAGAGCCCGAAAATCATCTGTGTCGTGACCATGATCCCTTTGAAAGCTACACCACTTGTCTCTGTTTCTCCTCTATTAGGTTTCGAAGGCAATCACAGATTAAATACACAGGGGGAAAATTACAAAAATATTGAAACCTAGCCATGGATCCATGTGAAAACCATAAATCGTATATAGGAGTTATACCTTAAAGATGGATCTGCTGTCTTCATAATATGCCGATCACAACACTGCAATATTGCAGTGCCTCTACGGTATCCATACGAACAGAACGAAAAATGGCTCTCCCTCATACCGCGGTTCTAGCTGCAGGAAAAGGATGTTCCTCCTCACGATATCTCTCTCTCACTCACTTTCTGTGACGGCTAGGGTATTTTTACCTGTGTCTTTTCCACATATATATATCATATATATAGGTGTAGAAAACCAAACCTAAGAGAGTAATGAGGTTTTTTTGTCTCACAATCTGATATGAGTCAGATTCGTGTGTGGGCCTTTGAACTTTAGTCGGCTCATTTAATTTAATTAAATCTCCAACCAGTGTCAGGAGTCTAAGTCTTATTTGGATCCCTAATTAAATTCTTCTTATGAATTTAAATTTCAATTTTGATCTATTTTAAGTGTCTGACCCTGTAGGTTCTCATTATGCTGACTGTAATACTAAAATCAATTCTGAGTATTACAAACAGTGAGTGGTATCTAGCAATACATCACTGCTACTCAAGTAACGGGAATGTCAGTGATTTGACATAACCTATCCGTGATCAATGTTACTATGTAGTCTAGTTTCCTTTGTCCAGATATCTTAATTGACCACAAGGCATAGAGCATGCCACCCTTGTATAGTTCAATCTTTGGTTTCTTGATGTCTGAGTAGACTTACTAAAACAAATAGGATCAATATCTTATATTGACTCATTTGAGTACGGTCATGCATTTTACAGTCTCACTCAATCAAGAGGCTCGTAGATATTTCTCCTGTTATGTAAGAGGGACAAATCATATCTAAGTCACGCACTCCCTCCGCATGATTTGTAATATATTCAACAGACGACTTTTTAGTCATCTTATTACAGGCAACGTTTGACAGCATTAAAACATATAACTTCTCATGTAGGGAACCATAGTGACTTAAAGTCAAAGGATTACGTACATCATGGTTACTGTGAGAACCACTTATAACACTCACGTAACGATCCTTATAGCGTTCTCATGATGGGTCAGTCCAGTACATTATTACTCTAATATGTACCCATGTGAAGACTTGATATCTTATATCCATGACCTGTAAGAATGGTTATCAGTCTACGCACACACTAGTCTTTATGTAATATCGTTGTCCTAATTCACAATAATACTTGACTAGGAACATTTACGAACAATGTTCCGATTTTAGCCAATAGGATCTCACAATCAGGTCATGCACTTGATATCCTATGACATTGAACTTAATATTCTAAGGACTTCATTATGTTCATTTAATTCACAATAAATAACACAATAAATAAAATGCCTAAATATGAAATAAATGTCATGATACAATGTAAACTAGTAACGTCAATACACAACTAGCCTCTTGGACATACACCAACATCCTCTTCCTTAGAGGGTTCATTCTAAGGGGAGCGCGGATTAACCCTCCTTGTCCACCTCCATGAGGACTGCTGATATATTTGCATTAAGATGGATGAACTTCTCAAAAGGAGGAGGAGGAGGGCGGCGCCGAGCATTGTCGTCTTTCTGAAATTTTTAAGATCCTTCTTTATTTGCACTCTTCCATTTGTTACCAAAGGATGGCTCTTCTCGACCACGGGGTAGAAAGCCTCTTCAGTTCAGATATACTTCTCACTCCTAAGCAGGAGTTCCGAGAAGTCCTTAGGAGACTTCTTGGCAAGAAACGCCTTGAGGTCGGTGTTATTGATATTGCATCTGAATGCAGCGACTGCTATTACTTGATTGAGGGAGGCGATAGACAAGGACTCGGCTGTGCCGAACAAAGTCCCTGAGTCAGTCTCCTTCACTATGATTCAGGTCCAACAAGGATGCACTGGTCTTCTCGGTTCGGCGGTTGCTAACGAAGTAAGTGAGGAAGAGTTCTTCAAACTGGTCGAATGAGAAGATGGAAACTAGAGATAGGCAGGAGTACCACTCCCTTGCTGTCCCTTTCAATGTGGTAGGGATGGTTTTGTAGAGAAGAGCTCTGAGGCTTGATGGATCATCATGAGAGTTTTAAAACTCTCAATATGACCAGTCGGGTCAGATTCTTTGTTGTAGGACTTGAATAGAGGCAGCTTGAAAGTCTCAGGGACATGGGCTTCCATTATTGACTTGAAGAAAGGAGGTCTACTTGGACGAAAGATTTTGGCATGTCGATCTTCTTCTTGGTGGATCTTGTTGAGATGGTCCCCCATCTCTCGGGGATGGCGAAGGACTGAGTCGTCCCTCTGGTCGGATCTGGTCTACCCACAGGACTTTTCCTCATGTATAGTGGTGAGACAGCGACTGTTTGTTTGTAGGCCC
Organism: Hemerocallis citrina; assembly: GCA_017893485.1. NCBI lineage: Eukaryota > Viridiplantae > Streptophyta > Magnoliopsida > Asparagales > Asphodelaceae > Hemerocallis > Hemerocallis citrina. The sequence goes on from CM030362.1 coordinate 179,475,725, forward strand.
CTACTTGGGGCAATATTGAGGGCTTGGAGGATTTCTTCTTTGAAATTTCGGAATTCTGCCTTGGTGATGGGCCCCACTTTATCTCTGTTGGTCCTGTGAACTGTTCGACTGGCTGCTATCTGGCTTCTTCTCTACCGAAAGGGAGGAGACCTTCTTCGTCCCCTAGGAGAGGTAGGTCTTCTTTGCTATCTGGGAGAGGGAGTTCTCCTAAACCTTTTTCTTCGAAGAGAGAGGCTCCTCTTGCTTCCCTGCTGTTCTGGACGGGGAGCTTCGTCATGGTCTCGCTTCTCGTTCAGACAAATTTGGTGGTCGGAACCTTGCTGGCAGTTGATGATGACTTGACAGAGATCTGGTTGCGATTGGGGCACCGTATAAGGGGTCACGATACAGACTGAAACTCTATTTTCAAAAAGTTGTCGTATAGGGGGCTATTCAAGACGGCTTTGGCAAGAGTCCCCCAATGCTGCTCCTCTGGATGAAGGTTAAATCTCCTGGAGAGGGGGTTGCTCGGGTTGAGGTTGTTGATCTGGTTGAGATTGCTGAACCTGTTGAAGTTGTTATGGTGGGTCCTCCGCATGAGGGGGAGGAAAATGGAGATGGCTGGCTTGCTTGCTGGTAATCGTCGTCTTCCCCTTCCTTCTTGGAGGCATGGTTGAGAAGGTGGTTTCGGATCGATGAAGTTGGATGGGTGACCTTTTCTATTTTCCACAAACGGTGACAATCTGTTGCTGCTAGTTTTTGTGTGGGAGCAAAAAGATATGTGAATTCTTTTAATGAAAACAATAAAGACCTGACATTTTACTTTCGTCGATGTTGACAGTCGAAAACTGCACTTGACTCTGAGACCTAATTGTTAAGATGGCTGATATCGCTCCCGTGGACCTGTAAACAAGTCTGAAACATCGGGGGTGGTCCTGGCGACAGACTCTCCAACGCCCAAGTTAGAGACTCGAAAATATGGTGGGTTTTAAAACCGGGATTTTCAATTACTTGGTTTCTGAGAGGGTCTCAAGGTATATATAGTCGTTGAGGGGGGCCAATTTCAAGATATTCCTCTATCTCTACTTCTTAATGTTTGAATATAGTCGGTTATCCTCTTCGTATGAAGAGATAGAGTTTTCAAACTCTCTTTTTTGCATGGTGGGATAGAATCGGTTACTCCCTGGAAATATGTGGTTTAAATAGATTTTGATGAATTTGGACTTCTTTGCGTTAGGACTGTTGTAGCAGTTCCTATTACAAGTTGAATTGGATCGATGTGCCTAAAAATGGCCTAGCTTATCTCATCCGACATGTATCTGCTAAAATTTACCAGTTTATCCTTAAGGACTTTAAGATTCGTGCCCGATTTGAACAGTCCCAAATTTGTTCAATTTTGTACCCATATCAGATACTTTATGCGTGAAGTGTGGTAAGGATAACGAGGACCGCCAACACTTGTTCATTGATTGTGAAAGGGCCAAAGCAATATTGGGGGTTATCTGTGCTGGTTTTGATTGAAATGCTATTCCAATGTCCTGTGTTTGCTTGTTTTGGATTTTAACTAGTCAGTTGGGAACTTGTCCCCTCGACTAGGAGAATTTGGTCTGCTACTTCTCTATTTTTTGTTTATTGTGTTTTGCTTTATTATCTTTATTTTCTTTCTTTCTTGTTCTATTTTGGTGGTTGCATTTGCGATCATAATTGTATGTATATCTCGTTAACCACTTTTAAATGAAACGCAGATGATCCGTTTGGATCCTCACTGCATTAAAAAAAAAGAAAAAAATTACCTTGTACATGACATAAAGGGTTTTCATATTGTGGATCATTGATGGCTCGTTCGAACACATGCTGAAATCAAGACATTTTCATTTTTATTTTTATGATTTTTAAAAACATTTTCAGTAAAACCTTGAGTATTATCATTTATCACTCAGTGTCATGCATGTTAAGTACCAACGAAGTAGTCAGCCTTCCGAGTTCCAATTTGCGACTTTGAGTCACAAATTTTAATCACTCTTGCTTAATTGAAGTTAATGTAAGGATAAATTTTAGATAAGCCTACTGGAGTTTGCACATTTGGTAGTTAACCATACTACAATTTTTTTGGCAAAAAACTGTAATAAAGTTATTTTTTTTGGTATTTTGACATACTCCGCACTTAGAGAATCATCGAAAAATCTCACAAACGGCAACAAAAGATTATGAAATTTTGCGAGTATATAAAATTCATCGAACACAAGCTAACCAAACTTGTAGAAGTGAGTTTCGACACACGGTTTATGAGATACATGCAAAAACAAAAAAAAAAGTGATGTATATCTGTATCTAGCAAATCATAAGTCGAAATACAATCTAAAAGTAGGTTTTCTTCTTCAACGGTACCGAGCATATATATACACAGAGAGAGAGAGAGAAATAGTTAAATAAATAAATGAGTTGTTTTGGGGGGAAATTGAATTTGAGTTTTGGGGAAAAACTTTTGAAAGAAAAAAAAGTGTTTTGTGAAGTTAGACCTGGGCCTTTGATTTTGAGGGAATTGAAGGAGAGCCACATGATAGTTTTCTTTGTGTTTTATTATATAGATTGTGCAAAATTTTCACTAGGATAATCAAAATTTTAAAGAGTGAGATCAGCAGTGAATACATATCCACTTGAATTTTTTTCAAAATGACCCACTTTTTGAAAGTATTTACCAAATTGACCCATTTTCAAAATTAATTACGAAATCGATCCACTCGCTATCTCGGATAGCGAGTTTAGTATAAACTTCAATCTGGGATAGCGAGTGTATGGTAAGGTGTTTCTCCATCACTTGGAGAAAAAATGAAGAAAATACCAAGTTTAGACTCGCTATCTCAAATAGCGCATGTATTTGTACTAGACTCACTAACTGTGATAACGAGGGTTTGGTCTTGAAGAAAAATTCAAAGTTTATACTCGCTCTCTCAGATAGCTAGTGTGTTTGTAACACACTCTCTATCTGAGATAGCAGATTGAGGAATTTTTTAAACAGTCAATGTTTCACTATCTTTCTTACTTCTCTCGTCTTTCCTAACTCCGAAAGAAATCCAAAACCCTAGCTTCTCAAATTCATTATTTCCCCAACAAAATCCGTTCAAACTCATAACCCTCTCCACTACCACTCTCAAAACCTTAAACCTATAATCCAAAATCCTGAATTTTGTTGATTTATAGAAGGGTAAAGAGAACTGTAGTAGAAGCGGGGGCATTCATCTCATCTCATTCTCTACCTTCTAAAGCACTCATCTATCGTACGGTAAGTCTTCATACTTTTGCAATTTGATTTTGGGTTAATTATGAATGTGCGTTAAATTGAACGTAATATTGAGAGCACATGATCTATGTGATGATTAGTTATACATTTGGAATATATTTATGTATATTTAGTTAAAAGTGAAATGCTACTTTGAGATATAATTTAATTTTGATATAAATAGAATTATCGATATATAATTTAACTTTGAACTAGCATATTGAGAGCTTTTGATATTAAAATAATTATTAGATATTTGTCCATATTATTGTTGAATTCTTCAATTAAATGTGTGTGTTTTATTGGTGTTAAATAGTTAGTTTTCAAAGAGTTTGAGGTGAAGAGGATCCCTTGAAATTTGGAGAGTCTTTGTGGGTGAGAGCACGAATTTGGAAGTTAGGGTTTCAGAGTTGGGAGAGAGATAAGTGGGGAGGAGAATGGAAAGAGAGAAGTGAAAGAGATAGCGAAATAACGATTCTATAAAAAATCCACAATCGACACTCGCTATCTCAGTTAGCGAGTGTGGTACAACCACACTCGCTATCTGAGATTACGAGTACAAACTTGGTATTTTCTTCAAGACTATACACTCGCTACTTAGTTTGCGAGTGTAGTACAAATACGCGCGCTATCTGAGATAGCGAGTCTAAACTTTGTATTTTCTTCAATTTTTTTCCAAGTAATGGAGAAATATCTCACCATACACTCTCTATCTCAGATAGTTGCTGTCATGATGAACTCAAGAATATTCACATTTAGGAGCAATAATCTTATTGCAATTGGACATTTTAATGCTCTATATGTGGTATTTTACTCTTCTTTTCTCTTTTCCATAGGAAACAACCTAAAAGCAGCAAAACGAAGCAGATTCCAGACTAATACAGACTGAGAGGATGATATACAGGGAACTGCAGTGCAACAGTTGACTTGTTCTTCATCAGTCGACCGGACAGAGAGTTTACTGGGGCTCGGCACAGTCGACTGCCTCAACATCAGTCGACTTGACTGAGGAATCCTGAAGCCACAAATGTCTCAGCACCAGTCGACTTATGCCCAACACTAGTCGACTGGTAGTCGGCGGAGTGAAAAGATAAGATGCATCCGCATCTAGATCCAAATCTATCTGACCCCAGATTATATGCGAATGACAACTTCTCCAACAAATCAAAGCTAGATACAGGGGATTGGCAAGAGCACGTGGTTAGCAGATAAGGAAGAAAAGAAGAAAAGAGAAAGAAATAAATCGCCGATCAAACAAAGAAGGAAAGAGGAGGACTTTCCTGAAAAAGTGGCAAACCCTAATTCTTGTGCCGTGTTCTATAAATATCAATCAAGAGGCATTATTTTAGGGGGTCCCAAAATTACGAAATCACAGAAGTTTCTGAATCATCAAGTCATCAACGAAGAGCATTACTTTATCAGCATCGAAGAAGGAGAGAGGATATCAAGTACTAAGAAGAGAACGGCCGGTCGACTGTGTGACAGCCAGCCGACCCATCTAACCGAACTACATCAGTTTATTCCTTCTCTTTCTAATTCTTTCATGCTAATCATGTATTCGAACTTGTTAATCAATAAAAGTCTTATTATGTGGAACTAATTTCATAGTTGGGTAGGTTGAAACCGTAGTTATGTAATGCTATGTTCTTCTGAATGCTACTCTATTACTTATTGATTAAACCTGAGTGAATTGGAATAGATTTATACTAATCAAACTTGTTCAGTCCTAAGTGCAGTCGACTGAGGTGACAGCAAGTCGACTGGTCTGAATCTGAGATTATTAAGTTTGTGTAGTATAGATCTGAATCTGTTATATGAGCATATTGAGACGACCCGTATCTCGTGTTCATATCTTGTAACAAGGGAATCTTTCGGGGTTCTTGGTTTAATCAACTTGAAGGATCTAGATCTGATACCAATTTCTAGAACTTTAAGTGTTTGTTCGTTTCCATTGTTCCTATGTTTTCTTTAAGTGCAACTTAGTAGATACCATGCTAAATACTTAAGGAAAGAAACGAATTAGGGTAGATACCATGCCTAATTCTTGGCTGGGGGAAACAATAACTTTAAGGAGTAGATACCATGCCCTTAAAGGAACAAACATGAGTAATTAGAAGTAGTACAGACGGTGACTTAGCATTATTGACTATTGGTGGAGATCAAAACCCAACTACTTAAGAGATATTTGTGATTCAGAACTACTTGATATAGTTTTAAATTCTCCTTTCCTTTTAGAACAATCCTTTACCATCCTTATTTTTGTTTTATTGGTTAGTAAGTTAATCTCTACAATCTCTGTGGGATCGACCCTTACTCGTCGCTACGCTTCTATAAACGATTCGTAGACTTGCGAGGTTTTAATTTGTGTCTAGTTTAGATCATCTAGACAGCACAACATGTCACGCCCGCTTCCCAAAAAAAATACGAAATACGGGTATGAGATAAAAGCCCAGTGAATGATTTTCATCATCCATAAGTTGTCCAAGAATCTTTACAATATATCACAATATAATCAGAGTCGAAAGCCAAAAAAATCAACCACATGCACATATGAACCAAATACCAACAAGAATACGTGAAATAAAATATATTAATCTCAAATAGTCATGATCTGAAATACACAAATAATCCTGGGTCACATTGCCCAATTACAAGAATAAATCCAAGTACATAAATACAATTATTGTTCAAGCAACTACAAGAAATAATAATAGCAAAATTCCAGCATCTAGTACATCATGTCACCAATACTGTCTGGAACCTGTCCTCCAAAATCTGCAATTCAACGAATGCAGGAAAGAGGAAAAGAGATAAATAAGTACCCGTCAATTGCAAGTTACGAGCCACTTATAATGTAGGATACAAGCACATGGGGAAACTAACTAATAACATGGTATAAGTATAATGTCAAAATAAACAACTATCATGACAAAGTGAACAAGTGTAAATGGCATGAATCAAGTGTCAAGTAATCAAGTATCATGTAAGCATGCATCAAGTGTCAGGTATCATGTAATCATGTATCAAGTGTCAAATATCATGTATCATGTAGTCAAGTATCAAGTAAGCGTGTATCATGTTCACGTATCATGTTCAAGTATCATGTTCAAGTAATCAAGTATCAGGAATCAAGTGATCAAGTATCATGTACAGGTATCAGGTAACAGGTATCATGTAACAAGTATCATGTATGTCAAGTCTTGTATTATTACTATCTAGGTAGCACTTCATGCGCCCCATATAATAACACATGGTTGCTACAACAAACAGTTTCGCTTTAGATTTCATAGTGGACCATAGAGGGCAGTGTACTCAGGAACAAGTCAAGTAACAAGTATCAAGCACGAGTCACGTAATCGTGAACAAGTGGCAGCAAGTATCAAGCACGAGTCATGTAGTCATGATCATGTGGCAACAAGTAGTAACAAGCATGAATCGTCACGAATCATGGCAACAAGTAATATCAAGCATGAATCATGTAGTTAAGAAACATGGCAACAAGTAATATCAAGCATGAATCATGTAGTCATGAAATATGGCAACAAGTAATATCAAGCATGAATCATGTATTCATGAAACATGGCAACAAGTAATGGGAAATACGGACCCCCTTCTGAGTACATGTTTCTGAATTATCCACTATTCGATCTTTTCCTTAAATCCCGGCTTGGTCATTTATTATTAATAATCAGGCATGCATGTATTTGTCACAAAACAAAGCAAGGATAACAGGATATAACATATATCAGGTCTAAGGTGCAAGATAAACAAGTACAGGTACAAGATATCACATACCAGGGTAAAACAACTAGTCTTCTAACTCAGGATAGCAAGACAGTGTTGTACTAAAACAGTAATTTCCGCTACTACAAACATCCAAATATAGATCCGTCGAAGGATCTGGAAAATAGACTTCCACATGAATCCAGAGAGTATAAATAAATCATATAGTAATTCACAACATCATAACTTAAAATTGATTTCAAAACTGAAAACATGTTCAGTCAGAAATCAGGAAAACGAATTCTCAGTCAGGAAAACCACATCAAAACCTCTCAAATAAATTCAGGAAAAATCTGGAATATTTCCCTATATGTCTAGAATCAAAATATAAAGTTTCATAATTTTCCAGTAAAATTAGTTTAGTCATCAAAATTAAGAAAACATCAAGAAACGACACCTTGGAAAATCTGGAAGTCCCAACACTGCTGTACGAAAACTAAAGTATCTCGCAACCAGTGAAACGAAATCCAAATCTGCCAAAAGGAGGTGAAAATAGATAAAATACAATCATATTTTACAAGCATTTTTCATACAGTACAAGGAATCATAGTGAAAATAGGGTTTTTTACAGAACAGCGAGTAAAATACAGCAAGTATAAGTTTTATATACGAGCATGAAACATCACACAAAACTTATCAATAAAATTTACCAAAATCCTGGGTAATCCCTAACTTGATAAAAAAACACTGACCAAAGTTTTGGATCAAAATAATATAGTTAGCATAGTTCTTTAAAATGATTAGTCATCAAAATAATTGAAAAACAGAATCTGGAAAAGATCGACACCTTTGTACTAAAACAGTCATAACTAAGTCATACGAAATCAAAATCAAGCAAGGTCAGGGGGTTTAAAAATAGATGAAATTATCTAAAACTCATGTTTTATACCGAAATCAAGATATTGGCTTTAACACAGTCGAAAACAACAAACCAAATAGAACAGTGACGAAACTACAAATTTCTCTCTTATAAACAAAATTGACATAGCTAGGGATGTTCACACTTTGGTTAAAACTGATTACCGAACCGAACCAAACCGAAATTTGCCAATTTGGTTCGGTTTTTCGGTTCGGTTTTGATCCGAACCGGAGTTTTTATAGAGAGTTCGGGTTGGTTTTTGGTTAGCTTTTGAATAAACCGATCCGATATAAAAACCGAACTTTCTTTTTAGCCAAATAAATCCTAGCCCCTAGGATATAGCCTAGGGTAAATGAGATCTAATCTCAGTCATCTGTCATCCTCTATAGTCTATTCAGTCTATTGAGTCTATCATTTCTATTCCACTATCTCTCTCTCTCAATTCACTCATTTTTTCCTCTCAAAACCCTAGATGGCGGCGGGCTCAATCTCCCCTTCTCTAGTTCTCCTCTTCCTCAGTTCCTCTCAAAATCGCCATTGGAATCTCCTCTTCTCCTCTTCCTCTCAAAATCCCACACAGACGTAGCCACACGTTGTCGCTGTTACCTCTGGAGTTCGACTCTCAATCCCTCATGGCCTCCTCGCACTCTCGATTCTCGGCTCTCAATCCCTCCTCTGGTGCCGCTCCCACGACCGCCCTCCTCTCATCCTCTGGTCCTCGCATCACAGTGCCTCTGTCCTCGCAGTACCTCTCCATCTCTGGTATAAATTAATCTTGACATTTCTAAGTGTTAGAAATTTAAATTTGTAACTAGAAAATAATAAGTTTCGATTTATACTTTTATTTGGTTTAAATTGGTAGATTTGATTTGAAAACTTGCCTGTCTTGAACTCTTGGTGGTTTCCTGGTTCATTGTTCTAGAATTGTAGTGCTAGTGTACCCACTGCACTGTGAAATTTTCTACTAGTGGTATGGATTTTGATAGCGGTACGAAATTTTCTACTAGTGGTATGAAATTTTCTACTAGTGGTATGAAATTTTCTACTGGTGGTATGGTTAAGTGAAAAATGCTTGTGCAAGTGCAATCCTTGGCTATTTTGCTAGCAAATCTGCAAATGCCTAACACATGTACCAATAGCAAGATGATGATGAAGGTAACATACTATTTTGCTACATTTAAGTTGGCTCAATCCTTGGGTTTTTAATTTCCCCCTGAGCTTGATGCTTATAAAATTATCAAGTGATTCTACATATAGATGTCATACAGTGATACTTAGAGTCTTGGATAGTTGGATTGTTGCTTCTTTACTACTATTTTGAGAATTTGAAGTCTTTGCTATACTGAGATTTTGCAGTAGCAGCAATTTTTCCTTATTTTTTAAAAGTGATGATGAGATGGATTATGTTTCTGAAGTTGCACACTATGATTCATTTATGATTTAATTAAAGATTCATAGGAGTGATTAGTGATGAAATAATCCTATCTGAGCTTTATTTGAGCCTTATGATTGATTGATTGTTTTGTTGCTTCATTGGATTTTAATCCCCCCTTGAGCTTGATGCAAAATGGTTGTGCACGATTGAGTTGTCAAGTGCAAAATGCTTCACTGTCCACTCCTCTCTGCAAAATGCTTGTGTAGGTTTGAACAGGATTGTGCATTGATTGATTGTTTTGTTGCTTCACTGTCTATTCAAGTATGTGCAGGATTGAGTTGTTAAGTAAAAAATGCTTGTGCAAGTGCAATCCTTGGCTATTTTGCTAGCAAATCTGCAAATACCTAACACATTAACCAATAGCAAGATGATGATGAAGGTAACATAGTGTTTTGCTACATTTAAGTTTAGGCTCAATCCTTGGCTTTTTAATTTCACCTTGACCTTGATGCTTATAACATTATCAAGTGATTCTACATATAGATGTCATACAGTGATACTTGGAGTCTTGGATAGTTGGATTGTTGCTTCTTTACTACTATGTTGAGAATTTGCAGTCTTTGCTATACTGAGATTTTGCAGTAGTAGCAATTTTTCCTTATTTTTTAAAAGTGATGATGAGATGGATTATATTTTTGAAGTTGCACATTATGATTCATTTATGATTTAATTAAAGATTTATAGGAGTGATTAGTGATGAAATAATCCTATAAGAGATTTATGATTGATTGATTGTTTTATTGCTTCACTGCATTTTTATTCTCCCTTTAGCTTGATGCAAAATGGTTGTGCACGATTGAGTTGTCAAGTGCAAACTGCTTCACTGTCCACTCCTCTCTGCAAAATGCTTGTGTAGGTTTGTGCAGGATTGTGCATTGATTGATTGTTTTGTTGCTTCACTGTCTATTCAAGTATGTGCAGGATTGAGTTGTTAAGTGAAAAATGCTTGTGCAAGTGCAATCCTTGACTATTTTGCTAGCAAATCTATAAATACCTAACACATGTACCAATAGCAAGATGATGATGAAGGTAACATACTATTTTGCTACATTTAAGTTTTGGCTCAATCCTTGGCTTTTTAATTTCCCCTTGAGCTTGATGCTTATAAAATTATCAAGTGAATCTACTTATCTACCTATGGATGTCATATAGTGATACACTGATACTTATTACTTGAATAGTCTGTTTTGGCTCAATCTAATATCAACTATTAATCTTCGGTTTTCTCTGGCACATTTTTGCTTTGAGTCTTTGGCTCTTTACATCAGGAAATCACTACAACACACGCTGGATTCACCGGCATTTTTTTGAATTTACACCGGTGTTTAAAAATGCCGGTGAAACATTCACCGGCGTTTATAAAAATGCCAGTCCAAATGCCGCTGAAGCGAGGGTCGCAGAATACTATGGGTCTACACCGGCATTTTTACGGAACGCCAGAAAATCTTGTGTATACACCGGCGGCCGTAAAAATGCCAGTGTATGGGTATTTCTAAGTGCCCTATTTTTCAGCTGGTATACATTCACCGGCGTTATACAAACGCCACCGTAGGAGCTGTAATTTTTTCAAAAATCTACACTAGTGTTTGTAAAAACACCGGTGTAGGTATATAATTTTAAAAAAAAAATTACAAAAAAAACATGCAGCACTCTTACAATCAAAATCAAAATATGGAGTTCAAATTATTGAACTACAAACAGTGAAAGAGAATACTTTCACTCTCATTTTCAAACCAAAAATGCTACTAACTGAAATGAATCTTATACTTTTATAATACTCATGAGATAACTGTCAATTGAAACCAAAATGTAAGTTCAAACAGGAATATTTCATCACTAGTCACTCCTCTATAAATCATAGTATGCAACTTCATTTACATAATCCATCTCATCATCACTTACAAGCCTATTTGGCAAAGAATAATCTTATTTTCAAACCCAAGCAACACGCATGAACATTATGTTAGAAACTGATACTCATATAGACATCATGATATAATTGTATATAAAGTTTAGATAAAAAAAATTTCCATCATTAGTCGCTCCTCAAAAAATTCACTTAAAACCCAAGCAACAAGCATGAACAATCTCATTTTCAAACCCAAGCAATCCCCTTTCATGATATAATTGTATATAAAGTTTAAATAAAAAAATTCCATCACTAGTCGCTCCTCAAAAAATCGTGGTGTGCAACTTCAGATATATGATCCATCTCATCTCCAAATTCAGACAAAAAAGCATCTGCAAATTCACTTAAAACCCAAGCAACAAGCATGAACAATCTCATTTTCAAACCCAAGCAATCCCCTTTCATGATATAATTGTATATAAAGTTTAATTAAAAAATTTCCATCACTAGTCGCTCCTAAAAAAATCGTAGTGTGCAACTTCAGATACATGATCCATCTCATCTCCAAATTCAGACAAAAAAGCATCTCCAAATTCACTTAACACCCAAGCAACAAGCATGAACAATCTCATTTTCAAACCCAAGCAATCCCCCTTTCATGATATAATTGTATATAAAGTTTAATTAAAAAATTTCCATTACTAGTCGCTCATCAAAAAATCATAGTGTGCAACTTCAGATATATGATACATCTCATCTCCAAATTCAGACAAAAAAGCAACTAACCCATCTCCAAATGCATCATAATTCCAGTTTACTCTTAACCAAACTAAAACTCAAATGCATAATAACCCATCTCCAAAAGCAACTAACCCATCTCCAAATGCATAAGAAAGCAAACTCAAACGAGTTAGTATTCTCATGTTATGTTCACCAAAAACACTTCGTTGATCTATAAACTGAGATCTATAAAATAAACTTGTAGATAACCTCACATAAAGCTTCAAAATGGGAGATGATCAAGCTCCAAAAACCTAGCAAAATCTGAGCTAGAAACACCTGGCTCCGAAGTCCACTAACTCCTCAGATCCAAGCCAGTTAGTTCAACTTCTTAAAGCTCTCTAGCTTCAACAAGAATCAACAAGAAGGTAGCCTAGCCGAAAATCAACAAGAAGAACCAACAAGAAGCTAGCTTAGCCGATAATCAACAAGAAGAACCAACAAGAACCAATGCTAGTTTATTAATTTACGATCATGCTCGGATTTTGCTAAAGTTTCAGCTGATAATCAACAAGAACCAACAAGAACCAACAAGCCTCTTGAAACTGAGTATATTGCCACATTTTTGGCAAATTCAGTTTCAAATCTCCCCTAAATTACTCCTTACAAAAACAGTGAAGTCCCAAACCATTACCATCACAAAATCGCAAAATCGCACAAACATAAATATCCAAAATTCCCCTAAATCGAGATCTCCCCTAAATTGAGTATCAAACCATTACCACCCAAAATTCCCACAAACATAAACATCACAGAATCAATCGCACCATTACCATCACAAAATTGCACCATTACAATCAAACCATTACCATCACAAAATCAAGAAGTAGAGAGAGAGAGAGAGCGCGCGAGAGAGAGAGTACTTGCTTTGAGAGTGAAATGACTGAGTGGGATAGAGGAAGAGAAGGAGGCCCAATGGCAACGGCGACGGAGGATGTCGAGGAATGGAAGGAGGCCCAATGGCGACGTCGACGGAGGAGTTGTCGAGGAAGGGAAGGAGGCCCAAGGGCGATGGCGAGGGGAAACTTAGGGTTTGGTATAAAAAAAAACGAAATGTGCTAAGGGTTTCGCGGTAGGATTGGGGATTTATCCCTGTATATTCACCGTCGTTTTTATTAATAAACGCCGGTGAATGGGAGAGGATTTATGGGGATATATTTCCGCTTTCTATTCACCGACGTGTTTTTATAAAAACGCCGGTGAATGTTATAATTCACCGGCATTTTTTAGAGGCCGCCGGTGTATAATTATACATTTTTGCGACCCTATCCTGGTCTTATCCTACCTCAGCGTGATTGGTAAAACGCCGAGGAATATATGTCGGTAAATCCAGCGTGTGTTGTAGTGAATGGAATTGCCCATAAGGAATTATCAAGATGATGATGAAGGTAACACACTATTTTGCTACATTTAAGTTTTGGCTCAATCCTTGGCTTTTTAATTTTCCCCTGAGCTTGATGCTTATAACATTATCAAGTGATTCTACATATAGATGTCATACAGTGATACTTGGAGTCTTGGATAGTTGGATTGTTGCTTCTTTACTACTATTTTGAGAATTTACAGTCTTTGCTATACTGAGATTTTGCAGTAGCAGCAATTTTTCCTTATTTTTTAAAAGTGATGATGAGATGTATTATGTTTCTGAAGTTGCACACTATGATTCATTTATGATTTAATTAAAGATTTATAGGAGTGATTAGTGATGAAATAATCCTATCTGAGCTAAGCTTTATCGGAGCTTTATGATTGATTGATTGTTTTGTTTCTTCACTGCATTTTAATTTCCCCTCTAGCTTGATGCAAATTTCTTGTGCAGGATTGTGCAGGATTGTGTAGGATTGAGTTATCAAGTGCACGATGCTTCACTATCCACTCCTCTCTGCAAAATGCTTGTGTAGGATTGTGCATTGATTGATTGTTTTGTTGCTTCACTGTCTATTCAAGTATGTGCAGGATTGAGTTGTCAAGTGCAAAATGCTTGTGCAAGTGCAAAATGCAGTTATACAGTTCCTGAGTTCCACTCCTCTTTGTAGCTCTGCTTGTGCAATTGTGCAAGTGCAAAATGCAAAAGTGTTATAAAAATGTGTAATTTCAAATTGTAAATTGTAACCTTATATAGTTGTATTTATTTGTAGCTTGTAAATTGTTCAGTTGATTTTGCTAGTTATTATGTACTGAATATTTAAAATTGAACTTTTTTTAAAAATTTGGTTAGTTCAGATATTAACCGAACCAAACCGATAAAATTCGGTTCGGTTCAAACCGAATTTTATCAGTTTCGGTTCGGATTTCGGTTCCCATTTTACCGAACCGAAAAGTTCGGTTCGGTTCGGTTTTTTCCGGTTCGGTTCGGTTTTGAACCGATGAACACCCCTTTCACATAGCTTCAAGAAAATTGATTCAAACGCATCCAAACATGAAATCGAGTCTACCTAGTGTCTAAACATCATGAATTGGGGTTATTAACATGTCCACACCTAAAATATCTCATGGGTCTCAATCAAAATACGAATTCTCACACAAGTCTCACATACATGCTCAAAATCAAAAACGGGCAAATCCTAGGTTAATTTATGTCCATATTGTGTCGTGAGTCATCTATGGTCATATTTTCACAATAAAGACAAAACTCATCAAGCAAAACACAAGCAAGAGTCGTCTCTAGACTCAACTACACTATAGGTGAACTTTTTGACTTGTATCAAACCAATGAATTAGAGTACAAGTTACTTGCCTGGAAGATGACAAATCCAACGGATAGAATGAGAATAACGGGAACGGATTCCCAGGGCACGAACACAAAATCACGAAAAAGCGAACACGAACAAGATCACGATCGCAACCACGAAACTAAGCACGGATCTCGAGGTGGATCAAGATCGGATGATCGAACGACTATCAAACAAGAGATCAAGATGATGCAGAACCGACGGCCATCAATCAAAGATCAAGATCAAACGGCCCAAAACAAAGATGATCACGAACTCCAAGATGATAATAATGCGATCAACGGTCGAGATTGTACATGATCAAGACTTGATCACAAAGGAACCCATGGCATCAAGAGGAGATGATGATCAAGAAAGAATCAACGGCCCAAATCACATGATCAACCCATGATCCAAAACAAGCCATGAACACGATAATGAATCCCGAACAACTAACGAACCCACGAGTAACAACTCGACCACCACGAACAACGAACGAACGACGAATGGCGATTCCCCAACGGACACAACCCGAACTCACTCACGCACGACAGCGGCACAACGAGACGATGTCGCTGCTGTTGCGGGTTGCGGTAGTCAGCGAGAACAGTGCCGGCAGGCTGTTGCACGGCGGGGCTGATGGCATAGCGCGGGAAGCGTGCTGTGGGCTGGCTGGCTGCCCAAGGGGACAGGCTGCCGGTGCGGTGGTGGCCGCTGCTGTCACCCAGGCTGTTGCTGGCTTCGGGAGAACCACGCAGCGCACAAGGAGAAGGGCGGCGACTGGCTGGTGCGCTGCTGCAGGAGGGGCGATGGCCTAGGGGCGCGACGGGGATGGCGTGCTGTGGGAGCGTCGGGGTCGACGAGAGGAGGGAGTCGCGGTGGCCTGGGTGCGTCGCGATAGCTGAGCGACGGGAGGGAGAGACACCGGGAAGGATGAGAGCGGGAGCAGGGGGAGAGCGGCGGAAGGACGGCAGATAGGGAGCAAGGCGGCGCGTGGTAGGGAAGGTGAAGCGGCAGGTAACGGGGGGTGAATATGGGTTAATACAAAGGGAAAGATGGGGTAGGGGTGTACTCGGGTCGGGTAGGTAAACAGGGTGTGGGGAATATCCAATGGGTTTAGGTAATTTATAAACAGGGTATGGGTATTAATATATATTGGGTATTAAGGTATATATGAAAGGGTTTTAAAATGGGTATTGGGTATTTAAAACAGGGTAATTGGGTTTTTAAAAAAATCCATTAGGGTATTAAAAAAACAATGAGAAAATAAAATAGCAAATAAAAAAGATTGTTTATAATAAAAATGTGATTTGCACTACAAATATAATTTATTTAAAATACTACAAATACAGTTAGTAGATAAAAGTGAGTTTTTAATAACTAGTAAAAAAAAAAAATAACAACAATAATACTAATAATAATAATAAGAGAAATAATAACAAAATATAAGAATTGTATTTCAATATAAAAATCATAGAAAATAGTTACAACTAGAATTATTGATCGAAAACAGATTTTTAATAGGAGATCCAATAATACAATTTGACAAAAGAATTTGAAAACTGAAAAATATTAATTTGCGAAAACTTTAAATACAGGAAATACACGAAAAATACATATTTAGGAAAACAGAGGTTACAGTTGCTATCTCAGATAGCGATAAAGTTTACACTAAACCTGCTATTTGAGATAGCAAGTGAATCGTTTTGGTAATTAGTGTCGAAAGTGGGTCGGTTTGGTAAGAGCATCTGTAGTCGTTGGCCATTTTGCCACAATTTTCAAATTTTGGCAAAAAATGTGCTGTAGTCGTTGGCCAAAACCCAAAATTTGGGTTTCGAAGCTACAGTAGTCGTCTATATTTGGTAAACGAAATGATAATTGCCAAAATATATCAAACGAAAGATGATTTTTTGTCGGAGATATTTTTTTTTTCATGCGTACTCATCGGACGAAGAATTATTCTCCGTCCCTTTAATTTTTTTATTTTTTTTTAAAAAAAAGGTTGGACGATTTTCCGTCTGTTCCATTTAACAAAAACAAAAAAAATCCTCAAACGAAAGGAAGATTTCCCATCCTAGGAAGCAGCAGGTTAGGTTGCGTTTGTTTTGTTATTTTGAAAAGAGTTTTCTGAATAGAGTTTTCTGAAAACTGTATTCTGAATAGAGTTATTCTGAAAATGAGTTTAAAAGCTGTTTGGTTATATTTATTTCTGAAAACTGTATTCTGAAAGCTGTTTATCTGAAAAAGAGAGTTCAGAAGCTGTTCTGTTATATTTCTAGCTGAAAACTGTTATCTAAAAGCTGTTTTTCTGAAAAAACGAGTTTAAAAGCTGTTCAGTTATATTTCTTGCTGAAAACTGTTATCTGAAAGCTGTTTTTCTGAAAAAGCGAGTTTAAAAGCTGTTCGGTTATATTTCTTGCTGAAAATTGTTATCTGAAAGCTGTTTTTCTGAAAAAACGAGTTCAAAAGCTGTTCGGTTATATTTCTAGCTGAAAACTGTTATCTGAAAGCTGTTTTTCTGAAAAAACGAGTTTAAAAGCTGTTTTGTTATATTTCTTGCTGAAAACTGTTATCTGAAAGCTGTTTTTCTGAAAAAGAGAGTTTAAAACCTGTTCGGTTATATTTCTTGCTGAAAACTGTTATCTGAAAGCTGTTTTTCTGAAAAAATGAGTTCAAAAGCTGTTCGTTTATATTTCTAGCTGAAAACTGCTATCTGAAAGTTGTTTTTCTGAAAAAGAGAGTTTAAAAGCTGTTCGGTTATATTTCTTGCTGAAAACTGTTTGCTGATATTTTTTTAGTTTGTTTTGGTGAGATTGCATGTGAGAGCAAGTAGTATCAGTAGTATGATAGAAGATTGCATGCTCGAACAAATATGATGTTTTTTTTTTGAATGTGAGTAGTAATTGGATTTTTTAGATTGCGTGGTGTATTTGGATAAATATATTTGGATAAATTGAGTACCCAACACCAATAATAAAATCAACTCAATACCAATATAATAAAATTAATTTCCACACACCAAACAGCAACTATCCAAACAGCAACAATCCTCTGTCTCCTTCTCCACCTTTTTCAACAGAGAGAGATAGAAAAAAGAGAGAGCGCGGAAGAAGAGAACAACGACTTCGAGAAGCGACGGGAGGGGGGTGAGGGTGCTTCGGGTTGACTGAAGGCTTCGACTGGGGTGGCGACGAGGAGCGGAAGTCGACTGGAGGTCGCGACACTGGCGGTGAGGTGGGCTGTGCGTCGACGGAGAAGTCGAGGAGGAGGCGGCGACTTCGGAGTGATGAGGAAAAGGAGGAGGCGGCGACTTCGGAGTGACGAGGAAGCGAAGAAGGCGAGCGACGGTGCGCGACTGGGCTTGAGCGGCGAAGGCGGTGAGCAGCGGGGAGGCTTCGAAGGAGGATGACGACGGCGGCAGCAATAGCGGAGGCGGGGCTTCGAGCGGGGTGAAGACGACGGCAGACTCAAGCAGAGGAGGAGTACGGCAGAGTCGACTGGGGGAAGGCGACTGGAGGTGGGTGCCACGACTGGATGCTGCGAGGCGTCGAGTGTCTACAGCGGGCACTCAGGAGAGCGGGGGAGCTTGAAGATGAAGGGAGGAGAGGAACGGACGGTGAGTCGACAAGGAGATGGTGGAGTCGCCGAGGTGGATGCTCGGGGTTTCTCAGATGTGTTTGGGAGAGATGTGAGAAGAGTTGTAAAGGAGTTGTTTTGGAAAATAGGGGGTATGAGTATTCTGAATATTGTTTGGAAAAAACACTTAAAACAAACGCCAACTCAGAATAGAGTTTTCTGAAAGAAAAAAAATAATACTAAAACAAACAGACCCTTAGTTTTTTGAATTTTTTTGGATTTAAATGTCACTATCAAACCTTTTAATTAAATTTTTAGGATTTTTTTTTAACGTCGGACGGAAAATAATTTACCGTCCGTCCTATTTGGAATTCGAAAAAGTCAAATTTTGACAAACAACGACTACAGATCAAAGCTAATTTTACTATTTGCTATTTTCTAAATATCCAAAATTTGACTTTAACAACTATAGATGCTCGCCATTTTGGAAAAAAATTTATCTCCACTTGTACCTATTTTTAACTATTTCATAAATGAAGTAGAAAAGAAAAATTAATAATGATAGAATGGAGGGAGAGAAACCGATTTGTCACTCTGTTGTGATGTAATAACATAAGTACATCGGGCCCACCAAAATTATTAAAGAATACAAAAACATGCACAAATTTGCAAGTTTCTCAACTGTTAGAGCATCCACAGTCGATATAGTTTAAAATATGCATAAATGAATAAATACATATAGCATTTGGCCATTTGCTGCAGTCATCGAATGATATTTTTACCAATTTAAATTAAAATAATAAAAATCTAAGATCAGACGGAGCTTGAAGTTGCGTCGGAGGAATTAAATTATTTTTTAATTGATAGGCGAAACTTCACATTGCGTCGGAAGAGAAAAAAAAACATATGTGCCAGACACAACTTCATCTTGCGTCCGGGTTTTGGAGGTCTCGGACGCAACTTCAAGTTGTGTCCGACCACTTGTATTTATTTTTTTTTGACTTTATTTACTTTTTCAGAAATTGGGGAGTAAATTTAGGCTTTATTAAAAAATTTATTAACCAAATTACCCCCTAGTTCTTATTCTATATATTGAAGTTATATTGGAACGAAACAAACATCAATTTGCTTTTGCCCAACTCTCTATCTCAATCTGCTCTCGCCCAACTCTCTATCTCAATTTCATAAGCCCAAATTTATATACCAATTTCTTAATTAGTCGAGAAAAATGTCTTCGATACGAAGATTTATTGTTCATTTGTGTAACGACCCGAGCCCGGCTCAGTTGCGCACGAGGCTACACGTGCGCGCACGCGAAAGAAAAGACACAAAACTCTAGCCATGCCCACCACAGGCACCATCAAAAGGTGGGTTAACCCTTAGGTGTCTTTATCATTTGGTTTTTCCTATATATCCATACTCATCCTCTTCTTTACCAACGATATGGGATTCTTTTCCCCCAAGTCAACCTCTCGGTCAACCACCCAAACACACCAGCACATGCATTCTTTCATTCATTCATTTAATTCCTTCCTAAGCTCCATAGGAAATCATCTAGGCCTATCTCGTTCATCAATCCATTATCATACTCATAGGATCTCCTATAGGCCACCACCTAATAGCAACTTCTCATCTCATTTCTTTCTTTATTATATATATATATATATATATATATATATATATATATATAAAAAATAAATTACAAAGAAAGCTATCAAGTGGCTCACCTTCAATCCCTCCCAAAATTAAAGGCCCAGATCAAACCTCACAAAACACATTTTCCCCACAAAAATTCAAGCCCAAAATCAAATTCCACCCCCCCCCCCCCCCCCAAAAAAAAATAAATAAATAAATAAAAAACTGATTACTTTATTATTATCACTCTCTTCTCTCTTCACTTCTTCATATTTCTCTCTTTCTCTCTCTCCATATCTATCTCTCTCATTCTTTCTTTATTTACTTAATAATTTAAATTTTAAGATTTCAGGTTTGTAAATTTTCAAAATTTTCTATGTTTTTTTTAATTGCACATGTTATATTGAAAATAGCAAATATCTCTTCAACAGTTAAATTTCATCATTTTCCACACATAAAGTTCTAAAAAGTGAGACTTTACACCCTCATTTATAATTATTTTTCAACATATATTAATGGAAACATGAACTTTTTTTTACAACTAATTTCTGTCATACTATTCAAACTTGAGCTACATAATTGTTGATTTACAGTTTACAGGGCTTTTTATATTTTGTATTGTTCCAAAGACGTGCCGTAGGCACGTGTCCACGGGTAAATCTAGTATATATATATATATATATATATAATATTTATATATATAATATTATATATATATATATATATATACATATACTGCTTAAGTACGGGTGTTACACACACCCCTCCTTAAGAACTCAGCGTCCTCGCTGAGCCCGGGACTTGCAACTTGATCCAGGATCCCTTTCTAGCTGATGTGGAGAGGATTACCCTGATTCTGCTAGTTGTACAGTCCCCTACCCGGGCGACCTGTCCCAACCTAGCTCCCTCTCAGGCGTACATCTTGCACACACTCGGTGTCGAAAGTCGGCTCTGGTACCATTTGTAACGACCCGAGCCTGGCTGAGCTGCGCACGCGGCTACACGTGCGCGCACGCGAAAGAACGGAGACAAAACTCTAGCCACGCCTATCACGGGCACCATCAAAAGGTGGGTTAACCCTTAGGTGTCTTTATCATTTGGTTTTTCCTATATATCCATACTCATCCTCTTCTTTACCAACGATATGGGATTCTTTTCCCCCAAGTCAACCTCTCGGTCAACCACCCAAACACACCAGCACATGCATTCTTTCATTCATTCATTTAATTCCTTCCTAAGCTTCATAGGAAATCATCTAGGCCTATCTCTTTCATCAGTCCTTTATCATACTCATAGGATCTCCTATAGGCCACCACCTAATACCAACTTCTCATCTCACTTCTTTCTTTATTATATATATATATATATATATATATATATATATATATATATATATATACCCGCTTAAGTACGGGTGTTACAGTTTGAAATCAAAGCGGGAACAGATGCCAGCTCATGGCACACAAGCAACGAAGGTGAAGAAGAGATTTTAAATGTCGACTTTGCCGATCAATTCAGTTGGAATCGTGTAGTAGACGATTCCAAACATATAATTCAATATATTACTGTTACCCCTGAGGGCGATTTCTGTAAATTCGGGGAAAATTGGAAGGAACCAATCAAGTTGTACAATCAGTACTGCTCACGGACCCCACTTATTAAACAACTAGTAGAGCAGGCGGGATGGCACCGTTTCATGAAAATCAATATAAACAAGTCGTCGATTCGGCTCGTCGAGGAACTCATAGAGAGATGGTGGGACACTACCCACACTTTCCACCTACCGTGTGGTGAGTTGGGTTTCACTCCATTGGATTGGGTTATGCTAACGGGGATTCCTATCGATATCGGCTCCATGCGATGATGGGGCCTATATTTTTCAAATTGTTCAAACTCGCTTCTTTCCAGAATTAACAGTAGGTGATTGGAAATCACAAGGTATACGGTATTGATTTTTAAAATTTATTTTACCAATACTATGATTGAAGAAGCCGAAACCGATATGGCACTAGCAACGAGGATTGCACGAACTTTCTTTATGTGCTTTCTCAGTGCATTTCTTTACACTAGTGGTGCTGGGTTAGTAAGGTGTGGTTGGCTCGCCGCAGTTGTAGACCTAAATGCTGTTGCCAAATACGATTGGGGTAGTCATGCACTTGCTCTGCTGTATTTGTCTTTGGACTCATGTAGCAGACTTAAAGTGAAGGGGTAGTGTTGGAGGTAATACTTAATCTATTAGCTATTAATTTTAGTCGAATAATTTCATTATGTTATTTCAATTGGTCTATTCGTAACATATTTGATAATTATGTTTTACAGTATTGGGCTTACAAATACACAAATTGTTATATTCCAGTTAGAGATAGGAACATCCTTATGGAGACTCGCATGGCTAACTCTGATGTATGGCCGAAAATTATTCGATGAAATAAAGAATTCTTGGAGTTAGACCGATCTGATCATATTAGGTATAATCAATCGATGGCTCGTGATCAGTTGGAGATGCGCACTTCTTCCTCCATCATTTGGTAGCCATATAATGGGTCAACAATTAAAATTGTCTATGAAATTGAACCTGCTAAATTCATTTCACGTTATGACATGCTTTTATGTACTGCGACCAAGTATATTAATTTTTGTCATATTTATTTACAATATTTTGTTTAAATAGTTTGGTTATGCTAAAGAGAACATTTGATTGCAGGCTGTATGGTATCTTGGTGATTGTTGTATTCGGCAACTTACTGTAGTAATTACTATCCCAAAAGATCTACATTCTCTCATGCATTTCATGACATCTAGTACTACACTTCCTAAACCTATTGAAGCATCACCTTGCGTACGTCGTGTAGAGTAGATTACTTATGATCAGTATTGGGCTAAGGTTTCAATTGGTCCGATAATGCCGACACTTTCCCATGCAGCCAATGTCAATTTCATTGGGCCAGCATCTATTAGAGATACTTCCGCTCAGTTGCCATATGCTGCACCTCCATTTTGGCTACCGGCCAAGTATCCAACTCAATTCACTGCAGATAATTCATTATTGTTTGGTCAACATTACGTTGAAGTGCCACTTTTTCAAGGAGATACTCTTATCAAGAATTTGGACGCTAATATGAATGTCTCGTTTCATCAAAGTGGGCAACCATCATATCTGAGTAACCAAAATCGTATATACATTTTCGGCTTTAATAATGTTATTATGTTACAATGTATTTTACGTACTCTCATTATTTTATATATCTTATATCTTTTCACAGGAGGAGTTATATACTCGTTGTCAACAATTGAGCAACACTGAAGCACAACTTCGACGAATAATACTTTCATAAATGGTATTGAGGGAATCAATTCCTCGTGAATTACCAAATATTAGGCGATCTGTATTAATGAGCAGACCATCTAATTCCTGACATAGACCATTGAATCCGAATTTAGATGACACCGGTGCATCCACGTCCTCATTTGTGCCTGAAACACAGTTTAATTTTGAAGAATATGAAAAATTGTACATCATTTATTTTCTATTAACCTTGATGGTATTAATATCAACTTGTAAATGTCAATCAGAAAATGTCACGTAAGGGTATTAATGCCAATTTGAACATTTTCTTTTTCTTCTTTTATAAAACCACATAATTAATGTCAGGGTATTGTATTAACTTAGGGATTGTAGACTTGAGGGTATTGTAGTCACAATATTAATGTCACATGGCTAGTAGGTTTATACTTGGATTGTAGTGAAATAGGTTTTTGTATTTATTCAATTCTGTACTATTGCCGCTAAATCTGGTGTGGGGGCAAACAGATAGTATTTGTGGATTCTTGAAAAATTTTGAATAGCAAACCTGTATACCTGTTCCGTCGGAGTTTGACCGTTGACTCCCGCCGTTCACCTGCAAAAAGTGTGAGACACCGGGGTTGATCCCGGCGACGCACCCTCCGATGCCCAAGTCAGTAATCAGAGATGATTATGAAAGAGCGTAAAACTGGCAAGAGATTGATTACCTCTTAATGGAGATGGATGAGGGGTCAGATTAGGAAAGTAATCTCCGTGATCTGATAAGGAATATAATCCCCGTAATCAGATAAGGAATGTAATCCCTAATCCCCAGTGAAAAGATAGATGTGAATCAGGGCCGTTGATTAGGATTAATCAGAGACCTTGATTTTATCTTACTGGACTGGGTGTGTTTTGGGTTGGGACCCGTACCCAGTTGAGGTGGATCCGTTTGTGGGTTATCGGGTCATGAAGAAAGACCCAGTTCCCATTTAGGTGAAATTACCGTTTTACCCCCGAGCTTTAAGATCAGTGTCCGATGTGAACGGTCCCGATTTAATTCTATTTTTAGCCATATCATGTACCCATTATTCACAGTTACTTTCCTATCTATGAAGTGTAGGATTTAACTTTTTTTATACCTATTTATTAATTTTGAGATTGGACAGCACATTGATGATTCGTTCTTCTTCAAGCGGCATGATCAGTATTTATATGCTGTCATCCTGTGTACATTTATTTCTCGACTACACTTTGTAAACTTCAACTCCAAAAGAACCCACTGCAAATTTACCTTCTAATTAACCATGGATAATTTACATGTACCTTCTTCCTCGAGTTCATCTTCTGATTCATCAGAGGAGGACAACAATGTTGTTGCTAGGATTGTTCACAACCGTCTAGTAAGGATTGGCAAGGCAATCCACGCTAGTGAACAAATCAATCGTCGCTGTTACATTCGTCGGGAAAGAGAAGAAGGTCATAGACGGATGTGGAAAGACTACTTTCATGAAAATTCAGTTTACCCAGATTCAATTTTTCGTCGTCAATTCCGCATGTGCCGACTGTAACATCCCATATTTTTATTTTAATAAAAAATACATTTGTCAATTTTTGTATGTATGATGCACGTGCTAATTTTTCCATCTTTATTTTCTTACTCTCATTTATTATTTTAGCATGCATGAGTCTTTTATTTAACCTTTCTTTACACCCATGGACCTAAGAATAGATTCTAGCCCACTAGACTAATTAATTTAATTAATTAAAAAGCAAGCCCACAAGACAAGTCCATTAATTAAATCCCAATTTTTAGTTGTACATGGACTCACACATGACATTTAACAACTTTTAATACACATATTAGACTTATAGGATTTGTATTTAATTTTTTGTGCGTGTGCACTAGTGCACAACACGTGCACGTGCTTAGAGAGAGAGAGAGAGGAGGCCGGTTATGGAGAGTGAGAGGCCGGGGGTTATGGGATTTGGAGAGGTGGAGAAGTGGGGAGGTGAAAAGGTGAGTGGGTAATTATTAGGTGGAGGATATTACAATTTAGCCCTTCTTTTTTCCTATAAATACACCCTTCTTTTCTTCTCATTTCACACCAAAATAAAAACAAATTAGAGAGAGGAGAAAGAAAGAGAGTTAGAGAGTGGTTTCGTTGCATTTGGAGGCATTGGAGTGCTCTTGCTAGGAGGAGAAGGACTAGAAGTTGTTTGTTGGAGCTAGGAATCCCTAGAAGTTGTGTCTCATCTTCTTTGTTGCAAATTCTTCATATGAGGTGGGTGATCTTGTGCTTTCTAAATGTAGAAAATGCATGCTAATATGTTAAATGAGTAGCATAGATAAACTTGATGAGATAAGATAGATTTGTTGTGGATTGAGTGGCCAACTCTGCCTTTCCTTACTTTCATGAGTGGTTACCGGGGAAGGCAGGAAAGGAAACAAGAAAGAGCAGAGAATCATTCATAAACCCGTCTTTTTTTTCATAGTCGAGCTCCTCACGGACCTATGCCTTTTTCGCCAGGTTGAAGGGAGTCGTTAGACTGCTGTACCGCCAGGTGATCCAAGAGCGCTGGAACAAGAGCGCTGGAATAAGGATGTTTTGAAACCTACTTGGATCTAGAATATGTCATTCCCAGTTAAATAGATACATCCAATAAGCGAATCTCTCTCTTCCCACATTCGTCTGCATTGTGATTTCCGATGCAAGATCCGGGTATCAATCCTTTTGTTAATGTCATTAATAACATTAAGGGAAGGCTCAAACTACTTTTATCGAAGCAGGCACGCACCAGCTATACATACTTTCGCATGAAAATATCTTAGATCAAACTCAAAGTAGTCCCATCGCACCTTTCCCACAAATCCATTCTATTGTATGTGCTATGAATGGTAGAGGAACTAATTGTCATCATGTTAGTAGAAATGAGAAACAATGAATTATTGCCATGAACAAATATGCATGTTAATTTACAAATGTCAAAATATATAATTGTATGAAAAATTGTTGAGTTTTTTCCCTGTGGTTAAAATGAATTTTTGTGAAGTTAATTTGGTACACATAGATTCACTTAATTATTTGTAAGAGATACAAATTACTATTTTTGATTAAATTGAAGAAATGCAATTCATGTTCATTAAGGAGAAGAAATAATTTGAAATTTAGATTTATTGTCAAAAATATCAATTATAAATTTGTGAGCTACTGTTTGAAAGTAAACTCAGTTTAGATGAAATAATTACAAGCCTAATGAAAGATTAGATCGAATGAAAAATAGAGTTTTGTGAAAATAATTGAATAACAGTAAGATTAAACAAAAGCCTAACAATGTGTTTCCCAATCAGTAATCACACTTGGACTTATTGGCTAGCGGGTGCACCATAAGTCGGTATTGTAGCATGTGGGAAGTCCTGGGTTCGAAACTTGTTAGACCCTTTTATTTTTTATTTCGTTTAATTAAATCCGAACCCAAGGACCAGTATTTGGGTTTTTCGATGTGGCTTTATGACACCAAGTCCACTTGGACTTAGTGGTTCTCGGTGGTGGCTTTGGGCGCCCACTGTGTGGTGCGGTTGAGCTTGGGTTCGAAACCCAGTGAGCTCATTTTGAATTTTTTGATGTTTTTAATAATTTTAAGGGGTTTTTAATGTGAATAAAATTTGGGGAAAATATCCAATAATCCTATAAAATGATATAGAACTTACTAAAAATTATCTTAGAAATTTTCATGTATATTTTGAGAAATAAAAAGACAAATTGAGATAGAAAATGAGTTTTGACTTCAAAATTATTTAATTGAGGATATGACTTTTATTTTGAGAAGAAGAGAGAAATATTCGCCATGCTATAGATTTCTCTTGATGAGATCGTATACTTATGTTGAGTAAGAAATACTTGATGTGATTAAGTTATTAATGAGATTAAAATCTATTATGAGTTCATGAAAAAAATTATTGCTTTTGAAAGATTGTGAATAAATGAATCATGATGATACTAAGATAAGACATTGATTAAATTGTGAATAAGTTGAAGATACACTGAGTTTAATACATGATTATTGAAGGGTATGAGTACCAGTGGATTCTTGTACATGAAAGGTTGTGATGTAGAGTTTAGTGAGACCTCGGGTACCGGCATTATTGAATTAAAAGATTTGAGTTATTTTTGAGATATGGCCATAGAGCTATCTCGGTATTTGTGATTAAGTCCGGTAAGGGGTAAAACTAACTCTAGGTATGATAATTTATTCATGTCTTGAACTTAAAAGCATGAACTAAGAGAAGATGTAGTAAACCTGGGCAAACGTAAGTGGGGCACTCTATATAATCAGGCGGTGTACTTCGGGACTATAGACCCAGTCGGGCGGTGTACTCCGGGACTAAGGTTGCTTCGATGGAGATGAGCTGTAACGCCCCATAGTTTTCAAAATACATATAAGTATATATATATGTTGAAAAGGTAAAGTTAAGTTGGCTGGTTGGTTTGGTATATATGGTAAAATAAATAAATGGTATTATGTGGTGGGGGGCCCCACGGCATGAAATACAACAGATGTTGCTGTGTGTGGAGAGAGCTGATGACGTCAGCATTTAAGTTGGGGCCCACCTACCAAAATGTTGATGTGCTTCTCTCTGAGTTGAACCGAGGGATAGGCAAGTAGATTTAATCCCATATCGGGAGTTAACTATAATAAAATAATATTAAAATATAATAGCCTATGACCAAGAGTCACCTAATCGGTTAACCAACTTTTGAGAGGCAGCCTGTGGTGGGTAGTTGTACTACATAGCATCTAATTTGTATTATAAATTGTATAAATTGTCTGAACTAGGGGTCGGGGCGTTACAAATGCTATCAAAGCCGACTTTCAACACCGAGTGTGGGTAAGAGTGGGCGAGATGTATGCCTGAGATGGAGCTAGCAAATGTACGTCAGGTATGCCTGAGAGGGACCGAGGTGGCGGCCTGAAATAGTGGACCACCTGCAGAATTAGGGTACGGTGCAGCTAGCAGAATCAGGGTACTCCACTCCACATCAGCTAGAAATGAGATCCTGCACTAGATTGTGCATGCTCGTGCTCAACGAGGACGCTGATTTCTGAATGGGGGTGTGTGTAACACCTCGTAGTTTTCAAAATACATATAAAGTGTGTGTATATATATATATATATATATATATATATATATATATATATATATATATAGGGAGCCCTTCAGTTGAGAACTAATTTGGTGAGAACTCTGTGAGAACTCACGGAGTAGACCCCCCATGAAAAATCCGAACCTGCCATCTCACTCTACATACCTTAGACAGCATAACATAAATAAATCAAGTAATTTGAAGTTCATTTGCCCATGATTTACATCATTGCAAAATTGTATGGTTGAAAATTCTACTCCATTTGATGGATGGGCAAATGAACTTCAAATTACTTGATTTATTTATGTTATGCTGTCTAAGGTGTGTAGAGTGAGATGGCAGGTTCGGATTTTTCATGGGGGGTCTACTCTGTGAGTTCTCACAGAGTTCTCACCAAAATTAGTTCTCAACCGAAGGGCTACCTATATATGTGTGTGTGTGTGTGTGTGTGTGTGTGTGTGTGTTGAAAAGGTAAAGTTAAGTTGGCTTTGGCTGGTTGGTTTGGTATATATGGTAAAATAAATAAATGGTATTATGTGGTAGGGGACCCACGGTATGAAATACAACAGATGTTGCTGTATGGAGAGAGCTGATGACGTCAGCATTTAAGTTGGGGCCCACCTACCGAAATGTTGTTGTGCTTCTCTCTGAGATGAACGGAGGGATAGGTAAGTAGATTTAATCACATATCGGGAGTTAACTATAATAAAATAATATTAAAATATAATAGCCTATGATCAAGAGTCACCTAATCGGTTAACCAACTTTTGAGAGGCAGCCTGTGGTGTGCAGTTGTACTACATAGTATCTAATTTGTATTATAAATTGTATAAATTGTCTGAGCTAGGGCAGGGGCATTACACGAGCTTTTATTTTAAATCCGGAATTATGCATAGTCAGACGGATAGTTTGCCACTCCAGTGTATATACGTATATCGAGGATAGAGGGGCACTTGCGGGATGCTTGCACGACGAGGAGTTTGTTATAACAGTCGGGCGGTGTACTCCGAAACTGGAATTCGTACTCGTGGAATGTCTAAACCTTGCTTTTATTACTGGGTAGTTTTCATGGCGAGGGATCGAACCCTTTAATGTGGAGTACGTAGGTGCTTGCCCTCGGACCTATGTAGTATGGGATGCATAGAATCCAAACAAGTATGCATTAGTGTCATCTTAGTATAAAATATCTGCATTAGGCATTAAGGCATTGCATACACTTACATGTTTAGAGTAGTCACATTTTAACACTCTATATGTATTCAAGTTTGTGGTTTGTTAAACTATTAAGATCGTTATGTTTTTTGGCATAGAGAGAATGACCGTGTATAACATTTTCGTCGGTTGTAAGTAACTGACGTGCCCACAATTTTATATGTAGGAGATGGTTTTTCATGAAGATATAAAGTTGATATGATGCTGTTGATTTATTTAAAAGTTAAATATGTTGCAATTGTCTAATTTCTCATTATTGTACTTTATTTTACCTTCTGCTGTGTAAATAAATATAAAGAACTTTGTTGTATTATAAAAAGTTCAAATTTTCTTGTAAAATTGTATGAAGTGAAGTGTAAAGATCCTGTAGAACTTCGAATTCGGTCGTATTTGGAATTCAGGGCGTTATAGATGGTATCAGAGCCACGCTTCATAAGTAGTACAAATTTGTAAGGAACGACACCCTAGAGTGGACATTAGGGTGTGAGTTTCAACTTATAGAGATTTAAATGTAAGTAACTTAAGTTTGTGTTGCTTTATATGATGACATTTTCTTCTCTTTTCCCTATAAGATGGCCAATCAGCATGATCCTCAGAATGAGGCACATTGGGTTGTCCCATTCGAGGATGAAGAGGAAGAGCCAATAGAGAAAGAAGAAGACCCAGAGGGATAGAAGAGGAATTCCCCAAGTCCAGGGAGATTACACCACCTCTGCCTGATTTCCCCGAAGAATCCTCAGACAAAGAACTTGTTACAGATGACCAAGATGATATTATTGCTTCTCTTCAAAAAGAATTGGATCTCAAAAGTGGAGAGTAAACCACTTGGAAGCGCAACGGGCAGAAGATAAGGAGCGCATTCAGGAGCTCAGTTTTCAAGTGTGCGAACTCGAGAAGGTTCAGCACGTGAATGATCGACACTTTGCCAAGCTGGACCATATCACTCGCTGGGACAAGCAGGAGCGGCATCAGAGATTTGAATATATGAAGAAAGAAATCCAGGAACTACGGAAAGAGCTCAGAGCAGCTAAGAGAAACCGTAGAATCTAAGATGTCTTTATGAAGGGTGTGATCTTGAGATCGGAGGCAGACTCTTTGGCATTGAACTCATTGAGTTGACAGTTTTAGGGGTCGACATCATTATTGGCATAGGTTGGATATCAGTTTACAGTACCACTATTGAGTGCAAGAGCAAGGAGGTTGTGGTGAAGGCACCAGGAGGACCAGCAGTTACATTTCAAGTGAAGAGGAAGTGTAAGTAGTTGGTAGTAGCTTTGGCGGAGCAGAAGATTCCTGAAGAAGTGAGGCAGATTCCATTGGTTCAGGATTTTCCAGCAGTTTTTCTTGAATATCTACCTGGGCATCCTCCTCACCGAGATGTAGAGTTCAGCATCACCGTTCAACCAAGGAGTGCACCTATTTCCAAGGCACCGTACAGAATGGCATCGGTTGAGCAAGATGAGATCAAGAAGCAGATCAAAGAGTTGTTGGGCAAAGGATTTATCAGGCCTAGTGCGTCACCTTGGGGAGCCCAAGTTCTTTTGGTGAAGAAGAAGGATGGATTGATGAGGATGTGTATCGACTACAGAGAGTTGAACAAGGTTACAGTGCAGAACAAGTATCCAATTCCTCGAATCGATGATCTGTTTGACCGTCTACAAGGAGCAGCTATTTTCTCCAAGATAGACTTGCGGTCAGGATATCACCAAGTCTGAGTAAAGGAAGAAGATGTGCACAAGATGGATTTTCGAACCAGGCATGGTCACTATGAGTTTCTAGTCATGCCATTTGGAGTAACCAATGCACCTGCTATTTTCATGGACATGATGAACAGGATCCTGCGGCCATTCATCGATTCTTTTGTCGTTGTGTTCATCGACGACATATTAGTCTATTCCAAGTCGGAGAAAAGCATGCCGAGCACCTAGCAAAGGTATTGAAGAAGCTACAGGAGCAGAAACTATATGCAAAGCTGTCTAAATGTGACTTCTGGAAAACCAAAGTCGCCTTCCTGGGTTATATCCTTTCTAAGAAGGGAGTGGCTACTGACCCACATAAGAATGAGGCAGTGAAAAATTGGCTAAGACTGACCACAGTGAAAGAGATTAAGAGCTTTCTGGGTTTAACTGGATACTACAGAAGGTTCATTCAGGACTACGCCCAGATAGCTGTGCCACTCATACGGCTTACAAGGAAGAACATGAGTTTCAAATGGTAGGAACAGTGTGAAGCTAGCTTTCAGGAGTTGAAGGAAAGGTTGACTACTGCTCCAATTTTGGCTTTGCCAAGGGTAGGAGTTGAGTATGATGTCTACAACGATACTTCCCATTGTGGATTGGGCTGTGTGCTGATGCAAGAGGGAAAGGTAATAGCTTATGGGTCTAGACAGCTGAGATCGCATGAAAAAAATTACCCAACCCATGATCTGAAGTTAGCAGCAATCATTTTTGCTTTGAAGCAGTGGAGGCACTACGTGTACGGGGAGAAAGTCAACATGTACACGGATCATAAGTGTCTGAAGTATATCTATCAGCAGAAGGACTTGAATTTGAGGCAGAGAAGATGGTTAGAAGTGTTGGAAGATATCCGACCTGAGATCAAATACCATCTGGACAAGGCCAATGATGTGGCTGATGCGCTCAGCAGGAAGTACAGTTTGTCCCGATTGATCACAACTCAGGAAAAGTTGGCAGAGAAGCTTTATCGAACAAAAATTGGGATGGTTTTGCAAGGTTTGGAAGCTTCCTTAGCTCAGTTAAGGATTCAACTTACTTTGACGGACAAGATCATCGACAGTTAGAAAACCGAACCAGAGATTCAAGAGATGATGGGGCAGGTTGGCATTGGCAGGTTGGCAGAATTTCAGGTGAAGGATGAGGTGTTGTGGTTTGGAGAGCGGTTGTGTGTGCCAGATCAAGCGGAACTGAAGGAGAGTATTCTTCAGGAAGCGCATGCTACTTTATTATCCGTGCATCCCAGGAGTACCAAGATATACAAGGACATAAAGCAATATTTCTGGTGGCCAAAGATGAAGCAAGATGTGGCTGATTTTATTGCCAGGTGTGCAGTTTGTCAGCAAGTCAAAGCCGAGAATCAGAAACCCGGAGGTTTATTGCAGCCATTACCAATTCCGGAGTGTACGTGGGATTGTATCAGCATGGACTTTATCACAGGTTTGTCCAAGAGTTTCAAGGGCAATGATGCAATTTAGGTGATAGTGGACCGACTCGCTAAATCAGCTCACTTTTTGGCGATGAAGCTTACTTGGTCGATGGAGAAGCTGGCCGAGTTGTATGTTGGCGAGATTGTGAAGCTTCATGGAGTTCCGCTATCGATAGTATCCGACCGAGATGCGCGTTTCACTTCGCATTTTTGTAGAAGTCTTCAAGCATCTTTGGGGACGAAGACTGATTTCAGTACGGCCTTTCATCCTCAAACTGATGGACAAACTGACAGAGTCAACAGAGTACTGGAAGATATGCTGAGATGTTGTGTGTTGGATTTTGGTGGCAGTTGGGAGAAGCATTTGGCTATTGTGGAATTCGCCTACAACAACAGTTTCTAGGCAAGCTTTGGGATGATGCCGTATGAGACTCTGTATGGAAGGAAGTGCAAGACACCGGTATGTTGGTATGAAGTGGGGGAGCGGCAGGTGTATGGGCCGAAGATTGTGCAGCAGACCTCAGAAAAGATTGAGCTGATCAGGAAGAGGTTAGTCGACGCACAGAGCAGGTAAAAGAGTTATGCCGACAACCGGAGGAGAGACCTGGAGTTTGATGAAGATGACTTTGTCTTTGTGAAGGTGTCTCCGACCAAGGGGGTGATTCGGTTTGGCAGGGGAGAAAAATTAGCCCCGAGATACATAGGACCTTATAAGATATTGAAAAGGATTGGGAAGACAGCTTATCGGTTAGAATTACCAGAAGAGTTGGCCTAAGTGCACAATGTCTTTCATGTGTCTATGTTATGAGGTTATATCCCGGATCCGAGTCATTATTTGCCACAATTGCCAGAAGTGCCAGAGGGTTTGCAGTTGGATTTGAGCTATGCAGAGCATTCAGTGGAGATTGTGGATCGTCGAGAGAAGATCTTGAGAAATAAGGCAATACCTATGGTCAAGGTCATTTGGACGAACCAAATTGTTGAGGAGGCCACTTGGGAATCAGAGGAGAAGATGATGAGAGATCACCCTGAGCTTTTCAACTAAAAATTGTAAACTCTTTTCTTTTCTTTGTTATCTTTATTTTTTCTCACTCTTAAGTGTAGTTCTGAGGACGGAACTATTCTAAGGAGGGAGTGATGTACCCACATTTTTCAATTATATCAAAAAATAGCAAAATGGCAAAAATAAGAAACGGTTGTGGATGCTCTAACCAAACAATTCCTAATTATTTTGGCGATTAAGCAAATGGTACCCACAATCACATACGAGCATCCTAACTAATTGGAACTACCGGGTGATTAAAATATTTCGATCTTTCTTCTTTCAGCGCCAACTCTTTCTTTCTCTTTTTCGCTTGAACATACTATAACCGCTGCCCTGTGTTCAATAACTAGACAGAATTTCCTCAAAAACACTATTTTCATTCAATTTCGCACCACATTCTTAATCCGAGCAAGGCACTAAGAAGACATCTACCCATCCAGTTCAGCAAGCCTACTGATATGGGTCAGAAGACGTGGCCCCTCCTAGGCCACCAGATCCCCTAAAAAACCGCACTTCTGTGATCATCAGGCCAACCCAGAGCCACATGGGCTTCATCCATGTCAGGCCCACGAGCAAACGGGTCCGACCCGGTCCAGCAAGGGTCACAGACCCGTTTTCTCTGCCTATAAATACAAGACACCCTCCTTACTGAAGAGGTAATCAAACTTTCTCCCCCTGAACCCTAGCTACTGTTGCTTTTCCAGTGATTGACTATATCGTCGGAGGGCCTGTCGCCGGAACTTCTCTCGGTGTTTCTAGGCAGTGTGCAGGTATCCAAGACCGAGCCGAGCCCACAGATCCCAGCCGAGCTGATGGATCCGAGCCGAGCACCCGGTCCCAACCTCACTCCTGCCACTCCAGAGCCGATCCCTCAGCCAAGGGTCGGACCAGGGCCAGTACTGTAAATTCCACTATACAAACTACAACAACTCACACCTGTTACAGCCACACCCCAAAAACAAACCGCATCACCTACAACCAAAGCAATGTCGTTGTTAGGAATTAGGGTTGGGTGTCTAATGAAGCTGAAGTTCTTGTCAAGTGTTATCAATAACTCTTCTAGAGACCACTTGGGTTTGCAAATTGATTCATCATCATCATTGGACTGTCAAGCAAAATCTAAAAAATTTGGTATCCTTCCTCAAAGAGAATTGGAAACATCAAACATTAGCAACACACGCTACGAAGCAGAGGCAGTGCACTACTAGCAGATTGTCTTGAGACGCTTCTTATTTTTCTATCATTTTCTTTCGTTAACCTTTCACAGACATTGATAATGATCCAAGTCTAAATACGAACACCTAAATTAAAGAATTAAACACAAAACAACGTGAGAGGAAGCGTGGTTGTCCAAATTGTGTCTAGCTAGGTGTTCATTGGA
Organism: Hemerocallis citrina; assembly: GCA_017893485.1. Taxonomy (NCBI): domain Eukaryota; kingdom Viridiplantae; phylum Streptophyta; class Magnoliopsida; order Asparagales; family Asphodelaceae; genus Hemerocallis; species Hemerocallis citrina. Next base: position 179,510,842 of record CM030362.1, read on the forward strand.
TAACTACATACAGAGAAAATATGTTTGTGACCTTTTCTGACATGTTCTTACTAACTCTTTTATTTTTCTTCTTCGCCACCTTATTTCATTCGCAAGTCCATGCCAAAAAATATTTTTAAAAAAATCAAGGAAACCCGAGGGAAAATAAGTCCTCACGAAAAAGTAACAAAAAAAAAGCGAGGAACAACCAAATTAAACCCCAACAATCTTTGGGGTAAGTAATAAGAAACAAAAAAGACGAAACAAAACAAAGAGCAAGAAAGAAATAATCTAGTTAACCTCTAACAATTCTAGAGTAAGGTGAAACACGAGTTCACTAGTCCATGGTAAAAACACCTCATCAACTCAATCACCTCCCCAAAAACCTCTTAAGTTGTATTTCTCAACAATATGTTAATGGGAAGACATTGTTATGTTTTTTTTTTTTTGAACTACCTGACACAAAAAACCTAAAGGGCTATAATAGCATTTCTATCCCTGCGTTTGACATAAACGTCGGGATAGATAGCACTGTTAGGTTTTGTGAGAAATTAACAATTGGGAAATTAGGGTTTATCTCTAGATCTAAGTTGCTTGAGATATTCACCCTAGGTATCAAAATTGGAATACCTAGACTGCTATCACAAGCCAGTATTTATTTCTAAATACTGGTTTGGGTATCAGGTTATAAGCCCACAAACCCGCGTTCCAATATCCAATCAATTGTACGTTCATTACACGTGTTACACATATGCACGTGCTATATTCACTACAAGAAATTTGCCATATACCAACGGACACCTATAGTGACGGATCACTAAAACCGTGGGTACAGACATTGTATACCCACAGACCTATAGTAAACTGTGGGTATAGGTGGGTATATTCTATAATTTATTTTCCCCCCAATTTTTTCATTTTCCCCCCAAATCCCAAATACCCCCAATTTATAGAGTATCCCCCAATTAATCTTTTCCTTCTCCTGTTCAGTCTTCTCCCAAATTAATTTCCACGAAACCCTAGATCCATCTTTCATCTCTTCTTCCAGATTCATTTGGTTGTTTCTTGGAAATCCAGATCTGAGGGATTCTAGTAGTAACTGGAGATGCAATCGAGATCGGGGCAGTCGTCGTCGTCATCGTCGTCTTCGTATCGAGATCGGACGCAGGAGTTCTTGACGGTAGCCGAGAAATTAAAGAAATCGATACCTTCCAATTTACTGGCCAGTAGTGCCGGTGGCGGTGGTAGCAGCTATCTTCTTCTAGATCATCCGACAGTGATGGAGATCTTAAGAAGGTAGGGGATCTTCTTAGCATTTCTTAAATGCTGATCTTTTAATTTTTCAGTAACTAATATTGGCCCCTGAAAGGATCACTCAGCCTACTTTCACTTATCTTTTAGTATTAACAAATATAAACTTGCACATGCTATCAGGATTTTACTATGATCTTTTTGTCGCAGGTTACTTACTGATAACTATTACTTCTGATGCAGGGCTGGAATTTACCAGGATGACATTACAATTCTCTCAGAACCATCTTATACTCGGTTTGACATAAATCTCAGGTACTAGTTGCAGTTTAAGAAACTAGCAATCTGATAAGAATACTCTAAATCTTAAAGTTCACATCTTGCATTGTATTCTAATATTGTTTAAATTTCTAAAAGTGAGATTGAGACTCTTTCAAGTTTCAATCACACATGGGAGGTTTTATAGGGTCCAGATCAGGGAAAACCCGACTAGCACACATTCTCTGCGTCTCTACACAGGTTGATTACATTATTCTGTGCCTAGAATAGCAACTATATTAGTTCAGTCTAACCTCCCATATGTTATGCAGCTCTCCACTAGTATGCATGGCAACAATGGGTAAGTTGGTTTATATTGACACTGAAGGCACATTGTATCTTTATATGTATATATATATATATTTATATGTATGTATCTACGATTTTGAATTCCTGCAGGTTTCCTTAACAGTATGTTAGTCGACCAGATCACATTGTGAATGATTTGGGATGGACCCAAATACTGTTTTTGACAATGTAAGCCTCAGTTTATATTTCATATATTAGAACAGAGTGCTTAAGTTCTGTGGTTTTCTGTGGTGAGAACAGATTACATATGCACAGGATGGTTTGGGCATGTAAAAATTTACCATCATTCTACACATGCATGGAGCAGATATAGTTAATCTATCTATATTTTAGATTCTTTATGTTGATTATGCGCAGCTTATGAGGATTACGCCATATCAAGTAAATTGTTTTGTGCAGATTGCCGATGTAAAAAAGAATATAGAGACTGTTCAAGGGGAATGTGTTTACCCGGCTGGACAGCAGCTCCTTATACATCAAGGGAAAATTCTTAAAGATGATACAACATTACAAGAAAGTCAAGTTGGGGAAGATAGTTTTCTTGTTATAATGTTGACCAAGGTACATATGGGCTATGCTTTATGTTCGTTTCATGAAATCTTGCTTCTGCTTCTGTTTTTCATCTTTGTTTGATGGTTTATATAATAAGTATTGAAAGATTGTACAAGTTATATTATTAACGTTTCTTATTTATGAAAAAAAACCCTTCATTGGATAGTCTTTAACTGTTGTTTTCAGTGAATTGCAAATAATTCATGTAATGGATGGTAAACATTGTCTCATTATTTCGATAGCTTGACACAGATTATCTATGTAAACATTGCCTTAATAATTCTTCCATTGCATGATATGTGCTCATATGTTACTAGACTAAGGGCTCATCAAGTGGATCTTCAACTGCAAGAGCTGCACCTGCTAGTCAGGTAAGATACTCTAGATCCAAATGATATTCTTTTACCTCTGTGGATGACCTTTTGTTTAGTGTTTTATTTTGTCTATATCTACATGTTGGTGGTTTCCAGCATTAATGTAATCAATATATAAGCACACTACTTTGAGATTATTTTATTTCTCATTGCTTTACAACCAAAAATTAGTCAATCACTTGGCTCTTAAAATTCTCTACAAATACATAAGTCTGCAACTGATAGTTATACAATTACTAGACTTTGTTGTTAGTGTTGTTTTAGTATCTTTCTCCGTCTCTTTGTGATGTAGAGTGTTGATCAAGGGGAAACAAAGCAATGTAGTGCACAATATAATTTTAAGTTTTTAACTATCCAAACTCATGTCTTTCGAGTATAATGTGTGACAGGCTTGTTACTTACAACCCAAATACCTGTGGTTTGTAAACCCTATTTCAGTATCTGACATATTGGGAGTATCGGGAGTATCAGTAATCAAAATCTCAATAGATTGCGACCAGTGTGTTTCAATATCGGTTGATACTTGAAACCATGATATTAATAGAAACTATCATGGTTTCAAGTATCGGTTGATACTTGAAACCGATACTTAAAACCATGATGGGCCAATTCAGTAGGCGAAATCTCAATAGAATGTGACCTGTGTGTTTCAGTATTGGTTCATACTTGAAACCATGATATTAATAGAAACTATGTGGTTTATTGGTTTGACAAAAGTGTTTCAAATTACAATAGAGTCATGAGATATTGGCAATAACAACTGTCTCAGAAAATTTTCAAAACCAGAAGTTCTCAACAAGATGAGTTTTCATTTCCTGCAAATGTAAAGAACAAATAAAGAATTCAAGCAGAAGAGAAGTTTTGATTTCTTATTCGATGCTCACATACCATAATAAACTCTGGATAATAGATTGAGCAATTAACTGTATATATTCCTTATATTCCTTACCTGAGAAAGACTTGCTGCTGAAATACAACTATATATAGACTAAGCTATTAGGAAAGAGATTAGCATGAATAGCAGCAATTAAGTTATAAGAAACTGAATGAGGAAAAAGATATGAAGCGAATGTGTCTAAACTTAAAACGAGAATAATAAAATCTGTTTATACGCATATCCAATCACTCCTTGTCCCGTAGCAATATGTGAATGTTTACACACTCAATCAAGGATAGACTAATATCATCTTCCAGTGATAGTGTCACAAAATTTCTCAGTTCTCTGTCAAAGGATAAAGGTCCAGAACCAGTGATGAAGTCAGCAAAAGAGTCCCTGGAATAGTGAGTTAGTGGGTACTCGGTAGATCTATGTAAAATGCAACTAAATATAAACATAAAATTCTCCTAAACCAATCTATTATCTAGTATATTATATGAACTAAAAGTTTTGAGTCCCAAGTCCTCTGCTTGCACCACTCGACATTAGAATTTAATACATTAGAAGTAAGTTTATTTTTAAGTGTTTATACTTTCATTAGTTATTTATTTCCTGATATGTTACATGGTTTTCTTTTTCGTTGGTTGATGGTAAAATAGTTTTGAGATTTGCCCTGTGCCGAACAAGTTTTCTTTATTACCCTTTGCTGAATGTGCCTAATAACTATTCCTTTAAATTTTTGATGGTACAGGAACTTGCTGAGATGATTTTCCAGTCAACATTGTAGATCGGAGTTATTTATTGGCGAGTTGTAGATGTACACTATTTACTGGCAATGGAAGCTAATTTTCTGTTGATGGAGCAAACCTCGAAATTAAGTGGATGAGATTATTATAAGACTGTATATGCCTATTATGTCATTATGGTACTCTTAGGTTGACATTTTAACCATTTTGTAATTTGAATTTGACATGCTTGGAATACTTCATTAATTTTTAATATGATTGAAGTTTAATTTTATTTAATTTTGTTTCATAAACACATGTATTTATTTCATTGTGTATTTGGTTTATAATTGAATTAATATTATAAAAGAAAATATTAAATTATCATAAGCGTAATTAATAAGAAAAAATTGTGTATAAAGCGATGAGTATATATTCAGATAATTGGATGCGAAAATCATCGCTAAAACCTATAGCAATGGAGCTTCAACTGTGGGTATAGAAAAGCAAAATGTGTCTTTAAAACCTATACCAACGGATACGAAACCATGGGTATAACACCGAGGTTTTGTCCAACGGATGAAAAAACCGTCGCGATAGGCTATAGTGACGGCATTTTGCCGTGGGTATAGCTAATTAAAAACGACGGAAAAATATGTCCGTTGGTATAGGTTTTATGGGCTATACCTACGGTTTTTCGCCTTTTACCCACGGATTTTTGCTGTCACTATATGTCAAATTCCTTGTAGTGATTTATATAGAGAGAATATACCAATATATCCAACAATCTCCTCCTATATTCTCAATATATAAAGTACAGGATTATCTCATCAGATCAGTATACAACTGACTGGCTGATAGCAGTCCATAAAGGAAAAGCATCATAAAGGTATAGTTTCATAAGAACCAATAAAATTATAAAACTGAATAGTTCAATCAAGACTAAACCAATATAATTAACTAGTTCCAAACCATATCCAATTCAGAATAGTTCACAAAGACTAAACCAACTGGAATAATCTGCCATAGTTTCAAAATCAAACAAAGCAAATAGACTTCAAGAACAAAATATGAGTTTTAAGCTCATGAACATAAGAGTCTTAAACTCAACAGAAGTTTTACCAAGCAAGTGACTAATTTATTCTCAAAAAAAATAAATTAAAATTCTATCCTTGCACACTGCTTTATGTTTACTCCTCCATTTTGAGCAAATCATTATTTTTGAAGTCTATGTTGACAGATTCAACTCCTCCATCTTTGCTAGCTTATTGAAAATAAGAATATCAAGAGACACATCTCTATGAATTCCAACATATTTCACTAAGTATCTAGTTCCACAAAAGAACTTAGTACAATTCATGATTAGCTTAGCAAAAATGTAACGCAAGCATCACAATCAAGTATCTTTAATAAGTAAAGTACATGAATTTTATAGTTTCTACACAAAAACCATACTATGTTTCATATTGGAATGAAAAGACTGCCGTTTCAATTATGGTTTAACATTGAATCATCAAAATTGGAATGAAACATGTAACCATAAAAGACATATCATCAAAATTGGAATGATATTTAGGACAATTTAATCATCGGAAACACATCGACAAGTTTTCATGTTTCGTATTGGAATAATATGATTATTCTAAGTAAATTCCTAGATATATAATACCATCAAGATTGGAATGACATTATATATTTGTGGAATTTATGTCGAATCATCAAAATTATCTAAAACATGTCAACTACCTAAAATTGATGCTTAAGTTTGAAATTCTCTATGGCTCCAATTGGATTCTAAATTTCAAAACAACTTGGATGTTAAATCTTTTTACTCAATAGCTTTTAACTCCACTTTTCCCCACAGTTTTGATAATTAGATCACTTTCAAGTCTCTTAGCAAGAGCATTAGCCATACTTGTCGCAATTGCACTTTATCTATGAGAAAGTTCAACTAGGCTTCCTTCAGTCTTAATATACTCCTCTTACTATTATAGAGTGAGTTATGAGCTACAGTGCATTGTAGCTTGATAGTCGCATAACAGAATTAGAGAGTTACTTAAACTTCTTAATGGATAACTAGCAACAATTTCTTCAATCTACTCAGCCTTCTCCCCTGTAGAGGATTACACGTAGAGGTCTGATTTCATGGATAATTGCACAGTGCCTGTTTGCTTTTTGTTTCCATAACATTTCTGTTTCTCCTAGTGAAAACACATATCTACTAGTTATCGACTTTCACTAAATTCTGAGCATCCATCAGGTCAGTCATTCATTCGAAGAATGACTAGAGTAGCACAAAGCAAACTCTTGAATACCACTCAGGTATCTCATTTGCCTCTTAAGGGCACTCAAATGTGTATGGGATTATTAGTGAATCTGCAGATCATACCTACCTCAAAGGCTATGTCTATTCTAGTGCAGATGTTTGTATACACGAGACTGTCAATTCCTTTAGAATGATCTACCTGTCTCATAGTTGCACCATCATTAGGTGTCAACCTTTTATCATAATCATAAGGTGTTTCAAAACACACTTTCAATCACTATATCCTCACTTTTGAAACACATTTTGATTTGATGAGTTTGGCTAAGAGTTATCCCTTGCCAACTGAAAACTCACCCTTATACCTATGGTGTCCACAGTACCTAGGTTTTTGTGTTGAATTCTTTGGATAGCATAATTTTAACTTCATTTATAATAGAGAGGTCACTTCCAAGAACTTGCATGTCAACAGAACAAGTAAATAATAGCCACTATATTTGACACACCACAAAGTTGAAGGCACTGATCTGAATTACTTATTCATATACTAGGCTCTTTAAAAAATTTGTCAAATTATTTATCTGCTGGCTATACATGTTTTAAGAACATACAATGATTTTACTATATTGTAAATCTTGTTCACTAAACATATTAGTTCAAAACTTTCCAGTACAAAACTGTTCAGTACAAAACATCAAGTACAAAGCCTTTTAATTATCCTTTATGAATGACAAAATTTTCAATAGATGTAAGGGTAACAAGAATACTTATTGTAGCAATATGACAAACATGTGAGTAGACATCAAATAAATCTACCACATTTTTCTTAGTCAATCTGTTAGCTACTAAAAAGCATTAAAATTGCTACTGAACAATCAAAATTAAGTTTCTTCTACAAAACCCCACTTACTTACTATAGTTTTAGCCCCTTTCGGCAGATCAACTAAATTAAAGTATTATTGTATGACACAGAATCATCTCATTGTCTGCTAAAGACTCTTCTTAGCTCATTTTTCATTCAAGTTTTCAAGTGTCAGTAAGGCTGGTTCTTGATTCCAACTGTGAATCATTGAACATGTCTGTAGGACTAGATTATTTCATATATTCATCTTTGATGAACATATCTTCAAAGAATTTTGCAAATCTAGATTCTTCTAACACAAATTAGATAGATCCAACATCTGTCCACAGAGCTACATTCTGCACTCTCTAAGCACACAAATATTTGTTGTAGGTCCTACTTTAGGGCTTCTAGGATCATGTACTCTAACAAATGTATCACAACACAAATTTTCACTTTAACAAAATTATTTGTGTTTTCATACCATGATTTACAAGGTATATTCAATTTTAGAGTGTAGTAACACATCAGAGATATGATTAACAATACAACATTACTCATAATTACACAAGACAAACAACAGTTAATAATATAGAATTCAACATTTCACCAAGTGTTTGATTCTAACTTTTATCAATACCGTTTGACTGTTGTAAGTAGAGTGCACTAGAGATTATGCCCAATGCAAACTTCTCTAAAGTTGTTAAAACATATTCACTACCTCTATCAAGTCTGAACCCTTGATTTTTAGCATTTAACTATAATTTTTAATTCATTGAGAATAACAAGTGCTTCATTCTTCATATATATGACAGACTTATATTAATCATCTACAAAAGAGATTAAATACTTCTGACCAACAATCGTCTCATCTAGTTACAAAGCTACTGAGATCACAAATATCAGAATGTATTGACTCAAGAAGTTGTGTGCTCCTAGAGACCATACTAAATGACTTTCTAGTGATTATAATCTGAGCACAACTTTCATATTTGTCATATTTTAATAAAGTGTCATTTAGTAGGGTTATGAGTTTTAACAAGAACAAACAATTTAATATATAGTTCATAGTGATTCTAAATTTCAAAACAACTTGGATGTTAAAGCTTTGACTCAATAGCTTTTAACTCCATTTCCCCACAGTTTTGATAATTAGATCACATTTCCTCACAAACAATTGAATATATAGTTCTCAAATCTTAGCCAATTATGCTATGTTCAAGAACACAATTAGAACTATTATTATTAATTGTCTCATTTGTTAAACTCAACTTATACATACGATTGACAATATATGCACTTTATAAGAGTTAATACAAAATTACCCTAACACATTTTTCAAAAATTATTTGCTTTCTCTAATGGTTCTAACAATGTCTACTAGCTCAAACACATTGAGCAAAGAGTTCTTTCCTTTACTCGTTCTTCATCATCTTCATAACGCTAAATGAGATAATGACTAACATATTATATTTCAACTTTGCACACACAGTACAATGAACGAGAGGGAACACAACGTAACTAGTAGAGTCATATTCTACATTTAAGAGATGCTTTCTCCTAAGTTACAGACATTTGTTATACATCTTATACAATTTTATTTTATTTTAAATTTTAGAGAAGCAAATATATAATCTCACACAAACTGCAAACAATGAATTTGTCAAAATATCTATACACATAGTATGATAAAACACTTAACAACCCTAAACATGCTAGTTTTCCAGAGCAAGAATAACTATGATCTGAAACTCTCAATCATATGATCAAACGCACAAAACGTTAACACATTCATCACATGAAAAATACTGAGAAAATTAAAGTAGATCATACCGACACTTCAAGTTAGAAGTGTTTTTCCAAATTCGATGGAGAAGCCTGCGTAGTGCAGACTTATCATACCATGATGCAAATTCATCGTCTCCAACATACACAATTTGTAGGTAACATTCAAGTTCCTACATTCATCAAATTGCTAAAGATTAGCCAATTAAACAAATTATTAGCACAATCTAATTCTAGCAACAATTTAATTGGAGATTCGATTTTTATAGTCAACATACAGTTTAACTTATCAAAATAGATATTGTGTTTTAGCACATAGCCAAAACAACTGTTCAACTTGTATTTAATTTAAACAAGTGATTAATACAGTCTTGAACTTAACCACTTAGCATCATAGTAATTCTATAATTCAAAACATAATTTTAGAACGAGTGTTTTGAACTTCCAGCACATAGCTAAATATTTAACAGGAATTTAATACGAGGAAATTAAAGAACTTATCTTTCGTCATCTCTTCCCCTTCAATTGATTAGACTCATGTCTGTTGGGAACAAATCCAAACAACAAACTATTCTGCGCCAAAGAGATCCAGCATCAAACACCTTGTGTGCATCTCAACAGATCGGATAATGAGATACAAAATCCCTTCACTGTCTTCTTCAATTAGGGTTCCACACAAGACCCAATCTGTTGAATGGTGAAGAAGAGGGAGGATCTCGTAGTCGGCGCCTGAGATGCGATCGCCGTCCACTGCGATCGGAGAAGGAGGGGATGAGAGGTTCGCTGGTCGCTGGCGACTTCGAATCTCGCTGGAAACTCAGGTCGACACCTCGACCGTGGTCGACAGCAAGCGGCGATTCGACCGAGGAGGAGGAGACGGGCTGCGATCGAAACCGACGGGGGGGTCGTCGATGGTCAGCGGCGTCGGAGAAGACGAGGTAGTCAACATCGGTGTACCGCACCTCCATGTGCGAGTCCTGCCACTCGCCGTAGAGGACCAACACCAGCCGTAGGATGCCAGAGATGAAGATCAGACCGCTCAGATTCATCGCAGCGGCCATTGAAGAAGAAGAACAGGACGACGGCGCGATCGAAACAAGGAAAGAAGCGAGAGACGGAGATATGGTTCCGACGTCGATTGCTTCGTTTCCGACGAGATCTGGCGGCTCGATTCGGACGGGATTCAACAACACTGGTATCCCTCTTAATTAATCTCACAAATAGATTAATAATATCTCAAGATTGTTAGGTTTTGTGAGAAATTAACAATTGGGAAATTAGGGTTTATCTCTAGATCTAAGTTGCTTGAGATATTCACCCTAGGTATCAAAATTGGAATACCTAGACTGCTATCACAAGCCAGTATTTATTTCTAAATACTGGTTTGGGTATCGGGTTATAAACCCACAAACCCGCGTTCCAATATCCAATCAATTGTACGTTCATTACACGTGTTACACATATGCACGTGCTATATTTATATAGAGAGAATATACCAATATATCCAACAAGCACTACTTGTTTTATTAAAAATATTTGCATATCTATCCCGTCGTTTGGAATAAATGCCAGTATAGATGAGACATTTCTCGGCATTTATGGAAGAAACGTCGGGATGAGCCTCTTCTATCCCGGCGTTTATATAAAAAAATGCCGGGATAGCTCATGAAAATGTTTTAAAAAAATAAATTTTCTGCTGCATTTTTCATTTCCCCCAATCTCTCTTTCTTCCTCACTACCGCTCTCACCCCTTACCGCCGCCTCTCCTTAGTCACCGCCATGGCCGACCTTGAGTTCTCGGGGGCCCGAGGCGAACTCCCGAAATGGGGCCCCCCCAAAAAAAAGTATACACAAAATTTGCACATTGTTGAAAACAAAATATACAAAATATATAAATTTGTTTTAAATCACCAAACTTTAAAGTCTTAAATTCAATTCAGGTTTTCAAGTCTAAACCCAAATAATTTTTAAAAAAATTTAAAAGACTCAAATAATTATTTTTGTGTCCCTAATAACAGTATTTTTTTACGTACAAAATACGTGCCTATATTTACACGGGAATTACAAATTTGGGGTCTAAAATTGCAAAAACGCCGGGGCCTAAGGCGGCCGCCTCACCCGCCTCAAGGGTGGGGCCGGCCCTGGTCGCCGCCACCGACTCTCTCTCCCCCTCGTCGTGCTCATCTTTCGCCCCACGGCCTCCGTTCCCAGTGCCACTCTCCTAGCCTGCCATCGCCGTCCCTTGCTCCTGTTCCCCGAACTCTAACTCTAGATGAGTTTTTAATCCCAAAATCTAGGGTTTCGTCTATCAATTTACTTAAAAATTGTGATCTTTCTTTTCCAAACCCTATAAGTCTCTTTGAAACGACATGGTCTTCTACTTGAAGGCCCGACCTGAGGTCGGTGATTACACCATCTTCATGGGCCTCGACAAGTTCAAGAACGAGGAGCTCATCAAATATGGATTCCCCAAAGACATCTGGTAATTTTGATGATGTCTGGTAAAATTTTGCACGAATTTTGATGCAATTGTGTAGGTATTGTTGTATTACTTGACAGGTTTCATGTGGATAAGATGTCATCTGCTAATGTGTATGTGAGGATGAATAAAGGGCAGACAATCGATGATATAAGCGAAGGGCTGTTGGAAGATTGCGCGCAGCTTGTGAAAGCAAATTCCATTCAAGGTGATTTGGATGTGGATCCGTAATATGCAATTTGGTTTTTCGTTAGGGGGTAATCTGGTCGCTGTGTAATGTATTGCGATTGTTTGCAGGCAATAATATGAATAATGTGGAGATTATTTATACTCTGTGGTTTAATTTGAAGAAGACGACTTCCATGGATGTGGGGCAAGTTGAGTTTCGCAATTCTAAGATGGTGAGTGCTATAAATGGTACTTCTTGATACATTTATGTGTATGATATGGTTATGATGTAGTTGGCATTAAGACATGCGCAAACCTCCAGCTAAAATTAAAACTTTTGAGGTTGTCCTTGTGATTTGGACACATGTACCTTGGGTGGACGAGCCGGTGGTGACAAGATTAGCGGGGGTTGTACGAGACTACCAGCACAAAATAGAGGTTTTTGTGGTGTAGGAAGGAATGTGATTGTTAGTTGTGAAAAGATTAATGCCATTAACAACTTAGAGGTTTTCGACTAAACCTTAGTAGGGAAAAGATTAATGCCATTAACAACATGTTCAAAATAGATGTTTTTGTTGCCAATCATTGCGTTCATGAACTTCTTGTTGCTTAGAGTTTAATGTGTCCAATGCTATTGCTATTACCACTACTTCATTAGCTGTAATTATCTAGCTTGCAAGGTTTTTGACGAAATGAAAATACTTGATAGTGTGTACTAAAACACTGGAGGAGAATGTTCTGGTTTAGTCGAAATCTATGAACAGTGTGTATGTGCATTTTGGCATGACGAACGCTACGAGGAAGATTTGCACTATTTGAAAGTTGGTGGAATATGTGAGTTTGCGAGAAACCTTTTCTACATACTTGTTTTGTCCTTGGGATTTTCTCAACAAAATTGGAGTATGCATCTTTTGATTTGATTTGGTTGCTGAATTTCAGGCTGATAATTGTGATGATGTTGTAGTAATATATGAGTTTCTTGAGGCAAACCAAATTGGGCAGAGCCATTCTGTTTACTATTCCTCATATACATTGCACATGGAGTCGAAGAACAAACTGAGAAAAGCAGACAACATTTTCAATCTCGGTATAGCTAGGTGAGCTTTGATGATTCAAGATAGCTTATTAAATGAAACGGTCGGTTGTAAACTAAAGCAAGATGCCTAGTGAAAATTGAAACACTTCCACATTATAAATATTCGCATGTAAGCAGAATGAGGAATTTCTTTTTCATAAATCTTCTTCTCAAGATATACCTGTAAATAACTATTTTTCTGTTGTCATCTCTTTGATGAAGGAAGAAAAAACCTTTGGAGAAGTTAGAAGCTGCATACAGAAAATTTTTAGTATGGTCAACCAGGAAGAAGAGACTGGCAGAAGTATGTTGCCTATAGATATTTTTTAAGTTCTTTTTGTATAGTATTACTAGGTTTGCCCGTTGACACGTGCCTACGGCACGTTTTCGGAACGGTGCAGCTTATTTGATCATATAAATTAGTTTTGGAGGTCGAGCAAATTAATTGAAGTAACAAACATATTATATGAGAAACTTTTGGGGTCCAGCGAAAAACATATTATATGATTTTTTTTTTGATTTTTTTGACCTATTTTTAAAGCTTTTAAATTTTTAATTTTTTTAGTTTTTAAATTTTTTATTTTTTAAAAATTTAAAAAAAAATTATTTCCTTAATTTTTTGAATAGAAGAGGGAGGGAGAGAGAGAAAAAAAAATTTAAATAAATATAGGAGTTGTTTTGGGTGGGTGATTTGAATTTAAGTTTTTGAGGGAACTTTTGGGAGGGAAATATGTTTTGTGAGATTAGATCTGGGCCTTTGATTTTTGAGGGGATTGAAGAAGAACCACTTGATAGCTTTCTTTGCGTATTATTGTATGGATTATACTGCATTATGATGAATTTGGTTTTATACTATGATGTAGCAGATAACAACATGCCTAACCGAAGCTTTGGAACTGTTTTGGCTGATGTTGGAAGCAGTAAGTTTTCGTATTTGATTGATGATCTTTAGATTTTGTTTGACCAAAGATGATCTTTACTTTAATTACATTTCTGTCAAGACTACAGCCGGACAGCCTTTACTTAATTAATTACATTTCTGTCAAGACTACAGCCGACAGCCGACTGAGAATTTTTATATCTTCAGAAGGAATGTGAAGCTTCAGAAGTGAGAAATGACACGTTGCTTATATACTATTACCAAAGCTTGCAGAATTGGTTCATGTTGTGTTTAGAGTTTTCCATTTTTGGAATATGTGATCTTGCATTATTGGGGTCTTGTTTAAACCCTGTTTTCTATGGCTTTAAGAGTTCAAAATTTATCTGTTGTACTTTTAAAGCAGGTATTTACGGAAAATAACTGTGCACTGGACCTTACCTAGCAGCAGATCAGACTTTACAGAGAGGTTTACGATTAGGCTTTTTCATTTGAGCAGTTCAGTACTATTGGCTTTACATTATTGTATCAGATGCAATTATTGTTGGATACATAGGTATATTCTCACTAAATGAATAATATTATGTTTAATATTATTCTATGGGTAACACGTGTGTTACACGTACTAATTATATGGATATCGGAATGCAGGTGGAGTGGGTTGAGAAACAGTATCCAAACTAGTATTTATCTTATAAATACTGACTTGTGATAGTAGTCTAGGTATTCCAATTTTGATACCTAGGGTAAATATCTCAAGTACATTAGTCTAGGATATTAACCCTAATTTCTATTGTTATAATCTTTCATAATCTCTAACAATCTTGAGATGTTTAGCAATTAATTTTGAGATTAAGAGAGAGTTATACCTAATCGATCGTCGGAATGCAACAGCAGCCAGCGTCGCCAGGGACGCCAGCGCCGACCGCACCGCAGCACACCAACGTCGAACGTGACCTACCGCTCACCAGCGCCTTCGCAACCGTCGACGGCGCCGCCAGTGTCGCCGCACGCCTTGACCCATCTTCCTCTCCTCTGATTCGATCCCGCCAAGTCGTCGGAGATTGAGGTGGTGGAAGAGCCGTTGGGCGTTGCGTTGGGGGCCGTCGCTGGGCGCCGCCTCTGTCGTTGATGTCAATGCAGGCCGCCGCCGCCCCAGGCCATCTGTTGGCTCACCCGCCTCTGTCGTCGACACTCACCTCTTCTCTCTTTGTTGGCGCTCGGGATGAGGGAGAAAAGGAGATGTAATGTTCTGCCAATAAAGCTTTTTAGGCCAATGCAGTGGTGTGTGATTGCTCTGCAATCAGAGGCAGCCCACCACCTGTTTGTGATAATGTCCAACCGAACTACAGTGGTACTGATTCGGAGTTCGATGGCAAAGTCCACATGAATCTTCGATGCTAGGTCTCTTTGGTGCAGAATGGTTTGTTGTTTGGATTTGTTCCCAAATAGACATGAGTCTAATCAATTCAAGGGGAAGTGATGGTAAAAGATAAGTTCTGTACTTTCCTCGTATTAAATTTTTGTTAAATATTTTGCTATATGCTCGAAGTTCAAAACATTCGTTTTAAGTTTATATTTTGAATTATAGAATTACTATGATGCTAAGTGGTTAAGTTAAAGATTGTATTAATCATTTGTTTAATTAAATACAAGTTGAACAGTTATTTTGGCTATGTGATAAAATCAAATATCTATTTTTGATAAGTTAAACTATATGTTTTGACTATAAAGTTTGCATCTCCAATTAAATTGTTGCTAGAATTAAACAGTGTCAATAATTCGTTTAATTGGCTAATCTTCAACAATTTGATGAATGTAGGAACTTCAAAATTACTTACAAATTGTGTATATTGGAGACGATGAATTTGCATCATGGTATGATAAATCTGCACTATGCAGACTTCTCCATCGAATTTGGAAAACACTTCTAACTTGAAGTGTCAGTATGATCTACTCAAATTTTTCTTAGTTTTTTCATGTGATGAATGTGTTAACGTTTTGTGCGTTTGATCAGATGATTAAGAGTTTTAGATCATAGTTATTCTCGCTTTGGAAAACTAGCATGTTTAGAGTTGTTAAGTGTTTTATCATATTACTAGGTTTACCCGTTGACACGTGTCTACGGCACGTCTTCGGAACGGTGCACCTAGTTTGATTATATAAAATAGTTTTGGAGGTCCAGCAAATTAATTGAAGTAGCAAACATTTTATATGAGAAAGCAGTATATCTACCTTTAAGCTCAACCATCGCCTTCTTGATCATTAGCTTGAACTTACCTGGAATACATATAGTTTGTTAGAAACACCGAATAGAGTTTTTTTTAACTTCAGCATCACTTTTTGATGTTTGTAATAGTTATGCAAGGACATTATCATATATAAGTTTTATAGATCTTACTCTAATCCCAAAACCACTATGAGCATGTCTAAATACAATGGAAATGCAAGTGCATGTGTGAAGGTATCTACAATACCAATAATCTAAACATTTGTTTGTCTGAGACCCAATTTGCAATTGAAATACCTCTTATTATTGTTTCAACCAAAATGAAATACATGAAGTTCTCAAAACTCTAATCCAAGCTAATCATTTCTTTTAACTCCACTTTGTCTCCCCATTGCACCTTTATAAAAAAAATTAGAATGGATAAATAACAAATTTACTTTAGCTGTCTTTCTTGAGTGGAGAGTTTGCACCCTTCACTGGTAAACTCCAGTCATCCCAATCCTATATATCCAAACATACACTAAAAGTTCTTATACGTTATGTTATCCATGGTTTCTAATAACCAGAGAAGGGAACACTTCACGATAGTATTTTCACTTGTAGTAAAGAAATTAATGTTGCAAATTTGCCAAGTTATTTTAGGTTTTTAGTCAGCATACCTATTCTGCTATGGTTTGAAAGCCCAAATTGAGGTCACCAAATAATTCATCTCTCACTTGCATACACCTTAAATCAAAACCAATAAAAAACTCATCAAATTAAAAATTTTTAAACCAAAAAATAAAACAATCATACCTCTCTAAATTTAAATCCCATGCACACACAAAATTCGAGTCAGCAAAAAACTGAGTAATCCCCTGCACACAAAAAATTAAAAATTAGAATGAGAATTTGTTTAATCAGATGAAATTAGAGTCGACGCATCGCATATAGAGGCTCTCGATTCGGTGGAGAGGGGTCATCGATATGGAATCAGCAACGGATCAGATATCGGCGACGACCTCTTGATTGGGGTTCGACATTGGATTTGGATTTGGATTTGCTTTGAGATTTTAAAATTTTCAAATTTTCAAAATTTCAAATTATCAAAATTTAAAAAATTTAAAATTTTAACTTTTTTTAAAATTTGTAAAAATTTAAAATTTTTTAATTCTTAAAATTTTTAAAAGTTTTTAATTTTTTTTTATTTTGAAAATTTTTTAAATTTCAAAATTTTCAAAATTTTTTTAAATTTCAAAATTTTAAAAAATTTTAAAAAAATATTTTTTTTAAAATTTAAAATTTTTAAATATTTTTGAAAATTCTTTTTAAAATTTATTTTAAATTTTTTAAGAAAAATTTAATAATTTAAAATATGCCTTCAAGTCGATGCTGATTTCTTTTGTCCGTCGGTTAAAAAAATGATTGAATCATACTCTTTAAGAGACCATAAAACTTCATTTCTTGACTCGGTCTTTTATCAAGATAATGCTGTTGTTCTCCCGTCGCCAGCTCCCTCGCCTCTTGTGGCTTCTAATCCCCCTGGAAAATTCTCTACTTTGCCCAGCTCTTTCTCCGTCGGTACTACTTCTCAGTCGACCACTCCTTCGTCCAGGTGGAGGAGGTCTCACAAAGATCAGCCCCCCCCCCCCCAAAAAAAAAACTTCCGTTCTAGCACAGATCGATTATCGCACCTTCCAAACCCAAAATCTCTCCTTCTAAAGTTCCCAATTTGGTCTGGATTAATCCAGATTTGGCTGCGGGGAAATCCCTATCCTCTCATCAGGGGGCTACGACTAATCCTATCCCTAAGCACCCTGTGCCGCTAGCCATCTCGGATCCTCTAACCTCTGTCCCTCCAGTGCCCTCCTTCCCTCTCCCTGCTAAGCAAAATCCAGCTAATGCTTCTGAGAAGTGGTCCGTTTGGGACGCTAATCCTTATTACTCTTCAGACTGGGAAAAATTCATGAGTGCGGTTCATTGCACCCACTCTTCTGGTCTCGCTACTTCTTCCTTGCCTACTAAAGTTTCTTCCTCTCCCTCTCTGAAGGCAGATGCCTGGGTTGATAAAGATGATCTTTTATTGGATGAGTTGGTAGAGCTGGATCATTCTCACTCACAAATGCAGGTATTCTTTCCTTCTATTTCGGTTGTTTATCACTTCCTTTCTTCTTATTGTTTGAAATACATCAACTTTGTCTTTTTTAAAATTAGTCCTTTTTCGATTTCCATGACAAGTTACAACTACGATTCCTATCTCGCTACTTTTAATCACTTTAACCTGCCTGGCTAGCTTCCTTTTGAACCGATTGTGGATCCTTATCTTCTCATTAGTTGTGGAGTATCGACCTACAATCTCATTCCCCATGCTGGCCACTGTTTTGGCCCTTCTGACCAAATGACCTTTTCCTCCCTTGTCTCTGCAGGCACCTCAGTGGCGTCTGTGGGCGCCCTAGCAGGGCCCGCCCTGAGCAACAACGCATTGTAACAAATCAAAAGAAAAAAAAGGCTGTTAAACAAAAACTTGTCTCTGTCATTCGTTCTAGTGCTCGTATTCGAGCCAGTAGAGAATCAAATCTGATGGCAGACTCTCAGTCACCCCTTGCGGCTCAGTTCCGCAGTTTCGATTCGGCTCCCCCCTCTCCTTTTTCATCTGGAAAGAAACATTATGGATCCATATACCAAGTGCACTTTGATTCTCTTTCCAATTTAGATATGCTTGGCATGACTAGGAAGATGGGATTCCTAGTTGATTCGGATAATTTTGTTGATTTTGATGCTATTCGCGGTCGCGAAATTTCAAGAGCTTTTCAGGCTAATGTTTTTAATGATTAGCATCTTTTGGAACATTCGTGGGCTTAGGTGTCCATCTAAGCAACAAGCGTTGTTTCAACTTATTTCTTCCTTCCATTGTGATTTGATGTCTATTCAAGAATCGAAACTTGAATCACCCTCGCCTTCCCTCTTACGATCGATAGGCAGATCCTTAATCTCCCATTGGATTTCTCCTGATGCCATAGGCACCAGAGGAGGTATCCTCTTCGGTTTCAAAGAATCTAGTTTCTCACTCATTTCGACTCGTCGTTTAACTTTCTTTCTGGTGGTTCGTCTTCACTGGTTTGAATTCAATTGTGTTCTCACAGTTGTGTCAGTTTACGGTCCGTCTACTGCGGATCGACGCGATGCTTTCTGGAATGAACTTAACTCCTTCCATCACAACATCAATGGCTTTTGGTTTCTTTGTAGCGACTTTAATGTTACCAGATTCTCTTTCGAGAGATCGGGTTCTTCCTACTACACTTTGGATTCTTCTCGCTTTAATGAGAGCATCCGTTCCCTCTAATTGACTGATCTGCCCCTCAATGGAAGATCATTCACTTGGTCGAATATGAGGTCTTCTCCGATCATGGCTAAGCTTGATCGCTTTCTGGTTTCTTTTGACTGTATCAATTTTTTTCATAACTCTTTCGCTTCGGCTTTGCCCAATCCTTCATCAGATCATGTCCCTATCTCTTCACAGAATGTCTTTGCTTCGGTTCGGTTCAAGTTTTGTTTCGAAAAATTTTGGTTGCAAGTCCAAACCTTCATCAATCGCATCACAGAATGTCTTTCTTTTATAACGGGTTCATCGGGATTAGGTCGCATTCTGATTAAGCTTCATGCCATTAAATATGGTAGCAAAATATGGCATAAAGAAAGATTGTCCAATAATAATTTTCTTAAAGATATTTTCCTGTCGACCATCGAATCCATTGATCGTCTGGAGGAGATTGGCCCAATCTCTGATTCCCTTCATTCTGAGCTTGCTTCTTGTAAAAGAAGCTACGCGGATTTTCTCCATAACGAACACATTAAATGGGCTCAGAGAGCCAAGTTTCGCTGGCTTAAGGAGGGTAACGGTAACACCTCTTTCTTCCACAATATTTCTTTGCATCGATAGCGATGCAATCGTATTTATTCTATTCTTGATAATGACCATGAGTTATCTTTGGAATCCGATATCCATGCTTCTTTCCTTCGATTCTTTAAAGATCTGTTGGGATCTAATAAACATCGTTCTATCCATCTAGACTGGCAGCAACTGTATGGACAGCAGTCGCACGAACTATCTATCTTGGAAGCTCATTTCACCTTAGAAGAGATCAAGCGGGCGGTGTTCTCTTTGAAGAGCGATTCCGCCCCAGGTCCGGATGGCTTTTCAGCCTTCTTTTTACAACAATTTTGGGATTACCTCAAAGATGATCTCTTTAAAATGTTCTCGGATCTGCATCAAGAGAATTTTTCCTTCGATGGGATCAATTATGCGCACATCGTCCTCATCCCCAAATTTTTGGGTGCAAACTTGGTTTCTAACTTTAGGCCTATTAGCCTCCTTAACACTATCTTCAAGATCATCATGAAAGTGCTCTCTTCTCGTCTTAGTGCCATTATCTCTCCTTTGATTGATCCCATGCAATCTGGATTCATTAAAGACCGGTTTATTCTTGATAGTGTGGCCTCGGCCCAAGAAATCATTGCTGACTGTCATAGATCAAATTCGGAAGGTATCCTCTTAAAATTAGACTTTCAAAAAGCTTATGATAATGTAAGCTGTGACTTTCTTCTTGAAATCTTTTTTCACCGTGGTTTTGGCCCTAAATGGATTGCTTGGGTCAAATCCAGTCTTTTTGCTGGAACTTCGTCTATTATTATTAATGGGACGGATGGCCAAAAGTTCAAATGTAAGCGTGATCTTCATCAAGGGGACCCTATTTCTTCCCTGTTATTCGCTCTTGTTGCGGATGTGTTCAGTAAGCTACTTCGTAATGCATGGAAAACTGGTGTTATTGAAGGGCTTGGTAGTTCTCGTAGTTTTCGTGGAGTGTTGAATCTCCAATACGCTGATGATACCATTATCTTTGCTAAACCCAACGGGTGCACTTTACGTAACCTGAAGTTTCTTCTCTATGTCTTTGAAAGTGCGTCAGGATTGGCCATTAACTTTCAAAAGTCTTCTGTTGTTTGGCTTGGTGGTTCCCATAACCGGCAAACGGAAATTGCTTAATTCTTTAATTGTGTCTTGACCTCCTTCCCTATCACTTACCTAGGTATTCCTTTGCGATGGGGAAAGCTTAATAAAGCTAATTGGGTGCCGATGATTGATAAGGTTGAATCGAAACTCAACCGGTGGTCTGGTAAACACCTATCTCGCAGGGGCAGACTCATCCTTGTTAACTCCGTTCTCTCCTCTATCCCTTTATATATGATGTATTTTTTTACCTTCCGTCGTGGGTGATTAAGAGGATTGATCGTATCAGAAGAAATTTTTTCTGGCCAGGGTTGGATTCGTATAAAGCTGGTACTCATCTTTGCAGCTAGAAACTTATTTGCACCTCTAAGGCAGCTGGCGGTTTAGGAGTTCTTTATCTCAGACACCAAAATTTGGCCCTTTTAGGCAAATGGTTATGGAGATTTCTAAAAAGGGAGCAACTACCTTGGGCGCACATGATCTCTTCCAATTGTTATTCCCGTACCAATTTGTGGTATTTTCCCCCCTCCCTTCCACGTAAATCCTTTTCCATCTGGAGAGGTGTCTGGAAAGTAGCCAACTCTTTTCAATGTGGGTTAGTACATCAGTGCGCTAATGGCGCTAAGACTAGATTATGGTCTTGTAATATCCTAAATTTTCATTTTTAATAAAAATATTGTTTTTCACGTGTGATGCACGTGCAGATTTTATGTGTATATTATTTATTTATTTTTATATAAGATCTCATTTTAGTATGAACCATTATTTTTCTTTATTTTTTCTAAAAGCCTACTTCTAAAGCCTAAACTCTATTTTATTTGTTTTAGCCCACTTTAATTAATTATTAATTTGTTGGCTTGGCCCATGAGTCTAAGCCCACTAATTGTGAAGCCCACCAATTTAATAAATCAATTAAATGGTCACACTTGTCATGTAGAGACAAATGGTGAAAATTTTGATTAATTAAATTGTACAAACTTCTAAATAGGGGTACTAGGTGGCACGTGCGATGCACGTAGTGTGCAATGCACACTATTGGTAGGCCGGGTATGCTTGGAGGAATGGGAGAGTGGGTTTGTGTGCATGGGTAGTTTATTTGTGTGTGGGTGGTTGCTACAACTTCCTCTCCTACTCTAGCCGTCCATTCTACAACTATCCAACCAATCATAGCCCTCTAATCTACTTTTAAAATAGTATAAATACCCTCCTTCATACTTGTATTCTACACTAAAGTAAATATTAAAATGAGACATTATATAGGAGATATATACATATTAGTGTGTGAGTGTGAGTGTATGTGTGTACCCTCACCCCATTGGAGGCCGGCTATCACTACAAGGAGGTGCTCTCGGTTTTGGCAAGGAGCAAGGAGGAGGAGTTCGTGCATTGCAATCTAGGAGGAGAAGGCACTCGCTCGCAATCTAGGAGGCTCTAGGGGATTTTCTTAATTGGTTTTCTTCAAAAGGTGGGTGTTTCTCATGACTTCTAGACTAGAAAGCATGCTAGAAAATGAAATTGAATTATTATTATAAGCTACTAGTTGAAATGAAATACATGCTTGTTTAATTAGAAGAAAATTGTTAATTAGCAAATGTGTATTGATTGATTACTAGAGTTATTTCCTATGAGTAAAAGTGTATGTTTCTCATTGTTATAAACATTAGAATACATGCTAATTATGTTTAAATTGCAATTATGAAATTCGCTAGTAAGAAGTTAGAACCATGTTGATTGATTAGCTAGAGTAGAATAGTGTGTTAAAGTTGAATTGATTGAAATGATTGTTAATAGCTGTAATGAAATTTCCCATGCTATATACATCATGTGAAAATTAGAATAAATGAAAAAGAATGTTCTTTGCATACAAATAATCGAATGCATCATGTGTAGATTAATTAATGAAATGGAAATTACTCACTTATGAAGTTGATTTTGTGCTCTAAAAATATCATAGTTGTCAAAACATCATTGTAGTGAATTTTGTGTGAAAAAACCATCTTTATTTATGAACAATTATGTATTAGTTTCAAATGTCGAAATAGTGTTCATAAAATGCAAACTAAGGCTAAAATACATGTTTTAAAGAATTAAAAATACCTTTAAAAATACTGGTTATTGCTAAATTAAATGTATTTTAATTCTGGAAAGTTATGTTTCAAAAAGAGAAGAAAAAGAACTCAAAACATTTTTTGAGAAATTGAAAAACTCAGTAGCATAGTCGACCGATCATGTTGAAACATTTGACTGGTCTGAGAAAATGAAAAATATATAGTTCGAATCTTTTACAGATAAGTCGATCGACTATTGTAACAGTCGACTGCCCTGATCATTTTTATTTTTTTGAATTTAAAAATCCTAGCAGAACAGCCGACTGGCCATATGTGACAGTCGACTTCTTTGATTATTTTATTTTTGAGCTTTAGAACCTCGCAGAACAGCCGACTGGTCATGGTTAACAGTTGACTGTCCTGAAATTTCAAATAATATCTGTATTTTGTGAGAAAATCTCTATGACCTGTGGCCGTGTATAAGTGAGACGGTTTTTACAAAAAGGAACTTATTCTAATTATTAACTTAAATTGTTTCTTTAAGAAGTTCGAATGGATTGTTTAAGAGGTTTAAAATGAAACTTTGGTAATAAGAAATTTGACAGGTGTGAATTGTGAAACCAATTGAAAATGTGAACTGTGGAATTGGTATGGATTGAAACAGAATTATGTGGGTTCATAAACTAGCGAATGTGACGTGTTGCATTTTCATTATTATGCATGATATTTTACTTGAGAAATTAAAATAGTTGACATGATGAGTTATGAAAGTTGTGAATACATGAATGTTATGAATAAGAAAAGTGAATTGTGATTAATCATGAAAAGATCTTATGAGTATGAAAAGCTCGATATTATAATTATGAGTTGAAATTGAGAATTAGGATATAGTCAAGCCTTATACCGGCAATGAAAGAATGGTGAAATGATATTTTGAAATGAGAAGACCAAGGTTGGGTCATGTGAAATTAAATGAATAAGACCGGTATAGTGGAAGTGCTACATTCTAAGAGATTGATTTTATTCATGATTCAATTAAACTAAGGATTAGATACATAGTGAAGATGTGATGAAAGTAAGAGAAAAATATTAAGTATGGGGGCCATTGGATTGGCGGCGTAACAGTATTCATAGGATGTCCCATGATGAGTCATGATAGGGCGTGGATACTGCTCCAGAGTACCGTCCTGATGGCGACGCTCATGGGGTGTTTGACGGCTGCGGGTGGTGTCATGTCTATGGTAGGAGCTGAATTACCACAGGATGCCTGCATGATGAGTCATGTGTGAGTGCGTTGGGATTCCCTCCAGGGTGCCTAGACATAAGTTCGTAGGTCAGAAAACATCTAGGATAATTACCGTAGTTACAGCAGTAGATTAAGTCATGGCGAGGGATTGAACCTTATAAGATGAAGAACGATTAAGGGCTTGCCCTCGGACCTATATAGTATGGACAGCATAGACTCTGAACAAGTGTGCATTAGTATCATATAATATAAATAATTGCATTAAGGACTAAGTGCACTTTCACAACACGACATCAATAGGATAGTCCCTTTAGTTTTGTTTGTGACAAGTTTGTGGTTTGCTAAGAAATGAGAATCGTTATACTGTTTCCGACATAGAGAGGATGGCCGTGTATAATATTTCATCAGTTGAATAAACTGACGCACCCACAGTTTTATATGCAGGGTAAATATGCTTGACAATTGAAGTATACATGCTGCGCAGGATTGATTTAAATGTTGTTTTATGTAAATTGATTGTAATATTACTTCCGCTGTGATAATGTACAAGTGTAATGTAACTCTGATGAAAGAAAAAATTTTATTTCCTTGTAAAATTGTACGAAAGAAGTGTAAAGATCCTATGGAACTCGAATTCAGTTGTATTTTGGAATTCGGGGTGTTACAGGTCTGATTTATGGTTTGGCAACATCAAACTAGCTAATGCGTTTCCTAAGCTCTATCAGACGGCGACCAACCCCACTGTCTTGATGTCTGATTATGTTATTATTATCAATAACCAAAAGTTCTGGTCTATTCCATTCTCGGACGCTCTTCCTTTGCCTCTTGAGATTGAGCTTCAAAAGCTTTTTGATGGTATTAACCTTTATACGTGGCAACCACTTGAAGATTTCAAATGGAGATGGATAAGCTCTGGTAACTATTCGGTTAAATCCTTCTACAACTTTCTCAATTTCGGTGGGAATGTCTCGCCGAGTGCTAAGCCATTGTGGAGCAACTGTGCTCCTCTCAAATCTAAAATTCTGACCTGGCTATCGCTGAATAATAAGCTTCTTACTATGGAAGTGCTTAACAAGAGGAACCTGGCGGTAGGCCAGTTGTGTGTTTTGTGCTCTACCCATCATGAGGACACCGATCACCTATTCCTTAAGTGTGCTTTTATTCAACCTCTTTGGATGATCGCAGTAATTGCCTGGCAAGGACCACGTATTCCCTCCGAATTCTCTTCTTGCTGGATGTATCAATCCATCAGGATGGAATTTCATAAATCGTGGTTTCTATCTATTATGGCGATTATTTGGGTTATTTGGTCAGAACGGAACAAGCGTATTTTTTCACAGTCCACTTCGACGATTGATAACATCATCGATGAGTTCTTATTCTATTCCAAATTTTGGCCCTCCAGTTTAACATTGGATAAAGTGACTGCATTGCATTTAAATCATCTCGATGAGGCATTTAGTTTTTATCGCTCTAATAATTCTTAATCGTGCTCTTCTTTTGTAGCCTTTAATTAATTCATGTTCCTCTTTCTTTGCAGACCTGAGGTAGTGGTTTTGTTTTGGAGACTTCCTCTTGGAGGGCCTGCTGTTTCAATTTTGAAGCGAGTCTTTATGTTCGGCTTTAGGCTCTCGTTGTTTCATTTGGTTTTTTGTTTTTTGTTTGGCTGCACCCTGACATGCTGGGGGTTTGTTAAGATGTTGCTCCCCCCATCCTTTGCTTTCTTCTGTTCTGGCATTCTGGATGTTTACCCTGATGGGGTGTTGCCCCTGAAGGGGCAGTGTGTTTTTACGCCTCTTAGGCCTTTACAATTTATGACTTAACTCTACTTGATGCTCTGTGTATGCTCATTTTGTGGCTAGCTCCCAATGTTGTATTGGCTCTTGGCCATCCCTGGTCTGAGTTGTTATCACTGAGCTGCAGTGTGAGGGATGCATTTGTTATGCTTCTTTTTGGGTTTTGATTGCGTTGTAGTGGAGGGGCTGCTCTTGTTTGGTTCCATGTTTGCTTGTTCTGTGACGTTTGCTAAGTTTGGGGTTAGGCCTAGTGATGTGCACGGTGCATCGTTGTTGCTTGTTGGTTGCAAGTGTGGGGGTTAGGTCCTGTTTTTTTTTGTCACTGCGTTGTAGGTGTGGGAACCATTTGTTCTGTTTCTTCTTTGGGGGTGACTGTGATGTAGTGCAGGAGTTACCTGTGTTATGCTCCTATTCTGTTTATTTTTTTCGCTTTCTGAGTTTGGGGTTAGGACCAGAGCTGTTATTAGTGCATCTTTGTTGCTTCTTTGTTGCTTGTTTGGTTGCATTCTTCGGTGATTCCTACAGGGTGGGGTGCTGGTCTCGTTCGGCGAGCGGCAGCTCTATTGGCAGTTGGTTTGTTCAGCCCTCCTCTGTCCCTAGTGTTGGCTAATCGGGTTCGGTGAGTGGCCTGCTGAGCCAACCATTCCTGTCCTTGTTCAGTTTTGGGCGATGGAGATGATTGTCGATCGCCTTGTTGCTTGGATGCTCTGTTTCTGCGTTTCTTTATGGTACCGCTGTAGGTGTCACATTTGTAGTTCAGATGTGGCTTGTTGTTGTACCTTGCGGCTACTATTTGTTGTATTCCCCGTTGTTTTATTTAACTCCCTAGTTTTACTCCTTGTAAATTTGGTCTTTCGTATGCTACTCTTTTTTTATCGCAATATTTTTTTTGGCTGGAGTCGTAAGGCTGTATTCATCGTATCAAAAATAATAATAATAATAATTTTTTATAAGTTTTTGATTTTTTTTGAATTATTTTTAAAGTTTTATAAATTTTTAAAAGTTTTAGTTTTAAAATTTTTCTAAAATTTTTAAAAATTTTATTTTCTTAATTTTTTGAATAGAAGAGAGAGAGCGGGAGAGAGAGAAATAATTAAATAAATTAAGGATTTGTTTTGGGTGGGGGGATTTGAATTTGAGTTTTGGGGGAAACATTTGGGGGGGGATATGTTTTATGAGGTTAGATCTGGGCCTTTGATTTTGGGGAGATTGAAGGAGAGCCACCTGATAGCTTTCTTTGTGTTTTATTATATAGATGTGTATAGATATTTTGACAAATCCATTGTTTACAGTTTGTGTGAGAATACATATTTGCTTCTCTAATAATTAAAAATAAAAATTGTATAAGATGTATAAATATCTGTTAGGAGAGAGTATCTCTTAATGTAGGATATGACTCCGTTAGTTACGTTTTGTTCTTTCTCGTTCATTGTATTGCGTGTGCAAAGTTGAATTATAGCATGTTAGTCATTATTTCATTTAGCGTTATGAAGATGATGAAGAACGAATAAAGGAATGAACTCTTCGCTCAATGTGTTTAAGCAAGTGGACATTGTAAGAATCACTAGAGAAAGCAAATAGTTTTGTGAAATGTGGTAGAGTAATTTTGTATTAACTCTTATAATGTGCATATATTGTCAATCGCATGTATAGAGTTTAACAAATGAGACAATTAATAATAATAGTTCTAACTGTGTTTTTTGAACGTAGCATAATTGGCTAGGATTTGAGAACTATATATTCAATTGTTTGTGAGGAAATGTGATCTAATTATCAAAACTGTGGGGGAAATGGAGTTAAAAGCTATTAAGTAAAAAACTTTAACATCCAAGTTGTTTTGAAATTTAGATACACTATGAACTATATAATAAATTGTCTGTTCTTATTATAATTCATAACTCTGCCAAATGACACTTCATTAAATATGACAAATGTGAAGTTTGAATTCAGATGTTGATCACTAGAAATTCATTTTGTATGGTCTCTAGGAGTTCATAACCTTTTGAATCAATACATTCTGATATTTGTGATTCCAGTAGCTTTGTGACTATGTGAGATAATTGTTGGTCAGAAGTATTTAATCGCTTTTGTAGATAATTAATATAAGTCTGTCATATATCAAGAATGAATCACTTGTTATTCTTAATGAATTTAAAATAAAATAAAAAATCTCTACTATTTTAATGGAAGAGTTTGTCAACACACAAACACGTGCATTGTAACCCAACAAACACGTGCAATGCACATGCATAACTAATATAAAAAAGATCTTAGGTTCGATGCCGGGCAATGCCGAAATTTATATATATATATATATATATATATATATATATATATATATATATATATATAAAGATGTGCATCGCACGTGCAGATTACTAATCTAATATTATAATGGGGAGAAGGCTTAGTGTCAATTGTCATTTTGTCATTCTACCAACATGTGCAACGCACATACATAACTAATAAAAAGGAGGTTTCCGGTTCAAATCCTCCCTACGTTAGAGTTTTTATTTTTATTTTTTGAAATTATTAAATCGTGCATCGCACGTGTAAATTACAAGTTATAGTTAAATGCTAAAAATCAAGGGTTCAGATTTGATAGAGATGGTGAATATGTTTTAACAATTTAAGAGAAGTTTGCATTTGTCATAATCTCTACTGCACTCTACTTACAACAGTTAAACGATATTGACAGAAGTTAAAATCAAACACTTAGTGAATTGTTGAATTCTATATTATTGACTGTTGTTTGTCTTGTATAATTATGAGTGATGTTGTATTATTAATCATAACTCTAATGTGTTATTACACTCTAAATTGAATACATCTTGTAAATAATTTTGTTAAAGTAAAAATTTGTGTTGTGATACATTTGTTAGAGTACATGACCCTAGAAGGCCTAAAGTAAGATCTACAACATATATTTGTGTGTTTAGAAAGTGCAGAATGTAGTTCTGTGGACAAATATTAGATCTATCTAATTCGTGTTAGAAAAATCCAGACTTGCAGAGTTCTTTGAGGATGTGTTCATCAAAGATAAATGTATGAAATGATCTAGTCCTACAGACACGGTTAATGATTCACAGTTGGAATCAAGAATCAGCCTTACTGACACTTAAAACTTCAATGGCAAATGAGCTAAGAAGAGTCTTTAGTAGATAATGAAATGAATTTGTATCATACAATAATACTTTAAATTAGTTGATCTGCTGAAATGGGCTAAAACTACAGTAAGTAAGAGGGGTTTTTGTAGAAAAATACTTAATTTTGATTGTTCAATAGCAAATCTTAATGCATTTTAATAGCTAACAGATTGACTGAGAAAAAGTGGGTAGATTTATTTGATGTCTACTCACATCTTTGTCATATTGCTACAATAAGTATTTCTTATCCTTACATCTATTGAAAATTTTGTTATTCATAAAGGATATTTAAATAGTTTTTTAGTAAAAGTTTTGTACTTGATGTTTTGTACTGAACAGTTTTGTACTAGAAAGTTTTGAATTAATATGTTTAGTGAAAAAGATTTACAATTTAGTAAAATCATTGTATATTCTTAAAACATGTATAGGCGACAAATAAATAATTTGACAAATTTTTGAAAGAGCCTAGTATATGAATCAAGTAATTTAGATCAGTGCCTTCAACTTTGTGGTGTGTCAAGTATAGTGGCTATTATTTACTTGTTCTGTTAACATGCCTGTTCTTGGAAGCGACATCTCTATTACAAATGAAGTTAAAATTGTGCTATCCAAAGAATTCAACATGGAAAACCTAGGTATTGTGGACACCGTAGGTATAAGGGTGAGATTCGGTTGGTAAGGGATACCTCTTAGTCAAACTCATCAAATTAAAATGTGTTTCAAAGTGGGGATATAGTGATTGAAAGTGTGTTTTGAAACACCTAATGATGGTGCAACTATGAGACAGGTAGGTCATTCTAAAGGAATTGATAGTCTCATGTATACAAAGATCTGCACTAGAATAGATATAGCCTTTGAGGTAGGTATGATCTGCAGATTCACTAATAATCCCAAACACATTTGAGTGCCCTTAAGTGGCTAACGAGATACCTGAGTTGTATTCAAGAGTTTGCTTTGTGCTACTCTAGTCATTCTTCGAATGAATGGCTGATCTGATGCATTATGATGCTTAGAATATAATGAAAGTCGATAACTAGTAGATGTGTGTTTACACTAGGAGAAATATAAATGTTATGAAAATTAAAAGGCAAACAGGCACTGTGCTATCATCCATGAAATCAGACCTTTATGTGTTATCCTCTGTAGGGAAAAAGGCTGAGTGGATTGAAGAAGTTGTTGTTAGTTATCCATTAAGAAATTTAAGTAACTCTCCAATTCTGTTATGTGACTATCAAGCTATAATGCACCGTAGCTCATTACTCACTCTATAATAATAAGAGGAGTATATTAAGGCTGAAAGAAGCCTAGTTGAACTTTCTTATAAATAAAGTGCAATTGAAATAAAATATGGCTAATGCTCTTGCTAAGAGACTTGAAAGTGATCCAATTATCAAAACTGTGGGGAAAATGGATTTAAAAGCTATTGAGTCAAACCTTCAACATCCTAATTGTTTTGAAATTAAGAATCCAATTGGAGTCATAAAGAATTCCACATAATTTTGATGATTCCACATAAATTCCACAAATATATAATGTCATTCCAATTTTAATGGTATTATATATCTAAAGAATTTACTTAGAATAATCTAATTATTCCAATACGAAACATGAAAACTTTTCGATGTGTTTCCGTTGTTTAGAATGTCGTTATATCATTCCAATTTTGATGATATATCTCTTTTATGGATTCGTGTTTCATTCCAATTTTGATGAATCAGTATTAACCATAATTGATTTGACTATTCTATCATTCCAATATGAAACATAGTATAGTTCTTGTGTAGAAACTATAATAGTTCTTATTCTTTATTTAGTTAAAGAAACTTGATTGTGATGCTTGCGCTACATTTTTGCTAAGCTAATTATGAATTGTACTAAGTTCTTTTGTGGAACTAGATACTTTATGAAATTCGTTGAAATTCTTAGAGATTTGTCTCTTGATATTCTTGTTTTCACTAAGCTAGCAAAGATGGAGGAGTTGAATCTGTCAACATAGACTTCAAAATAATGATTTGCTCAAAATAATTTATTTCTTTCGAGAATAAATTAGTCACTTGCTTAGTAAAACTTCTGTTGAGTTTAAAACTCTTGTGTTCATTGAGATTAAAACTCTTATTTTGTTCTTGAAGTTCATTTGCTTTGTTTGATTTTGAAACTATGACAGATTACTCCAGTTGGTTATGTCACTGTGAACTATTCTGTTGTGATTTGGTTTGGGAACTATTTAATTATTTTGGTTTAATCTTTTTTGAACTATTCGGATTTATAATTGATTTAGTCCTTATGAACTGTACATTAAGTGATGCATTTCTTCTATTTAAAGACTGCTATCAGCCAATCAGCTTCATGTTGAACTGATGAGATAATCCAGTACGTTTATATATTGAGAATATAGGAGGAGATTGTTGGATATATAGGTATATTCTCACTATATGAATAATATTATGTGTAATATTATTCTATGGGTAACACGTATGTTACACATACTAATTAGATGGATATTGGAACGCGGGTTGAGTGGGTTGAGAACCCAGTACCCAAACCAGTATTTATCTTATAAATACTGGCTTGTGATAGTAGTCTAGGTTTTCCAATTTTGATACCTAGGGTGAATATCTCAAGCACATTAATTTAGGATATTAACCCTAATTTCTATTGTTATAATCTCTCATAATCTCTAACAATTATTAACCATTGCCTTAGTTCTATGTTGTTTTTATAACATATGTATGAGATTTTATTTTATGTATGGTATTTTTATTCAAAATTTTTTAAATATTTTTTCCCTATCCCGGCGTTTTTGGCCAAAAACACCGTGATAGGGGTTTTTAAATAATAAAAAAAAAACCCTATCCCGACGATTTTGGTCAAACATGCCGAGATAGGTAATTTTACCCTTGTTTTTTAATAAAGGCTCTATCCCGACGTTTTTTTATTCAAAATTCCGGGATAGATAGGTCTATAGCGGCGTTTTCAAAAAATGCCGGGATAGGCCCTATATATGTCCTAACACTTGTTATAGCATCATTTCTGGCAGCATTTCTAGAAACACGGCTACGTTCTATTCCAACATTTATAAACTCCGGGAGAGCCCCCAAAAAACACTGGGATTGGAGTTATGTGTTGTAGTGTGTTAGGAACGGTTTGCATCAAAAGGCAAACAAGAGTGGAAACAACACCACAACAGCAACAGTCGATTATAACTGGGACATTTGACTATTGGCTGCAACAGAGAGCTGAGCGAGGGGCGACTAATTTCTTGAGAGTCTTCAGGATATAGAGATCCAAGCTTGGTAAGATCTCAGAGTTGTATGAGTTTATAATCTCTTCATCATTAAAGTCAAGTCTCCTCTTCTTTTTCTCCAACATTTCTTGTGGTGTTTGAGTTCTTGTGTGCTTGTAGATCTCAAGGCTTTAAAGAAAAAACCTCATAAGCCGTCAAGCATGTCGTAAAAGTTTGGGAGGATATAGATGCCAAGGTAGCGGATACAACTGAACTTAGTTTATCGGATGCAGTTATGTATAACGTTCTTTTTGAGACAATTGTGACAGGGTAATAGTTGAAGTTTGGTGGGTTGTATATGACAGAGAGTCTTTCAAATAAGTTGTATCGTAAGAAGCAACCATATAGTCTGCAGATGAAGAAAGCTATTTCGATTCTTTCACACTTGAATAATTTCAATAAGTTTTTGTAGGATTTTTAGCATTCGGATAAAATTTGAAGAAGCGGACAAGGCTCCTATATTTCTTGCCTCTCTCCCACCTAGTTATGATCATCTTATGACAACCATCTTGTATGGGAAGGAAACCCTTGAGTCGGAGGTCATGAGGACATTGCCAAACAATGAGATCGTGAGAAAGTCGTAATCCACTAAAGAATCATCAACATTAGTTGCAAGTAGCGAAAGTTGTTATCCAGAGGTAGTTAAGCAAACATATGGAGATCTAAGTCTCTATATTTTGAGGAAATCGATTTGAAAAAGGTTGTTTCTTCTATGGTAAATGGGGGAATTTCAAAAAGAATTGCCAGAAATAATAGGACTCCTAAAAAATGTGAGCGCAAGAAAGAATATAAGCAAAGTGAGACATCGCATGTGAATCAGATGACTGCAAAGTAGGGTTGGCAAACGGGTCGACTGGGTCAGATCGGGTCGAACCTGTCCGGGTTGGAACCCAACTAGGGCGGGTTTGGGTAGGGTCTGAGTGGCAACCGGGCCAGGCCAGGCTGGGTCGGAATTGCAAAAACTCACCCGCCTAACCCGCGAACCCATTCAGGTCCAACCTGGGTCGGGTTGAGGGTTGGTCGGTCTAATTTTTTTTAACATTGAAAAAAATGTAATTTAATAATAATAATAAAATGTAATAATAATCAAAGAGTGAAATTGCCAAAAAAAAATGTATATATTATTAATATGATTTCAACTTATACAAGTTTCCCAATTTGTAATAAGAAAAAATTTTCTACAAATTTGTTTTATACAATAACAAATTTCTTCGATACAATTTTAATTTTCTTCAATTATCCTAATTTTTTATAACAGACAAAGATTTTATACAATTTTTTATACATTTACAATTTTCTTCATTTTGTTGGTCTTCAATTTGTTATTGTTGTTGTTGGTCTTCAATTCTTCATGTTGGTTGCTATTGTTGTTGTTGTTGTTCTTCCAGCGAGTTGCTTCCACTTGTAGACGTGTCGAACCCTTTTCCTTGAGTCATATCTTCGGCCTTCATCCAGTCTTCCGTGCAGACGAGCATCTCCAACGATTGGGGCTTCAAGCGATTCTTGCAATCGGTTAGAACCCTGCCACTTGTAGAAAATGCACTTTCTGAAGCAAATGTAGAGACAGGAGAAGTTAGTAGATCTTTAGCCATATATTTAAGAATACTATAAGTATGTTCATAGTTTTTCCACCATTGTAAAATATCAAATGTAGAAGTAAAGCTTTCAGAATCTTGTTGATTATACCAATGTAATTCATTTAGTTGATTAGTCCTAGGTTTTTTTATTGAAGTTGTTCAAGTAAATTAAATGTGGCATCACCTAATTTATTCTTACCCTTAACTCTAGAAGTAGCAGAAGAAGAACTAACTAAAGTAGTAGTACTACTAGATGAAGAACTTCTATCATAAAAATCATACAAGTTATTTAATGTCGCTTCAAATTTAGCTAAAAATGTTCCCAAATCAATTTCAAAATCATCTTCCCCAAGTAAATTAAAAAACATTTCAATCAAACTCTTCGTACCTTCTAATTTGATATGAGGATCCATCACAGTAGCAATACAATACAACATAGGAGGAGGATTAAAATACTTCAAAATTTTGGTGTATGCAATTTCACAATATGACCAGTAAAAGCATCATCGATCATTTTCTTGAAAGTTTGCATCATAGTAACTATTGAAATAAAAATGCTACTAGAAGTATAAGATTTTGAATATTTGAAAGTTGCGGTATTAAAAGGTTCTAAAAATTTTAACAAAGATTCGGCATAAAGCCAAGCGTAGGGAGTCATTTCAAAATTTGGCATATTTTTTGTCATACAAAATTATTTATACATGCTTTATATTCAGTAACAACATGTAGCAAATCAAAAGTAGAGTTCCATCGGTGTTTAACATCCTTTGGAAATTTTCTAAAAGGTACATTTTTAAGCCTACACCAAGCTTTCCATTCTTGAAATACAGGATCACTTAATGCAATAAAATATACACAATTTCTAATGTTAACTATATATGGTTTAGCTATTTTAATGCATGTTGAATACATAAATTGAAAATATGACATGCACATCTAACATAAAAAATATTGTCAGATGGAGGGTTTAATGCTGTTTTTATTATACTAATTGATGCATTGTTGTTAGATGCATTATCAAAACTTCCACACATAATTTTATCACTGATATGAAAAATATCACAATTTTCTAAAATACGATTTGCAATTTCATTACCAATATGGAGATAGAGCAATGCGGCAAGTGATATGATCCTTTTTTGAATAATCCAATCACTGTCGATCCAATGAAAAGTTATTCCCATCATTGGAATATTGTTGCAACCCGTTCAACAATCGGAAGTTAAAAAAACTCTCGTAGTTAAACTCCATAAAATGGCAATCAAAGCTTCTCTCATTTCATTGTATATTTTAAAACAATCAGACTTCAAAGTATTCATAGGGATTATTTTAAAATGCGGGTTTAATGCGGTTTGATTAAAAGTTTCTAAGTCTCTACTCTCGGAATAGGAAAATGATAACTCTTGCATAATTACTAGTCGGGTCATTTCCCGGCGAACAAGTTCGGGATCACAAGGCTGGCTATCAACTAGACTGGTCCTAGGGTGGATTCTTTGTTGGCCAGTAAGTCTACAAGAAGTTCCTTGTGTACATTTTGGATGTGTCGTTTTATTGTACCCGTCCCATCACCCTTCTTCCATTTGTATGCTTTCGAACAAGTTTTACAAATTTTTATACCTACACCCTGATTTTCTTCATCGGGAACATAATCATAAAATTTGTGCCAATCACTAGTTTTCCCTCTAGTTTTCCTACTACTGCCCGGTTTTATTGTTTTGGTTGCCTGTGTTTGTTGTTCTTCTTCTATGTCTATGTCTCCCACAAATACATCGTGTGTTTCAATATGTCCGGTCATAAGGTACTCTTCGGCGGGCTCATTTTGTGGGACAATAGGAGGCCTGCCAGGTGAAATCTTGTCCACTTTGGCTGTGACCGCTACCTCGTGATCTAGACATATTGATATAGTAGTGTATGTGAAAAAATCAAATACAATCTATGCGAGATAAGTTTAAAAAAAAATCTAGAAAACAGTAGGAGGGTTGTGAAAGAGAAGATAAAAAAAAACCAATAAACAAATATGATACAATAAATTTACACTACAAAAAAAGGTCATGACAATAAGAGGGTTGTGAAATTTTGATACCGTACTTCGTGGATACTCGTATATAGAATGAGAGCGAAAATAAAAGTAGAAGTAGAAGTAGAAATCCGGACTCGTATATAGAAAGAAAGAGAGCTTCTTTGTTGGAGCCTTGGAGGAGTTGAAGAATTGAAGTAGACGTAGTTGAATGTTGAATTCGATACGATCGTAATTTGTCGTTTCTATGTTGCTAGCTTCTTTGTTGACAAAATTTCAAAGAATTGAGATTGAATTGGGTAGTAGTAGTAGAGAGAGTAAGTGAATAAGGTGTGATATTTTTAGAGTGGTTTAAGGGGTATTTATAGGGGAAAAGAAAACAAAAAACAAAAAAAAGGCTAAAATAGTCGTTGGCTGTTTTTTTCATCGTTGGTCGAACGGTCGGCTCGTACGGGTCAAACGGTTCAAAACCCACGGGTCGACCTGCGGGTTGGTGGGCGGATTGGGTACTGTTCACCGGGTTGACGGACCAGGTTCGACGGATTGGAAAACCAAATTAGATGACTCGGGTCGACCCGCTTAGACTCGCGAGTTCGACCCGGACCCGAACCGTATCTTAACGGGCCGGGTTTTAGCGAGCGGGTCGCGGGTCAGCCCGGACCAGTTACCAACTCTACTACAAAGTCAGATTCAGATGAAGGAAAAGAAGCACATTTTGATGTGCTGATGGCAGTCAATGGTAAGCATGACTACTCTCATGAATGGATATTTGATTCAGGTGTTAGTTCCATATGTTCTCAAATAGGGGTTCATTTAGAATATATGAAGCTGTGGATGGTGGAACAATCCAGATGAGTAACGATGTCTCTAAGGCCACCAGGATTGGTAGCGTGTAGGTTAGAGCATCTGTAGTCGTTGGCCATTTTGCCAAATTTTCCAAAATTTGGAAAAATTTGCGCTGTAGTCGTTGGCCATTTACCCAAAAATTGGGTTTCGAATGAACAGTACATGGCTATATTTGGGAGACGAAATGACATTTGCTAAAATATAGCTAACGGCAGATGATTTTTCGTCTGATTGATTGGATGGTAAATTATATTTTGTCGGAGACGTCGGATGGGAAATAAAACATCGTCTCTACAATTTTTTTGGCTGACACATCGACGGACGGGAAATAATTTCCCGTCCAACCGATTAATTAAAAAAAAAAGAATAAGACTGTAAACAACCTACCGTTCTTAAAAAAAAAAAGTGTTGGGGCAAGGGATTAACTACCATCCCTCAAAAAAATTTCACAACTACACCTACCTCAGCATTAAAAAAAAAAATTTTGAATTTATTTTTTCGTCAGACGGGATTTCATTTCTTGTCCCGTGTGTGTGTGTGTATATATATATATATATATATATATATATATATTTCCTTTCAACAGACGATGTATAATCCTCCATCCTTTCTCATTTACCTGTACAATTCGCTACGACAATACATAATCTTTCGTCTGATAATTAAAAAATTGCAAAAACCCAATTTTTGGCTTTCAACGACTGCACCACAAACTCAATTTTTCTATTTCCATTTTTCAAATACCCAAAATTTTGCTCACGACGACTACAAATGCTCTTATAATGTATGACGGTAGACATTAGGGGGTGTAAGATGGATTGGAAAATAAATCAGATTTCAATAGGGGGGCTTGATACTATGGGGTATAAGTTTACCACTGAAAGGGTCGTTCTTAAGATTATTAGTGGTTCTATATTTGATGCGCATGAGAAGAAAGATATCGGGGAAATTATATAGAATGATTGGAAGTATTATGACTGATAGTACTTCAATTGACAAGGTAAACAACTTAGGTAGTATTCTTTTTCTCCTCTTATAAGAGATTTACCTCTTGTAAGAGGTGGTCCCCCTCTTACAAGAGTTTTTTTAGTGTTCTTTTTTTACTTCTTATAAGACATTTTTCTCAAAATATCTTATAAGCCTAAAAGACTTCTAGTAGCCTCTTTCAAATTCTTATAAGACTTCTATCACTTAAAAAGTCTATATTACCCCCCCCCCCCCCCCCCCCCCAAAGTCTATATTATAATTGTTACTAATTAAACTAGTTTATATATTAGTCTATAGTAGCCCGGAATATGCTATCCTAGAAAAAGTGTAATCATATACGTAGTTGATTGTAATATGCTATCCTAGAAAAAGTGTTGGAATTCATTCTTCACAATCTTGAATAATTATGTTAGGGATGATGTCGAAACACTGATTTATTTAAAGATATATATATATTTACGTCCAGTAAGTACATTACTTGAGTTGTGGCTAGTTGATTTGTCCTGTTATGATGCCACCATGTTCAAATCTTGTAGCCGGTTAGATTTTTTTATTTTTTATTTTTTTATTTTTTATTTTTTATTTTTATTTATTTTTTATTTATTTACAACTAAGGGAGAATTTATATTAGCCCATTGACCTTAAATTTTTTTAATCCAACTTCTTTGAAACAAATTATTATTATTTATATTTATACATACTAATTTTCATACTAATTAAAAGTCTATAGTAGCCCAGAATTATAATTGATGATTTACACTGATTTGTGAATTTAACTTGCCATTAAACTAGTTTATATATTAGTAATTTGAACTTATTTTTTCCTGTCCTTCATCTCACTATTTTTATACTTTGGGGTAATATAGACTTTGGGATAATATAGGCTCTTGCAAGTGGTAAAAAAAGAACAGAAATCTCTTATAAGAGGTTTTTATAAGAGGTTATTTTATATAAAAAGAACACCTCAAAAAGAGGCTCTTACTGTAAATCTCTTATAAGAGGTAACCTCTTATAAGATGAAAAAAAAAGAACAGTACCTTAGTGAATCCATAATGCTTTGACCTATTCATCTAGGTCATATCAGTGAGGTTGGTCTTTCCTTCTTTGTTTTATTATTATTATTATTATTATTATTATTATTATTATGTAAAAATGTCTTGGTCTATGAGGTTGGTCATTCGGAGTTGCAAAGAAGGATGCTACTAGCCAGTTCGGAGGTGATCAAATTGGATCCATGCAAGCATTCCCTAGAGGGCGGTGAGCAGAAAGTCCATTTTGTGACAAATATATTTCATACATGCAGACATATATGTGTTGAACGGTAAAATCTGACCACAATCCCCCACTGAGCGACCTCTACGACGATCTCCTACGTCCAGTCTCCAACCAACTTAACACGTGAAACACCTGAGATCTCCTACCCAATGGCTACCATTGGCATCTCAAGAGAATATTCTTCACATTTGGAGGTAGCAAAAAATATTTTGTTCCCCAACCGATTTCGGTTAAGATCGCGTGGTAGAATCCTCTATTCCTGCTGTTGCAACCAACTTCAGGCGGTCGTCAGAGCACAGCAGTCGACCACCATGCTCACAATCTCGCCAAGCAGTCAATCAATTAGTCGACCACCCACCTCCCATCGCAGTGACCTGCCAAGAAACAACCTCCTAACAGTCATCCTATCAAGGCAATGTGACTTATGTGGCATCACCGTGTGTTCTAAGCCAAAACGTGGTCTCTGAGC
The DNA here is from genome assembly GCA_017893485.1 of Hemerocallis citrina. Classification (NCBI taxonomy): domain Eukaryota; kingdom Viridiplantae; phylum Streptophyta; class Magnoliopsida; order Asparagales; family Asphodelaceae; genus Hemerocallis; species Hemerocallis citrina. Next base: position 179,550,622 of record CM030362.1, read on the forward strand.
ATTCTCTCACTATAAATAGCCCCCCAGCAGCACCAAAAGTATATAGGAAAACATATACAAAAACTTAGTCATCGAAATTCTGGAAAATTCGCCAGTGAACTCGAGCTGTTTGTAACGATCGACAACTTCCTGTCTTGGTATAAACCCTAAACCCTAAGGCTCCCCACATATGCGAACATCTCTTCAGGGCAGGAGTTAGATCTTGAATGTCTCAAGAGGTTTCATCGTTGGTGGGGCCATGGCCATGCAGTTTTAGGCTCGTTTGAGCTGTAACTCCTATTTTCCGTATTTGTATTTTTATACTGTATTTCGTCCCATTGTACTCTTTTATCAATTTGAGGTCCTGTATTTTGTTTCCGTTCGAATAAAATCGTTATATTGTTTCAACTCAATTTTTGGGTGCCTATATCTAATTCATTGTATGTCAGTCCTGCTCTTTTGTGTCGTTCTTCATGAAGAGAAGAGCTGTTTCATATCATTTATCTCTTTATCCCCATTTTTATGAATTTTTGACCAATTCCCTAGTTGGATCCCATTCAAACCCGATACCCTAATAACCATTAACCCAAAATCCTAACTATATAACCCTAACCTAGTTTACCCTAACCCTAAACCCCTGACCTAATTACCAATTCCCTAGTTGGATCCCATTCAAACCCGATACCCTAATAACCATTAACCCAAAATCCTAACTATATAACCCTAACCTAGTTTACCCTAACCCTAAACCCCTGACCTAATTACTGTGCAACCCCAAACCCCCCGCCGCTCTCCTTCTTCTTCCCCGTCTCCTTCTCGTTTGCATCTTCAACCCAATCCCCCTGTCACTTCCACCGTCGACTCCCGCTCATCGTCAACCCCCGATCATCTCTTTCCCGTCGTCTTCACCACCACAGAACCACCACGACCATCACCCTTCGCCATCGTCTCCAACCCCACCGAACCCATTTCCGCCATTACCATCGCCACGATCACCTCACCCCATCAACCCATCCAACCTCTCACCGCCATTACCATCGTCGTCACTCCCATCCATCTCGCCATCACCGTCCCCAACCCACCAAAACACCACCTCCACCGAACCCAACTCCCGAACCCATTCAACCTCGCCGCCGCCATTAACCATCATCGTCGCCCCCACCACAGTCACACCCCAGCACCTCCGCCGGCCACCCCCCGTCGCAACCACCTTCTCCATTACCCAAACCCCCAAAGTCCTTCCCCCGCTCTCGCTACTCTGTTTCGAACTCGAAAACAGAGAAGCTCGAGCACGCCTGTTCCCTTTGCTGTCGACGACCCTCGATGACAGCACCGCTACCCGTCGACGTCGCCTTCACCACTGTCGCCTCGTGCCGCAGTCCAGCTGCCGTCGTCGCCTCTCCCTCTCTCTCGCTCGCTCTCTATTTAAGTGAAGAAGGGAAGAAGAAGCAGAAGGCCGGGATTGAATCTCAGCCGTCGGATTCAGTCGAGATCTGATTTTGATCAGATCTGGTCTCTTCAGTCAGATCAGATCTCAGCCGTCCATCCGATTGTGATCTTCAGCTCAGATCAAAGCAGATCCAGCCGTCCGATCATCTTGATCTTGATCTTCCATCAAGATCCGCACCGATCCAATCCATCTGATCTTGATCTTCGATCAACGCCCTCATCCAATCAAGTCAAGTATTCATCTTATATAAATTTTTGTTCTAGTACAAGCGTTGAAATTGAAAATACCGCAAATAGTTAGTAGTTGTGACTCCTCATTGACTCTTCGTTATTGATCAAATATTAGTCCTCATCAATTCCATAATCTTAAGAGTCACAACAATTTCATTGTTATATTACAACTACTTGGACTCATTTTATCCCCTAGTCACATGAACATATGAAATTAAGAAACCCCAGATTTGTGGATGTGTGTTGTATCTCGTATGTGATGATCTTGCACCCATTTGAGTTAAGAAATAAATGTTGTTTTCTGTTTTGATAACCATTATCCCGTATTTGTATCACACATTAATCTAGACGCCTAACAACCAATTATCATGCAACTTATACATGTAAGACATTCACACTTGTTGCTGTCCTGAACTTTATTTGCTGTTTCGACCCCTTTAAAATCTGAATCTAATCTGAGCCCTGAACAATAAATGTAGTTCTAGATGTCTAGATGTCGATAACCTCTGAAATTTCGAATTCCGAGTTACGGTCTAGGATGTATCGCAGTTCTACTGCAGCTGTGTCGGTAGTCGCAGATTCACAAAACTGCTGCACATCTTTAGTTTGCAAATTAATTTAACTATGTTAACAGTAAGAGTTTGACTTGAAATTTTATATACTGTTGCTGGACACTCTATAAGACATCCACAAATTTTCTCAGAATTTATTTGTAATATTTCAACCCTGTTTCACATGTTTAAACTTAGATTCACAAATCCTGGCTGAACATAGAAGCAGTATAGTTTGCTATTTTGACACATGTTTCCACAACTTTCTTGTACCTTAATTATATGTGTTGGAACCGGAAAGGAGTCTAGTTTCTATACCTCCTGACGGATCTACATTTGCTATCTTGTAGCAACGAGAATCGCAGTTTTGGTACAGCAACGTCGTGCTGTCCAGATTTGAGATTTTCGTTGTTCGTGATATTTTTGTTCGTGCTGACCCTCGAATACGCTATATAATTATCTCAAACTTGTTCCATATCCATGATTATGATTTCTTGACCTGTTTCACACACTTGCATTCTTGCTTGATAAAAATTAATAAAAGTAACAAGCCGGGGTTTAAGGGAAAGACCATAGTAGTGGACAATATAGGTAAGTGTACTCGGAAGGGAACCTGTGTTTCCCAATACTTGGTTCATGAACTTGTTGTATCTTGATCGTTTCATGGAGCCAGTTACTTGGATCATGAACTTGTTTGATTCATGAACCCATTATGCGGTTCTTGAACTTGTTAGTGGATTCGCTTGCTTCGTGAACTTGTTATTTATTTTCCAATTCATGAACCATAGCTCGCTTGATACTTGATACCTGGGTACGCCGCCCTATAGACTCTAATACTAGGTCTAAATGAAATTGCATTGACTGTAGTAACCATGTAGTAAAAGTATAGATGCATGAAGTGCAACCTAGATAGTAATAACCACAAGACTTGAACATAAAACTTGAACTTGATACATGCTTACTTGATACTTGACAACTTGTTACTTGAGACTTGGCACTTGAATATAATACTTGACACTAGACTTGAGACTTGTTACTTGACACTAGGCTTGAGACTTGTTACTTGACACCAGACTTGAGACTTGTTACTTGACACTAGACTTGAGACTTGTCACTTGATGTTAGATACCCTTACAGGTTCACTTGTCACTTGCTCCACTATTAGTATTTGTTACCCAACCTGTTTACTTGATTTGTCCTTCTTGCTAGTTAGTTCTTAAATTTTCACTATTTGTTGCAACCCTATTACATTCTTGATTCCAACTCTTGTTCCACATTACTTGTACTCGTTTTTACCATTTGTGGCCATAGCTTGCACTAAGGGCATTTTTTCTTGTTTTCTCTATTTTTCCCTTTTCTTATTTATTAAGCAGACTTTGGAGACGTGCTACCTGCTGGAATTGATGAGCAGAGATTTTAGTCTTCAAGTGGTGAAATGACTTGCTTAGATTATTTGTTTTCCTTGAATTATTTAAATTCTTGCTACTTAGAACTTGTAACGGGCTTATGTTACCGAGTTTTAACTTGGTCCAGACTTGAAACTATTTGGATATTATTATTGTGTTACAATTGTTTCTGTTGCTAATAAATTATTCATGCATGCTTGGTTATATATATCTCTTGTTATATTCTTGTTGTGATGCTGAGTCGGTCCTACAGCTTATGAATGATGTTAAAATCATTCGCTGGGCTTCGCCACGCACTCGTATTCAATGTTTTTAGAAAGTGGGACGTGACATGAGCACGCGTTAGCGGCAGAGTGGCATACAAGTGCAACCTGGATGGTCCTCGGGCCATTATAGTTCTTAGTCAGTAACATAATAGGCATATCACTGGCTATATAATGTATCAACTAGTTCATGACACCTCATTCAATAGTTAACCAGGTAGTGAAAGTGATTTAGCTTTGGCTACTGGCTGTCGTTATGACAAAATTGTGGTAATATCTCGAACAATCAATTGGCCTCGATGTCAGTGGCTTCGGCCTCTAGCCTTCGTAATACCAAAATTGTGGGTGATACACCTAACAATAAACCGGCCTCAATGCCATTGGCTTTGGCCTTTGGACATCGGAATGTCAAAATTGTGGGTGACACTCCGAATAATCAAACAGTCTCATTACCATCGGCTCCGACCACTAGTCGTAATGCTGAAATTATGGGTGATTCCCTTACCATCATATAACATATGGGTGATTCCCTTACAATCATATAATACATGGATGATTCCTCTAGAATCACTTGAACTATCGAACATATAACTACCGACCACCCTCCCCTCCTCCCCCCCCCCCCCCCCCAAAAAAAAAAAATCTTATTATGCATAACAGGTCTCAGTACCCCTCCACCATATATATAGGGACTGGTTGCCATGACCAGTCGCTACCAAAGTCCAAAGCCAAATGGCCCAAAACATAACATTCATTTACAGAGACTGGTCTCCCTTAATTCCGACCATATTTTTCCAACATATCACAGGAACCACTATTAATCCTACTGCCACATAGGGTGTCAATCCCCTATCAACCACTCTCCATATCCAAAGCCAAATGGCACAATTCCTACCACTATATAGAGGCTTCAGGCAAATTAATTAATATCGACCATATCTACCTCCTTTGCTGTTGGAATCCATACCCAAAGGACTCTCTGCCTTGTAGACCATTCTCGAGAGTGGTCACCAACCCCCCAACAGACAATACAATGATCCTGACCCGCACGAGCTAAAACTGTGAATGACTTAATAAATACAAACAATAACCACCTTTTAAACATCATACGCTCGGGCTATTGCCTATATAGAATTCCCCTTGTTCAGTTCGACCTCCAATATAAGAGTGCTCGCCACCAATGTATACCTTCTTTAGACCTTCTCATGTAGGTTGCTCCAAATAAGCAAGCAAATACTCCCACATGAGGGTAGTCAAGATATAAGTTTATAAACTTCTCTCTTTTCGCTGAATCAACACATCAAGATGTAATAACTTTCTCTTTCTGGTCGGCTTGTCACTATCAAAGGTGTTCTTAGTGAAATTCCGAGATGTAATTAATAATGGTTTAGTTCATGGTCATTGAAAGCATTAGACCCCGCCTAAATATAAATCCTTGGGACCTCTGGTGCAAGGAGAAGTGTATTGGACTGCACAGTCTGCCCATTAGTGCTCTCTATAAAAAAACTCTAGTGAACATTTTCGGACCAAGAATTTGATATGCAGATTAACTCTAATGGAGGAATTGTTTACTTCGTTACTTTTGTTGACGACTTCTCAAGGAAGGTATCGATTTTATCGAGCAAGACTTGCCAATGTTTGACAAGTTTGTAGAGTTCCAAGCAATGATATAGATGCAATTATGATGGTGAATAAAGTTGTGAGGACAAAAGATGATTACAATCTTATTTCCTTGAAATTCAGGATGTTCTGCAAAGACGAGGGAATATAACAGTGAAGAGTTTATGTTTAGCTAAAACATCAAAAACCTCCCATGAGGAAATGAGTGCAATAAGTTTCCATTTTACCGGTTGTTTTAAATATCCTTTTGGTTGTGTCCAAATTCATAGGATGACGTCTCGGGTATTCTATGCAAAGGTTCGGGGAGTATTTATTTTTCTAGTATGGTGTTGATAGATGAACTTGTTTGTGTTAGACTCAGATATATGGCTGAATGATTTGGTCTGCATCAATGGGTTCAAGAAGCAGTTTACTGTATAATTTTGTGCATGGTTGTGCATGGATTGGGAGTGATCAGTTAGGTGTTTGTGTTAATGGTCTTCGACATGAAGAAGAACCCAGTGGAAGTGGTGGTCATGTGATTTCTAGTAGAGAAGGTTCAGGGTCGACTAAGGTCCATTCAGGTTCTCATTTAGGAATAAGAATGGAAAGCGCTCTCAACAAATAGAGTGTAATACCCCGCAAAATAGCATATAGCTATTTTTGCATTGTAATCCGTGCACAGTTGAGAATTGCACACGATTACATATTTTTCTAATAAGTATCAGTTAAATTGAGAAATTTCAGATATATGAGCTATTCTGAACCCGATAAGATAAACTCGGGATATCTTCTTAATTTAACTATGGATTTGTCCCAATTATTTTGACCAGAAAATTTTTCGGAGAAAGTAATAATTTCTATAAAACATGTTATTTTATAGATTTTAAATTGTATATTGGTTGGATATTTTAAACTAAGTTAGTACTTGAATTGAATGTGGATTGATCTTGTGCTCAAGGGTTAGAATTGGGGTATGGTGACTTAGGGTTACTTGACCTAACCTAGGGTTAGGAATCCTAGCAACATGTGATCATGGCTTGGATCTTGGTGAAGATCCAATGGTGGAAACATTTCACCATGTGTAACTTCTTAAAAGAATGAGAAACTCCTTGAAGCTTCAAAAGGATTGTGTGTTGGCACTCCTATCCACCATCCACTTCCACAAACCCTAGCTCCCCTCATCCTAGCCCTCCATTCTTCTTGAAGATTGGCCGGCCCACTTTCCCAACACCCAAAACCCTAGCTCCCATTTTCCTATAAAATATCCCACTCCACTTCACTTCTCATTTTTAGTCTTGTTCTTATTCTTCAAAAAAAAGAGAAGGAAAGGGATAAAGATGAAGTTATTTTGGGAAGATAGTTGTAGTAGAGTAGAGTAGTAGGAGATTTGAGGAAGCCAAGTTCTTCAAGGGCAAGGAGCAAGGAAAGGCAAGCAAGCTACAAGGAGTGTTCTTGCAACTTAAACAAGTGGGTGACGCTCTAAACTCTAAATTTTAGCTCCTTTTTTTTGTATGTGATTTTTAACATGTGGTGGTAGTTAAGAAAAGTTTGATTATCATGTGTGAAGAAATTTACATGCTAAGAAAAGTAGCTTGTATAGTAGAACAACACTTTTCCATGATTCTTTGTTAAGAACAAGTATAAGTATGTGAGTTTGGGAATTTCTAGCTCTCAAACGGTTAGGAATTTCGGACTCAAATTTGTAGGGATTGTTATTCTATGTATCTAGATCTTACATGAATATTTTCATAATATTTGGAGGTAATTTGATAGCCCAAACACTAGACCCAATTTCGGATAGTGAGCAGCTGAAAAAGCTGCTATTGTGGGAAAGTTGATGAGTCTTTCTGAAATTGTAACTCAGCATTGGTGGTGTATTTTGAGCTGAAAAATTTTATGGATACTCTTGTATGTGTCTATGACCATAGTCTTAAATTTCATAATTTTCTGAGGTCGTTTGATACCTCAAAGAATTTGTAGATGGAAACTGGTCCAAAAGACAGAAGCTGAATTCTGTCTATTAGAGACTGAAGTTCATCTAGTCATAACTACTTGTGAGTGCAAGATATTGCAATAACAATTTTGCAGTAGCTTTTGGTATGTGTCTACATATTGATTCTCAAATTTTAGAATTTTTAGATAGCATTTGATCAAATTTCAAAAATAAATAGTGTAAGGTAGTATAGACCCTGTTTGGGAATGCACCTGAATTTTATGTTATGTTTGAGGAGTTATAACTCTCTGTGTATTATGAATCTGGATTCAAATTTTGGACAAGATGGAATGGTATATTTTTGGTTTAAGAATCTCAAATTTCATGCTTTGACTTAGGGTTGATTTTTTGTTGAATTTTAAAGTAAACCAGGTTCAGCTTAGTTCAGATTGACTAGTCTATGAAGATGAGTAATTCTGGAGTTGTGTGTTAAGAATTTGGAAAATTGATCAACTAGAGAATTATAGTAAGGAGTCATAGCTTTCCAAAACATCCAGAATTATGTAATTCTATTTTGTGGTTTGAAAGTTATGATTTCTAAAGACTGGGGCAGATCCAGTCTAGATTGAGACCATATTGTTAAATGAAGCAATTTTGTTCTGTTTGTACACCTGATGGAATTTGGTGTTTTTGAGGACTTTAATGATGGAAGCTGAGGATGTGTTCAACTAGGGAGTTGAAGTAGATACTCCTACCTTTCCATAAAATCTAGAATCGAGTAATTCCGATGAGTGAGCCAATTTTTATGCTATTGGAGAAGTGCAGCAAGTGCAGAAAAGAATGTACAGCTGAGAGTGTATGATGTTTTTATAGTACCAAGATGATTGAATTTGAGAAAATGGTTAACTAAAGAGTTGTAGCCTAGGATCTTAACTTTCCGGAATGGGTGATATCATGCTATTCCGAGTTGTATCTTGGAAGTTATGGATGTTTCAAGTTTAGCAACCGGCTGCCCTGATCAACTCCAAGCTTGTGTTGAATTGGGAACTTGAGGAATTTGAGGATATTGTCTTCTAGGGAATTGTAGTAAAGTCTCCTACCTTTCTAGGAAGCCTGATTTTGTTGGATTCTGATGAGAGTAACTTGAGTCGCAGCAAGTGGTGTTTGCTTGAACTGCTTACGATTGGAAGATTGATGAGGAATCCTCTACATACCGCAGTGTTGTGATCATGAGCTATTAAGTTTAAGATATTTTAAGCACCTCATTAGGACTTAGACAAGTTTCATGTGCTTAGTACTCATGGGGAACACATGAGTGGGTTGAGAAGATAGTTATGTGGTCGATTTTGTGTCTGGTGTCCTGATGCCTGAGTCTGTCAATGGTCAGAAGATTGGTGTTTATGTGTGTTTACCTTCGTTCACAATTTTTATGCATCTTTTAGGCGTCGTTGGACTACTCGCTGAGAGTCACGGGCCGGGGTTTTGGTCAAGGACCCGTGAAGGTATTGAAAATCGGTGAATGTTGATTCACCGTAATTATTTATTCTGACAAGACCAGTCAGGCTCAGCATCGGTTCAGACGACACCGTGTACGATTTGAGTAATAACATGTTTTTCAGTAAACTGCATTGATTAGGTTTTCCTTATTGTTCGCTTGAAGACCGAATTGGTGTTAGGGCTGATTCCCTATAATTCGACTCATTCTAAGAGTTACCACTAGACAGTGATAACCAGGGTTGTCTCTTCCTTTCATTAGGGATACGTGCTATTGTGTGTATCTCGCACTGTTGATTCCTGAAGTGTCGTGGTAAGAACATGAGCTTCCTGCCGGATAGGGGGTTTTAGACCTTCGAGGCCATCATGTTCTTATGTTGTGTGGACGCGAAAGGACCATGAGGTTGTTGTCCCATGGATCTTCGGTGCCACAGATATACAGTTGTATATCTGTAAGTTCATCACAGGTATTTGGTATGATTCGATTTGGGGCATTAGTGGCCACAAGAACCACTGTATTTGTATTTAGCAGTAATAACTGCAAGATTACCAGCCACGATTGTATCTATCAGGAATGGGAAGAGTCAATAGTAGAATGTATTTCATAGCGAGGGTTCGAATCCCTAAAATTGGATAAACGGCTTGATCTGGAGCACATGTAGTATGAGATGCATGTGTATCCAGAGTCTTGCTGACATTAGATTAAGTGCATCCATGTCTGTACTCTGTATTATGCATTAGACTACAGGTCATGGCTTACACAAACACTAGGAGATTAGGATGCACGTTTCTCTTTCCATTCAAGACGATTTGTGGGTGTAAGTTGGAGATCGATGTTTTCTTATCAGCATTGCGTCAGTAGAATTACTGACGTACCCACTCAATTAGCACCTGGATACCAGGTCGCGAGAGCAGGAGAACCCAAGACCAGTAGGGCATCCAAGTGGAATGGCAGTGTACTTGCCTACCGTTCGAGCAAATACAGAAATGATTAGAGTCGCGCAGTGGAAGACTCAAGCCGAGGGACAAAGGAAGCAGATCGACCACTCAGTGGAGTTCGGCAGTGATCAGTCAATTATCATTATGGAAAACAGCTGATTGCTCCTCAGGAGGAGTCTGATTATTTGTACCAAGTTGTAATGGGTTTATGTAATATGTATTCCTTGTTCAAGAACAAGATAATATTTGTAACTAATGATGTAATAACTTTGATGGCAATAAAAGTCTTTAAATTTCTGTATTATTTACTTTGTTGAGATGCATTTGAAGGAAAAGATTCTGGTTGTGTCACGGATGTCCAGTAACGGAGATTCGGGGCATTACACAGATGTCACTATAACAATGAAAAAAGATTGAGTAAAGAGGATTAAGGGAGTGCAAGCTGGGTGTCCGATTTTATGTGAAGCTGTTGAATAGAGTCCAAGGTAGAGATTGTTAGTAATGGTCTGCATTCAAATGCAAGGAAGAGAGGAAAACAACACCACAATCACGAAGTAAACAGTACAATTTTGATAGTCGGCTATTTGCTAAAATAGAGAAACATTAGAGGTTCAAAGGAGGAACAATCCACTATCCCTTTTTGCTCTGTTAGAGAAGGATTAATCGACCATTCCTTCAGGGAAGTCGAGTGTTCGGACCCAATTTGCAGTTTTCGAGCATTTAGTTGGTATTTTTTGGGGTCCTATTGTACCCCTATTGTTGGATTTATGTCTTATATATGACGAAGAAAGTTCTTAAGAAAAAATATCTCAAAAGCCTAAGAATTGTTTTAGGTAAAACTAGGGGACTGAACTAGTTGACTAACACTAACCAGAAGAAATTCCTGATTTCCTTTATCTTTTTGGGTTTAAATAATTATTAAATGTGTAACATCCCAGAGAAATTCTAAAATAAAAATACATTTTTTTCATTTTTGCACGTGCAACGCATGTGCAATTTTATTTCATTTTTGGGTTCTAAATTTTTTTCTAAGTTATGTACAAGTTTTCTCTTATTTTGTCTCATTTTATTATCTATTCTAAATTAAAGTCCATAGGCCTAAAAGACTAATTTAAGCCCACTAGGAAATTAAAAGCCCAAAATTTAATTCTTTATTAAATGCTTTTTCAAGAGAGAAAAGTGCAACCAAACTTATCTTGTAACAAACTAGTAACAACTAATAAATAAAAAAAATATTAAAAAAATGAGAAAGAGTGTGCATATGGGGTGCACGTGCACGTGTTGTGCAACCCAAGCAATGGCCGGCCTTGGAAAAGAGAGAGGGATAGTGGAGGGCAGATGTGGGTGAGTGGGTAGTTGTATGAAGTAGTGGGATCGTTCTCCACCACACAAATTTCTTATAAATACCTACATCTCTTCATTCACATTTGCACAAAAGTAATTAAATCAAAAGGAGAGAAAAAGAGAGAGAGCAAGAGAGAGGCCGGGAATTGTGCAAGAGGGGATTTCGGTGGTGCATGCTTCTAGGAGGATTAGGGCTTTGTGCTTGAGGCTTTGGGACAATTTTCTAGGAGCTTATTTGCATTTTCATCAAAGAGGTGGTGATTTCCTTACTTTCTAGATAAATTGTAGTATGCATGTTCAATTAGTTGTGATGATTATGTGGTATGAATTCTTAGACTTCTAGTGTGGTTATTTTACAAGTGGTATTGATCTAGTTAGTTGTAATTGCATGCTAGATGGAAGGATTCTTATTAATTCGTCATGTTAGTAACTTGAAAATACAAATAGAGTTATGGAGGTGTTGTTGGGTACATGTTAGTGTGCCATGATTGAGTTGCATGAATTGAAAATAATTTTTATGCACAAATTGTTAAATTATACAAACAAGTTGGGTAAACAATAGGGAGAATTGTAGATTGATGGGAGATGAAATATACTCATGAAACTGATCCAAAAAAAAGAGGAAACAAAAATATGAAAGCTTGAATTGGGATTGAAAGAAGTAGTTTTATTAATAAATGAAAATGTACGGTTATGTTGTTTCCAAAAATCACCATTTTACAATATGTATGTATAAAAATAATTTTTTATTGTGGTTAAAATTAGTAGATAACCATTTCTAGAGATTGTAGACGCAATTTGTAAACTATTAAATTGGGAAAACAAATAAAATTGTAGAGCATATGAGAAAATTAAAATAGAAGAAGAAACAGAGATTGGGGTTATAAATAATAAAACCTATTAGTAATCAGGTTGGATGCTTAACCTGAGTGGCTAGCGGCGGTGTGAGTGCGCCTGGGCTCACCACATGGCGCCGCTGGTGCCTTGGGGTCCTGGGTTCGAATCTGCTTATGCACAGAAATGTTCATTTTGACATTTTGAGTTTTTGTTTGGGGGTTTTGACTCTTCAAAATTCAGGAAAAAAATACAAGATTAATTCTAGATGTTATTTAGACAATTAGAGATAATTTCTCACAGTTTTGAGCATATAATGGGAGCCTAAAAATTTATATTCTTGCTAAGGAGTTATGAGTGAATATTATAATAAGAAACATATTTGGGTTGAGTAAATTGATTAAAAAAATAGAACACTTTTAAGAGATATTGGGAATACGACTTTTGGGCTTAAGAAAAAAATAATTGAAGTGACTGAATGATTGAATTAAGATACAAACAAGAGTTTTTCTAGTGAATTGTTTTATTAATCTATAGAATTTGGTATTAGAAAATTTGTATTCAAACTTTACTTGGATAATGTGAGAAGCTTTATTAATCAAAGAATATGGAAAATGGTTGAAGTAAATAATTTCGGCGAATTAACTAAGTGTTGGTCTTCAAGAAGTTGATTAAAGACATTATCTTCTAATGTTATTTATTGCATGGTCTAAAATTGTGAAGGAAATGAATTAAGTGAATGATTATTGAATAAAGAACGAGAGATTTATGTTGAAGTTAGTCATGACCTAATTGATCTTTATTAATGAGAGGATTGTTGTAATCTAGATGCTAAATGAGACTCACGTACCGGAAAGTGATGAAATGATTAATTAATTTGAGAAGTGGCCAATATGGGGTCATCATTCTCGGTATTTGTTAGGACCGGTAGGAGGGTAAATCAGTATCTAGGTTGTGATGATATTATTTAAACCTAGGGAAAGGCACTAGAAGAAGATATGATAGAAACAACGACGAACAGGTCCGGTGAAGGATGTGCAACTCCTAGGGGTCTGAGATCAAGGAATACAGCTGGTAAATCCATGTATATGGCCGAGGGGTAAATCCATCTATCATCGAAAAGGCCGATAAGAGACCGCAGTCCCTAGGAATGTTCGAGACAGACAGGATACGTCCGGTAAATCCACTGAGGTGGGCTTGGGGTAGGCCTGGTTCGTAGTTGTGAGAGACCCACTTGCTAGGGTTCGTGGCTGAGGACACGCCTGGTAAATCCATTGAGGTGGGCTAGGGGTAGGCCGTTAAGGTCCAATATCCTGGGCATGTGACTCTTCGGTGACTACGCGTTGGAGTATATTCATTAAGTTAGGTTGCATAACGTGGGATATAAACCCTACAATGTGAAGATCTTAAGGGCTTGCCCTCGGACCTATGTAGTATGGGATGGATAGAATCCGTATAAGCATTCATTAGTATATCGTAGAGTAAAACATCTGCATTAGGCATCTAAGGCATAACTTACACTGACATGTTTAGGATAGTCACCTTTACACTTTGTAATGCATTCAAGTGTGTGGTTGTCAAAGTAAGTAAATCATTATATTACAGCATAGTGAGGATCACCGTTTTATAATATTGCGTCGGTCGTAAGCAACTGACGTGCCCACAGTTTCAAATGCAGGCATTGGATTTTCAAGGAGATATAAAGATGATTGATGCTAAAGATTACTTTCCATTTTAAGTTGTTGATGTTTAAATTGTACCTTTATATCATGTTGTACTTCATTTAATTTCCGCTACGTTGTTGTAAAAGAACTTGATGTCATAAAAGTTTTAAATTCCTTGTAAAATTGTACGAAATGAAGTAAATATCCTGTTGTGCTACGAATTACCGTATTTTGGAATTCGGGGCGTTACAGAGTGGTATCAGAGCCCAAATTCAATGAGTAGTACAAATTTACAAGGACGGCACATTAAGGTGGACATTAGAGTGTGAGTTCGGCTTATAGAGATTTAAATGTAAGTAGTTTACATTTGTGTTGCTCTATATGCTGATGTTTCTCCTTATTTTTTCCTATAAGATGGCTAATCATCATGACCCAGAGGATGAAGTAGAATGGTTCTATCCCGACAAAGAAGAACCAATAGAGGAAGAAGATCCAGAAGAAATAGAGGAAGAACTGCCTGAATCCCGGGAGATTACTCTACCTCCATCTGATTCCTCAGATGAGTCCTCAGGCGAAGAACCAGTTCAAGGAGACCAGGTATGCGTTGTTGCTTCTCTTCGGAGGGAATTGGATACCCAGAAGTGGAGAGTAAACCAGTTGGAAGCACAGCGGTCGAAAGACATGGAACGCATCCTAGCACTGAGTTACCGAGTATGGGAACTTGAGAAGCTCCGACACAGGAATGCCTGACACTTCACCCAGTTGGACAACAAAACTAGTTGGGGAAAGCAGGAATGTCATCAGAAGTACGATGAGATGAAGAAAGATTTCAATGAACTACGGGGAGAGCTCAGAGAAGCCAAGAGGATCCATTGGATTTAGGCTGTCTTTATGTTGAAGTTATGTACAGGATGTATGCGCAAGTTTATTTTCAAAATGTATAAAGTTTAACTTTGGAAATGAATAAAGTTTTGTTGAAAGAGGAATGTAAGTTGTTGCTATTTATGGTGATTAATGAAAATTTTATGACCCAGAAATGGCCGGACGAAGGAACCGCAATGGCGAAAGAGCTAGTGGTAAGAACAATGGACTCGAACTAGAAACAGAACTGGCTCGAGTATACCAAACCCTTAATGCCTTCGCCGCAAATGTTGTCAGGAACCTCAGGGCGGGACCAGCAGTACAAGTCCCGGAAGCGATCAAATTGGTGGACTCATTCAAACGAATGAAGCCACCAGTGTTTGAGGGGCAGGCCAATCCAGATGCAGCAAATGACTGGATCAGGAAATTGAAATAGTATTTGAAGTTCTGGAGACCCCAGAGGGAAGTAAAGTGAAGCTGACCACTATCCAGTTGGAAAAAGATGCAGGGGTCTGGTGGTAATCACTAAAGAGGACCCTGGGAAATGTACAGATCACTTGGGAGGAATTCTTGGAGAATTCCGCAACCACTACTTCCCATTGGATGTATAGGAAAAGAAGGCTATAGAGTTCTTGGGTTTGCAACAGGGAAGCCTGTCAGTGCGAGAGTATAGTACAAATTTCAATCAACTCTCCAGGTATGCACCAGAGATGGTTATTGATGAGGCCAAGAGAGCGCGAAAGTTTGAACAGGGATTGAGGCTGAGCCTAAGGTCTCGGATGATACCCCTCGGTATCCGAAGGTTTGATAAGCTGGTCAGGAGGGCGGCAGCCACTGAAGCCGATATGAATCAGTACCAGGCGGCACAGAACAAGAGGAACACCTGGAACACTGGCAAAAGGCCTGCAGCACCAAGCAATTTCAGGGGACACCCAGTGCAGAGGTTCAAACCTACCGGAGCCAATGTAGTTGCTGTAGCAGGAACGCCTGGTACTTGCTCCCTGTGTGGAAAGAGTGGCCACTACAAGACAGAGTGCTTGAACAGAAGGAAGGTAACCTGTTTCAACTGTAGGAAGGAGGGTCATATCAAGCCAGACTGCCCTCAGTTCCAGCGGGGAGGACCAAGTCAGAAGCAGGCTGACTCGGGACAGAAGCCATACCGGCAGGGGCGAGTATTCGCTCTGACTAAAGCCGATGCAGATGATGCAGATAACGTCATCACCGGTATGGGCACACTCGAATAGAGCCTAACTATTGTTATTTTCCAGTTGTATTAGAATAAATGTTATGTACAGAGAGAGTTCACTATGTAACAGGATAAATTCTTATTAATGGAATAAAAACAACCGTTTTATTTGATACTGGATCGTCTCATACAATTGTGCCACCTTCATTTGCAAAATGATTGAGAGTTGAACCAAAAACCTTTCCTGGCAAAGTTTTATCTGTAGCTACCCCATCAGGAGAAACATTGATGACCAATCGGTATTATGATGGGTGTGACCTCGAGATTGGAGGCAGAGTATTTGGTATCGACCTCATTGAGTTGGCAGTTTTGGGGGTTGACATCATCATTGGCATATACTGAATGTCTATCTATAGTGCCGGCATCGAGTGCAAGAGTAAGGAGGTTGTGGTAAAGGCACCGGAAGGACCAGCAGTTACTTTTCAAGGGAAGAGGAAGTGCAAATAGTTGGTATCAGCTCTGAGCAAGAAGACGGTTCCTGAAGAGGTCCAGCAGATTCCCGTGGTCTGGAAATATTTGTAGCGCCCCGAATTTCCAATATGATATCTCAGAAATACGTGGCACAATTCCCAGCATCTACCTCAATATAATAGTAAACATAGCCGAAACACAGATAAAATTTTCAACTTTTATTACATTAATTCTTTACAAAGCACAGCAGAAAATTAAACACCTTGAATTACAATTCTTTCTTTTACAACACATTCTTTTACAACTTACGTAAGCCACAATATCATTCCACCACATGCATCCAAATCCTAAGCTATAGGTACCTACCTGTAAAACACGAGGATAGAGATAACCCTAACCCCCAAAACCACGGGGTTAGCCATAACGGTGTGAGTGACATCAAAAGAAATACAACATGAATAAAACATAATGAATAATGTCATAATCAATACAACCAATAGTAATAACAAAAGGAATATGAAATAACAATAAATAAAAACATGAAAACGTCAAGTGAAACTAGACTAAGTGTCAAGTGCAAGAAAACAGAAAACAAACATGCATAAAACCAAGTCAAGAAAACACAAATGCAGGATGATAACCCTCTAATGCATACTTGTCGAATTCTATGCATTCCAAACTTCATAGGTCCAGTGCAAGTCCTTATCGTTCTCTACTTTATAGAGTTAAATCCCTCGTTATGCAACTAATCATACTTCGAAGAAAACTATGAGATTTAGATAAGCTGTAAGTATCTAGCACATGCCCCGATAATTTCGAAGGTCAATCTCTATCCACAGATAATTTTGAAGACTATTTCACTCACACCTGGGAATCTTCGAGAATACCCCACACCGCAAGTTATGGCGCCTCATCACACGAATACCCCATGAGCGCCACCTTGACCCCGATAATTCTGGAGATCAATCCCACACCGCAGGCAATTTCAGAGACTATTTCACTCACACCTCGATAATTCTGAGGATTATCTCACACCGCAGTTCATACTGAGGTCCACAACCCATGTTTGGACTCATTTCATCATATCACCATCTAATGCCTATCCTTATCTTATTAAGTTAATTAATAAATTACGAATCTCCTAGAGTTGGTGTACCCTACCGGACATAACTCAACTGATCAACAACAAGGCCACAACTAGTCAAACCACAAAATCTAAACTGTCGGTATACTAGGGTCCCACTTACCCTCTAGCGACTCATAACTCAACCATCAACACAAAATCTTTCATTAATACTCTCAATTCTATTATCAATACTCTCATATTAAGAAAACTTCTTAAAAATGAACAAATCCAAATTCATTTAATATACTCACAAATTTCCAGAACTGAAATAAAATATTAAATCTATTAAATAACTGAAAATCATATTTGAAGTCGTAGAAAAATCACAAAATATCAATTCCTTCGAAAACCATATATATTTTATTTAATAAAGTCATAGAAATTCAATTTAAATTCTATTATAATCAAAATGTTGCTCTCTGTAAAATACTGTAATCTGTAGTGAAAACATCATCTAAAACAGTAGATCAATAATCCGTAATATCGAAGAAATAATCGTTCAAGAAACACGAAGAAAACTCAACAAAAACAGTC
Organism: Hemerocallis citrina; assembly: GCA_017893485.1. Lineage (NCBI taxonomy): Eukaryota > Viridiplantae > Streptophyta > Magnoliopsida > Asparagales > Asphodelaceae > Hemerocallis > Hemerocallis citrina. The sequence goes on from CM030362.1 coordinate 179,568,489, forward strand.
AGCCAAGCACTGATAGTCGACCGTCAAAATCAGTTCAAAAGTGGCCGGTCGACCGACATGCAAAAATTCCAAAATCAATTAATTAATGGTCGACTGTCATTTCATGTGTAAAATCTTGACAGTCGACCAATATATCCAAAAATCGACAATTTTAATATTCGTGCACATTTTTACTGATACTTCATTTAATCTTTGTAAAATCATAAATTTGCAAAACCAAATTCCTGAGATGATCAAATACAACTTGTATAACATATTGGAGTTTATAAAACTAATCAAAATCCCATCAAGATCATGAAAGAGTAATTTTTGACAAAATTCTTCAAAACAGTAAAGTAGTATATATGTGTGTGTGTGTGTGTGTGTGAGTGTGTGTGTGTGTATGTGTGTTAATCCACAATAAAGCATCAAGAAAGCATCGTATATAGTTAATATATTGTTCAAAACCATCTCCCTATCACAACAACTCAGATCCAATTCGAAAACATCACAAAATCACCAACAAAAAAAACAATTTCGGCTGAAGCATCAAACCTGAAAAACCAAAACCCCTCTTTCACTCAAACTTGATCTTTTTGATTCAAAAACTCTTCTTGCAATTCATTAAACTCATACACAATCACTTACAATAGTTTACCCATGAATATATGCAATTATAACAAGTAAATGATCAAGTTTCATCCATCAAAACATCAAGAACAGATCAATATGTATATACACAGTAAAAGTTCATCTTTAATCAGTTTGTGCATTATACAATATGCATACTCATTATAACCCATCAAATCAGTGAGCATATGAAAGAAAACAACCTACTCATGATTTCTATTAGGTTCTTAACAATCTCAAGTCATCTATATAAGGTTTTAACCATCAATAGCATAGGTTTCATGAAAAGATTCAATTTTTATTCATCCATCAATCAATAATTCATTATATCATCATACAATCCCCTAACATGCTTTCTAATAGACAAATCATCACATACAACATGCTTAGAACAATAAGAAATCAAACATATGTCACTCCCCTTGCTGAAGAATCAACCGAAATAATAAAGAGAATAAGAAAATTCTTCCTTTCGCAAGAAAACCAAGATCCTCGCTTTGAAACTCCAAGAAATCAATAATAAAGAAAACCCTTTGTGCAGTGTGGTATAGAGATGGCTGCAATCTCTTTATATGAGGCCGGAAATTAGGTTTTTACGGTTTTGAATAGGTTTTGCAAAATATCCCTTTTGAATATATCTTTATATATATAAATCTTTATACTGGGAAATTAGATAAACAAATTCAATTCAACTTTAAAAAAAAAAAAACTACTCTAGTCCTTGCCGGCACTGTTGTCAAACCCAGAAAAAGAATTCTGTAATTTTTGCCTTTAAATGACAATTTTGCAACCAAAAAAAAAACCCTTCTTTAAGAAATTTGCGAAATAACTCAAATCTATTAGGACAAAAATTAAACTATTTACCTCTGAGTTGAATAGCCATCATGCTCAGCCCAAAAATCTGAAAATCTAGAGTTTTTACTCCAAGTGGTAATTTTGCACAAAAGCCCATCTTTTTTTAATATTTGCAAATAAGTCAAATCAATAACAAAAAAATCCAGAAAATTCATAAATAATATCTAAAAATAAATATTAGTTTTCCCTAAAAAAGTTTCTGACTTTGAACTTCCCAAGAAAATATTTGTACGTGTTTTGCACGTTTAAAAAAAGATAAATTTCAGAAAAATATTTATTAAATCACCAAAAATCATTTTAATTCATTTATTAATCTCAAAAAAAAAATTTAAAAAATCTAAGGTGTTACATCACTCCCTCCTTAGAATAGTTCTCTCCTCAGAACTATTACTAGGGACCAAACAATATAAGCAAAAGAAAATGCAATCACATAATGGAAATATAATTTAATGTATACAGTCATACAAGAGAAATACAATTCAATCAAAAGAATTCAATCATACAAAAAACTTAGGAAAATCCTTCTGCATAAAATCCTCTGGCTTCCAAGTAGCCTCCTTAAACTGTTGGTTCCTTCGCAATACCTTGACCATAGGTATCACCTTATTCCTCAACACCTTCTCCCTACGATCAACAATCTCTATAGGCTGCTCCTTGTAACTCAAGTTCAGATGTATACCGTCAGGCACTTCCACCAATTGATGAATCTGTCCGGCACATACTTCCGCAAGATCGACACATGGAACACATCATGCACCTGTGCCAATTCCTCCGGTAGCTCCAACTTATATGTCGTTTTACCAATCCGCCCCAAAATCCTGTATGGCCCAATGTACCTTGGCGCCAACTTGCCTTCCTTTCCAAACCTGATCACTCCCTTAGTCGGAGACACCTTGAAAAAAACTGCACCCCCAACCTCAAACTCCAAGTCCCTTCGTCCAGTGTCTGCATAACTCTTATGCCAACTCTAAGCCTCAACCAACCTCCTACAAATCAGCTCGATCTTCTCTGATGTCTGCTGCACAATCTTAGGCCTAAACATCTGCCTCTCACCAACTTCACACCAACAAACAGATGTCTTGCACTTCCTTCCGTACAGAGCTTCATACGGAGCCACACCAATACTTGCATGGTAACTGTTGTTATAGGCAAACTCAACCAGTGCCAAGTATCTCTCCCAACTGCTACTAAAATCCATAACACAAGCTCTCAGCATATCCTCCAACACCCGATTCACCCTTTCAGTCCGACCATCAGTCTGCGGATGAAAAGCAGTACTGAAATCGGTTGTGGTACCCAAGGCTGCTTGCAAAACCTTCCAAAACCTCGAAGTGAACCTCGCATCCTTGTCGGAAACAATCGACACAGGAACTCTATGAAGTCTCACAATCTCCAATGTATAGCTCTGCCAATTTCTCCAATGACCAAGTAATCTTTATGGACAAAAAGTGAGTTGACTTAGTCGAACGGTCCACAATAACCCAAATTGAGTCATTGCACTTCGAACTTCTCGATGACCCTGTGATGAAATCCATGCTGAAATTCTCCCACTTCCATTATGGAATTGGCAATGGCTGTAACAAACCTTCAGGTCTCTGGTTCTTTGCTTTGATCTGCTGCCAAGTCAGACACCTTGCCACAGAGTCTGCCCCATCCTTCTTCATACCAGACCACCAAAAGTGTTGTTTGATGTCCTTGTACATCTCTGTGCCTCCAGGATGTACTGACAACAAAGTAATGTGTGCCTCTTATAAGATACTCTCTCTCAGATCTGTATTCTCTGGAACACACAACCTCTCACCCAACCATAGAACTCCAACTTGGACACGGAACTCTGATAACTTGCCTTCGGAAACCTGCTGCAACATTCCCTGAATCTTTGCATCTAATTTATCTTTGCATCTAATTTCTGACCTTTCATAATCTTCTCTGTCAAAGAAGGTTGCAACCTCAACTAGGCCAAAGATGCTCCCAAATCCTGCAGTACCACCTCGATACCTGCCTGGTCAAACTCGGCTGCCAACTCTCTCTGAGTAGTGATCAAACTCGACAAACTGCTCTTCCAATTAATCCCATTGGCCACCACATTCTCCTTGCCTGGATGATACTTGATCTCAGGACGAATGTCTTCCAACACTTCCAACCACCTTCTATGTCGAAGATTTAGATCCTTCTGCTGATAAATGTACTTCGGGTTCTCGTGGTCGGTATACATGTTGACATTCTCTCCATATACATAATGCCTCCACTCCTTCAAGGCAAAGACAATAGCTGCCAACTCCAAATCATGTGTTACATAGTTCTTCTCATGTGGACACAACTGCCTTGAACCATATGCAATAACCTTCCCTTCCTACATCAAGACGCACCCCAAACCTCTGAGAGATGCATCATTGAAGATATCATAATCCTTCTCAGCTTGTGGCAAAGCTAAGATAGGCGCAATCATCATCCTCTCCTTTAGCTCAAGGAAACTCGCCTCACACTTATCAGTCCAAGTGAATGTCACATTCTTTCAAGTTAACCCTGTCAAAGGAACTGCAATATGTGCATAGCCCTGAATGAATCTTCTGTAGTGCCCAGCCAATCCCAAGAAACTCCTGACTTACTTCACTGACGTTGGCCTGGGCCATTCCTTCACTGCTTCAACCTTCTGAGGATCAGTGGCCACTCCCTCCTTGGAAAGGATATGACCAAGGAAAGCTACCTAAAACTTTCAAAACTCACATTTCGACAGCTTGGCATACAAGCTATGCTTCTGCAAATTCTTCAATACCTCTGTCAAGTCCTTAAAGTGCACTTCCTCCGACTTCAAATACACCAAAATATCATCAATGAAAACCACCACGAAGGAATCAATAAATGGCCGCAGGATCCGATTCATCATACCCATGAACACTACCGGCGCATTCGTCACTCTGAATGGCATTACCAAAAACTCATAGAGTCCATGACTAGTCCTGAAAGCTGTTTTACTCACATTTTCCTCCTTAACTGGAACCTGATGATACCCTAACTGCAAAACAATCTTCAAAAATACAGCTGCTCCCCGAAGCATACCAAACAAATCATCAATCCGTGGAAGCGGATACTTATTCTGAATAGTCACCCTGTTCAACTTTCGATAGTCAATGCACATCCTCATTGACCCATCCTTCTTCTTCACTAACAACACTGGTGCTCCCCACGGTGAAGAACTCGGCCTGATGAAACCCTTACCCAGCAATTCCTCATTCTGCTTCTTAACTTCATCTTGCTCTACAAGTGTCATCCTGTACGGAGCCATAGAGATCCACTCCCTGGCTGAACATTAATGTAGAACTCAACATCTCGCTGCGGCGGCAATCCCGATAAATCTTCCAAGAATACCTTAGGAAAATCTCTGACAACTGGAATACCTTTAACTTCATCTGGAATCATCAACTTAGATACCATAGCAGTCACTTTCGGGTCCTTCTTCTTCCCATGAAAAGTCACTGCGGGACCTCCGGGTGCTTTCACCAACACCTCTTTCTTCTTGCATTCAGTTGTGGCATCATATATTGACATCCAATCAATACCCACGATCACATCCACACCCAAGACTTGCAACTCAATGAGATCAATGCCAAATAATATCCCACCAATATCGATATCACAGCCCTCATAATATTGATTGGCAATCAATTCTTCCCCTGATGGTGTTGCCACCAACAAGACTCTGCCCAGATTACCTTAGGTTCCACACCTAAGACTTTAGTAAAATTGGGCGACACAAATGTATGCGAAGAATCAGTATCAAATAAAACTTTTGTTTTTATTCCATTAACCAAAACAAATCCCGTTACATGAAGAATGATACTCAAATCTCTAACTTATTCTTAAACAAAGTTTTACTTAATACATCGAATAAATGAATTTAAAATTCTTGCATACCCTGGATCACATCCTCTGAGTTACTCGCATCATCCTCAGTTAATGCGAATACTCGCCCTTGTCTCTGAAATTTACCTTCTCCTGCACCCTCCCTCTTCAACTGCGGTTAGAAAATCTTAGTATGCCCCTCTTGCCCACACTGAAAACAAGTCTACTTCACCAGTTTAGGACATGCTGACCTGAAGTGACATGCCTCCTTACAATAGTAATAAGTCACCTGTTGAATTGCAGGTGCCTTCTGCGCTGGCCTACTGAACCTGCCCTGCTTCACTGGGAACTTCTTCCCACTCTGACTAGCTGCTAACCTCTTGTGCCTATTCCAGGTCTCCTGCTTCTTCTAGAACTGGTCCATATCTTCTTTTGTCATTGCTGCTCTCCTGACTAGCTTATCAAACCTTCTTATGCCCAACGGTATCATCTGCAACCTCAAATTTGGCCTCAAGCCCTGTTCGAATTTCTTGGCCTTCTTCGCTTCATCAACAATCAGCTCCGGTGCATACCTTGACAACTGGGCGAACTTAGTCTCATATTGACGCACTGATATGCTGCCTTGCTGTAGATTCAAGAATTCCGTTACCTTCTTCTCTTGAAGATCCAGAGGAAAGAAACGGTCCTTGAACTCCCCAAGAGAAGCTTCCCAAGTCACCTGTTGATCCCCAAAAGTCCTCTTCACTGGCTGCCACCAGATGCCAGCATCCTTCTTTAAATGCATCGTAGCCAATTTCACTTTATTGACTCCTGAAGTTTCCAAGACTTCGAAGACCATCTCCATCTGTCTAATCCAATCATCAGCCTCATTTTGATCATACTGCCCCTCAAAATGGGCGGCTTCATCCGCTTGAAGGACTCAACCTGCTTAATTGGATCAGCATTAACAAGCACTGGTCCAGCCCTTTGATTTTTATTCTAATTTTGTGCCATGTTGGCTGCCATGAATGCATTCAAGGTCTGATACACCCTGGCAATCTCAGTCTCAAGATCAAGTCCAGCCCCACAGGAACTCTCAGCCCCATTACCATTCCCACCATTCCTGATCTTGGGTCCTTCCATTATACGGAATAATGCAAAATGAGAAAAAAATTAGAGCATCACAATGCAATTCACATTAACATCAATACCTCATAGCAAAACTCCAATCATACCCCAAATCATAACATCTTGTTTTAATTCTTTGTGATACTCACACTCTAATGTCCACACCTAGGTGCTCACGCTCTAATGTCCACACCTAGGTTTATTTTTTATACCATGTTTAACATTACTATTGAAGCATGCTCTGATACCAATCTCTGTAGCGCCCCAAATTTTCAATATGATATCTCAGAAATACGTGGCACAATTCCCATAATCTACCTCAATGTAATAGTAAAATATAGCCAAAACATAGATAAATTTTTTAACTTTTATTACATCAATTCTTTACAAAGCACAGCAAAAAATTAAACACCTTGGATTACAATTCTTTCTTTTACAACACAGTCTTTTACAATTTACGTAAGCCACAATATTATCTTACCACATGCATCCAAATCCCAAGCTATAGGTACTTGCCTGTAAAACCCAAGGATAGAGATAACCCTAACCTCCAAAACTACAGTGTCAGCCATAACGGTGTGAGTGACATCGAAAGAAATACAACATGAATAAAACATAATGAATAATGTCATAATCAATACAACCAATAGTAATAACAAGAGAAATATGAAATAACAATAAATAAAAACATGAAAACATCAAGTTAAATTAGACTAAGTGTCAAGTGTAAGAAAACAGAAAACAAATATGCATAAAACCAAATTAAGAAAACACAAATACAGGATCATGACCCTCTAATGCATACTTGTTGGATTCTATGCATTCCAGACTACATAGGTCCGGTGCAAGCCCTTATCGTTCTCCACTTTATAGGGTTAAATCCCTCGTTACGCAACTAATCCTACTACGATGATTACTACGAGATTTAGAAAAGCTGTGAGTATCTAGCCCATGCCCCGATAATTTCAGAGGTTATCTCTATCCACAGATAATTCAAGAGACAATTTCACTCACACTTGGAAATCTTCAAGAATACCCCACACCGCAAGCTATGGTGCCTCATTACACGAATACCTCATTAGCGTCACCTCGACTCTGATAATTTCGGATTTCAGTCACACACCGCAGGTAATTTTGGAGACTATTTCACTCACACATCGATAATTTCGGGGATTATCTCACACCACAGATCATACCTAAGGTCCATAACCCATGTTTGTACTTATTTCATCATATCACCATCTAGTGTCTGTCCTTATCTTATTAGGTTAATTAATAAATTACGAATCTCCTAGAGTTTGTGTACCCTACTGGACTTAACTCAACTGATCAACAACAAGGCCACAGCTGGTCAAACCAAAAAATCTCAACTGCCAGTATATTAGGGTCCCACTCACCCTCTAGAGACTCACAACTCAACCATCAACACAAAATCTTTCATTAAAACTCTCAATTCCATTATCAATACTCTCATATTAAGAAAACTTCTTAAAATCAAAAATCTAAATTCATTTAATATACTCACAAATTTTCAGAACTGAAATAAAATATTAAATCTATTAAATAACTGAAAATCATATTTGAAGTCGTAGAAAAATCACAAAATATCAATTCCTTCGAAAACCATATATATTTCATTTAATAAAGTCATAGAAATTTAATTTAAATTCTATTATAATCAAAATGTACCTCTCTGTAAAATACTATAATCTATAGTGAAAACATCATCTAAAATAGTAGATCAATAATTCATAATATCGAAGAAATAATTTTTCAAGAAACACGAAGAAAACTCAACAAAAACAGTCAGTCAATCACTGACAGTCGACCGTCAAAATCAGTTCAAAAGTGGTCGGTCGACCGGCATGCACAAATCCCAAAATCAGTTAATTGATAGTCGACTGTCATTTCATGTGTAAAATCTTGACAGTCGGCCGACATATTCAAAAATCGACAGTTTTAATATTAGTGCACATTTTTACTGATACTTCATTTAATCTGTGTAAAATCATAAATTTGCAAAACTAAATTCCTGAACTGATCAAATACAACTTTTATAACATACTGGAGTTTATAAAACTAATCAAAATCCCATCAAAATCATGAAAGAGTAACTTTTGACAAAATTCTTCAAAACAGTAAAGTAGTATATATATACTAGTTGAAATTTTCCGTGCACCAAGTGCACGTTACTTGGTGCATAAGGCTAATAGTTTTAAGTCTACTGATCAAAACTAAATAATGTCACAAGAATCATATAAAATGTAACATTACCAAAATGTTATATACCTCATTGTCTAACAGGAAAAAGAGATGAATAAGCTATCATGGTTTATATTTATTAAGAAGGATTTTAGTTGCTTGAAAAACTCTAATATACAGATAGTGTATCAAACAGTTTAGTGCACTTTCATTAATATCACTCCTTTCTTCAGACTAGCGAAAAAATGCACAAATCGGAACCTCCATACAATTTGGGCCTTAGTGAAATATTAGTTGTGCTAATCAACTGTATGAAATGAGATTTTGTTTCGATTACTGAAGAGCATAAAGTCCTTACTAATAATTAAGATATAAGAAGATCTTTTTTCTTAATCAAATATTGTGTGGGTAAAATAACTCGTTAGCCTAATTTTCAAAGGCTAAATTGTTGGCATGAATAAATTAGACATTAGAAGAAGTCACCATACACAAATATTCACTAATAGTCATGCACCACTCAAATGCAAATATTTTCTTTACATTTTTTATTCCTAAATAAATGTTATGAATTATTGACAGGGAAAATTAACATGCATACATATATTTTGATGACCACTTTCTTCCAATTAACCAACTCAGGTATTTAATGTTTCATAATTAGATCTCTGATTCCAAACCATGTCATGCAACTACAAAAACTAAGCATGTAAGATAACATAAGCTTGTCGATGCTAAATATACTTCCTGTGCATTTAAGTTCGTAATATAAAACTTGCAGATGCTTATTTTCGAAAGTGGGTCAGTTTGGTCGATATTTTCAAAATCTGGGTCAGTACGGAATTTTTTTTGAACTTCCTCTGGTAGCACCCATGACACTGAACAATCGCATTATATGGATGATTGATAGAAACTATTGCATAATCTAAGATTTCCTTGGCCATTCAACATACTAATGGACCAACATCTGAAAAATTATTGGTAGTTCCCTCAAAGAAGATAGAATTTTGTCTTTTCTATACTAACCACACTGTATAACTTATAATTCATACATTATGAATCTCCACCTAATGCACAACAAGAATCATCGAGAGAGTGACCCCAAAACAACACAATCAAAGCAACCCAAAATATCAGCTATAATAGCTAAAAGAGCCACGCCAACAACATCAATAAATGGCAACAATGGCTGCAATTGACTGTACAACATGGCAGTCGACTGCTGCATTGCTTAGTTGACGCCACTTGGGAAATCGATGCTCACTATTTGCGATCTGCATACTTGCGGTCGACCACCTTTTTTGTCAAGTTGACCGCCACGTCAATTCAGAGAAGATTTGAATTACTTTCGGCTCATTCCAGCACATATTTGTTTATGCTTTCCTAGTTTAGGGATATTTTCAATTATTTCTTTCATTCTAATTTAGGTTAGTTGATTTTTTTTTCATGCAAGTTTAGCCCGTTTATAAATAAAACGATAGGAGTTATCTTGTATAATCATCTTTCATTATTAACCCAACTACAAAATGAAGAACTTTTTCTTCAATTTATCTTTCTCGTGCGTCGAGAAAGCCTTGTTTATTTATGAACCGCAGGTTTCTACGAAGATATGCAAAAAGGTCTATCTTCCGTCCTGCGTCACCACCCAACACCATCTTAGATCAGTGCAATGCCAATGAAACCGATCATCCATATCGACAGAAGTCTTTTGAGGTTGTAAAGAAGACAGAATAAACCATGTCTCAACTTCCAGAACCAACCCTTAATTTTAAAGACTATAGGCAACGTCCAAATTCATTTAAACTTGCAGTGAGGATTATAAATAGGGTTATCACTGCAAAGTTCAGAATAAATACCGCTGACTCAATAGCACCTTATTTAGCAAATAATATTCAACCATAGATTTAAATTTAGGAATCTTCCTCATTTGATTAACTATATCAGGACAAAAGGTTCTAGCAACTTTACCAAGATCCCACTATTTATGCTCAGATATAAATAATGAATCTTAATTAGTCCTGAAAATATATTCACAAATGCAGGAAGGGGTATGCCCCAAAGGAGTAGAATCTAACCAACGATCCTGTAATACGTGAAAATTGACAACTCTAACCATGGATCCATTTTAACTATAAAATAATTCTACAAGACATTGAAACTAAAACCAGGCAAACCAAAGCAAGTATATTTAAGATTGTTTCTTCTTGATTTATAGTCCTTTTCATTTCTTACACTTGGAATCAAAAGCAGTATGTTAAAATATTAGTTCACTACCTTTATAAGTATGAGAATTTCTGTATTTACGATATTTGCTGGATCTATCTAATACTATTATGAGAAAAGAAACACTTTGACACAGTCATCCAAAAAAATTTTACATTTCTCTTTCATATTTACATGTATCAAATCTACCATAATAATTCTGTTACTAAAGTATCAAAAATCTTTCTCAAAACAAAAAACTAAAAGTATCAGAGAAATATGGAGAAGTGAGAACCAGTTGTACCTAAAGGGAACTGGATCCCTCTATCTTCGAAGCATTGGGAATTGGCCTCTTTCAAGAGCTAACTTCACTGTGGAATTTGCCGCCCTCCCTATCCTTATATACATGAATAGTAAGAAATTTTTTATTCACAAAATTGGCTGACAAAGAGAGTTATACTTTATAATTTAAAGTAAGAAAATTGCCTAATCAAATGTGCTGCAAGATAATACTTACATCTACGACACATATCACCTTATAAACAAAAGGGTTCAGAGGAAACAAGAAACGCATATGTTTACACTCCCATCACTAATCCCATAATAAACTTGTCATAATGACTCATTTAATATGTGAAATATTAGTTAGTCACAAACGCGCACATGTAATCCATTTGGTGCTTTAATTCTAAGAAATTTCATTATTTTACCCCCTCAAACTTCTTCCCATCATCAAAACATATAGTTCAGTGAATCACAAAACATTTATTGTAAATTAGACTCACTGGTCTTTGACTTCTCTGATAACTCTAAGAAGACCAACTAAGCAATAACTACTTGTATCTTGTCATTTCATACTTATGACACAAAATTTGTGTTTATTTTCAGAGAAAATACAGGAAAATAAATAAAGGGACATGAAACATCAATTTTACTAAATTTCGGGGCAAAGTTAATAAATAATGAAGTAAAAGAATATATTCTATTCAAAAGTACCTCTTAAATAATTTTGGTCGCAAATTAGATATAGGAACAATCAACCATGCTCTCATGTATAAAAGATTTCTTATCATCAATATATAGTGGATCAAATAAAAAGTCACATAAAGAACCAACAAATGTTATTCTCAAAGATTTCAACCAGATTCATGCATAGAACAATGCATAAAAAGTACATACAAACTCATTAGAAGAAACATGTAAGAATACCGTTTCATGCGAACATGTAAATATAGTAAATGAGAATATACTTCATGTATCAAGTTAGAAAAGTTAGTAGTGCTAAACACAATACACAAGTCTGAAGCATGTACAAAGATCTGATGAAAAATCCACGATATGTGCATCGATACAACCGCCCGTGAACTTCATTACTCATATTCTACAAATAAAACATGGAAAACACCATACCAAAATAATCAAATTTCCCAAAACTCAACTTGAATAAGTCCATAGCAAATAAGATGAGATAACAACTTGAGAAAAGACAATAACTTTTATTAAGGGCAACTTTGAAGTTGCAGTATCATATTAAATATATATGAGATGATATGAGATATATGGAAGTAGTAACAATATCCAGTTCGAGTTCAACATGAAGCTAAAGGCATGACACCTTTAATCTTAGAAAGTAGCAACTCAACTGACCAGTTGTGACTTCTATGGGATGATTAATATAGGAAGACAACACTTTCCAACTCAATTTGAACATAAAGTTGACAGTGTTACTGTAAAGTTTTCAAATATAGGACGTCAAGTGCTTAACTGACATAGTTTCAGTTTTGAAAGAAGTCCATCTCAGTTCACTTGAATATTATGTGTGAAGGAGTTTGACCTTATTTATGTTCAAGGTGTTGAATAGAAGGATAGACACAAACAAATAACTATTTGTAAATGGACCTAAACTGGACATTATACTCACGGTCAAATGCTTAATTGAGAAAATATAATAAATTTTATTCTTTCACCAAGAAGCAAAAGGTAAGGAACCAATTGCATTGAAACAAAACAAAGTCTACATATAAATATAGTTATATAACATACTTTTATATTTAGTCCTCTATATTTAGTCATTGTTATATTTTTTTGCTATATTAGTAGCTCACTGTTCACCACTTTTCTAAAATATAACTTTTTCGCGAACGATAGTGGCAGCGATTTTGCTAAATTTTTCATCTCGTAATAGCAAATTTTCATATAAATAACACTAAACAACAACAATACAAATTTAGTACATATGCTGAACCATTCTTTGTAAATGGACTGGTGATGAACACCGTAGCAGACCACGACCATCACTGTAAATCATCATACATCAAATTATTTGGTCAACTTATGTAATGCATTAACTTTAACTATAGTCCACATGACATAGTAAGATAGATAACTTACTAACTCCAAAAGGTAAAGTAACAACACTATTGCAGACCATGGCCATTACTGTAAACAATCATACATCAAATTAGTAGATCAACTTAAGTAATGCATTAAGTAGAGTGCACATGACATGGCAAGATTGCTAAGTTACAAACTCAAAAAGGTAAAATAACTACATCTGCAAAAAGTATGAGTAAAATATACATGGATTTATGATATCATTAAGAAATAATATGCACATGCTGGATAATGTGAGAAACTACTTAGTATATGCAAACCAATTACAAACCAATGCAGTAAAAAGGAGTATAAATAAAATTTACTCCAATGAAATAACTTGCAAATATTTTCCTCTTATATATCTGTACTATATAAGTAAGAATGTATATAATGATGGACATGCACGTATATGTATCAATAAAAAGCTTTCACACCAATAAGATAGTAGACTCAAACCTTCCTTAATGCAACCCCAACATGAATCCTGCTTGAATCAAGAGTAAATTATTGTTCACTAATTCACCATCTTATGAGGCTCGATAGAGCACCTTCTATACATAAAATCAGGAATTTACTCAAACAAAGGCTATCCAATCCAAGATGCACATGGAGCGTTTCCCAATAGTTAATTTCTCACCGAATACAGTGAGCATACATAATCGCATATATCTGTGTCAAGAAAACACCCCCAAACAAGTAGAATTTGAATTTGGAATGAAATCACAGAGATATAGAGATATCAATGCCATTGCATGCAAAACATGAAAATTCCCTACAATTTCTCTTCAGAATATAGATTTGAGACCTAGGTACCTCAAATAATATGAAACGGTTCTAAGTTGGATGCAATGACGAAAGAAGGGGAAGGAACATTATTTTCTCTTCTAGGTAATCAGCTCTAGGTTTCTTAAGAGCAGGAAATTGAGGAGATCGACAACACGGAAGCAAGGAGGTGGCCTTTTCTAAGATTATAAATAGTTTTGGCCTTTAATCAAACTCCTGGCTTCTTTATATAATTGTAGAATTGGTTGGTGATATGATCTACTCATACTGAATGAATAACTAATGTAGCTTAAAAAGTAGAACACATATGACGTAACAATATGTGTCTAATCTCTCAGCTATACTCTCTCTCTCCTATGTTTCATATTCACCAATTGTATAAGATTCCTAAAGATTCGAAATGAACATATCCTCCTTCACCTCAAAAGCGAACCCACGTTTAAACTACGTATAAAAATAAAACCTCTTTTTCATCTCCTGAAAAACTTAACTCCTCTGTTTTTAGAAGTGTCTAACACAATATTAAACACTCCAATTAATATAAGAAATCCCTACTGTTGTAAGCTAAGCAATTGATCTCATAACTCCACCATGCTTACATTAATTGCAGTTAACTCCGCCAACATATATGAGCTGCTTTCACTTGTCTGACTACATTTCATATTTAGCAGAAACTCTACATCCCATCAATTTGTCTGCTGAGAAATATATTATCTACTAATCTTGCAATTGCAGAAACATTCATCAAGTCTCATGTACCGAAGTGGCTATAAGTAATAACTCTTTCCCGCACCTCCAGGAATTTACAACAAAGACAAACCATTGAGTACCTAGGGAACTTAATCCCTCCATTCCGCGATCCTCCTCTTCCTGAATAATAGAGTGCCAGTGGTCCAATTAAGATTGAGAAAGTTTTCCAATTAAGTGTCTCACCATTTGGATTCAAAAAATTATATGGCAATGACTAAATTAAAGCAAATAAATTAAACCAAACATGCAATCTCAAATAAATAGACTGACAACCCCTTAAAAGCTGCAATAAGTTTGGAGATTTGACTAACTGATGAAGTGTAAAAAGTGTACCTTGAACACTGATCAAGTATAGTCTAAACTTTTTCTTCCTTTTTTTCAATTAAAGCAGGCATTCCTTCGACTTTCCCAGTGAAGAAAGTAAGCATGATTGTAAAAATGATCTATTAATTAACAGAAACTTTTATTTAAAAAAACTAAAATAAAATAAACCAAGTGGGAATTTTTTGAAATTTTTATTCAAGAGAAATTGATACAATTTCAGTGCATTAAAGGAAGTCAAAATAAACAGCAACCTTAAGACATCAAGCTATACCTAAAAGCGATAAAAATGATGAAACAATGGTGTCTGAAAACTTTTTTTTGGTTCTTCCTCATCTCGTACAAATTATCAAGTATAGGAAAAATAACATTGAGATATTAAAATAATATTTGAAGAACCGTCTTTTCATTGTCATTGTTAAAGTCATAACCTGTGCAGACATCTTCATTAGTGATCAAAAAGACCATCCTACTTATGACAATTAGTTTTTTATTCTAGTGAATCAAAAAGCTTCCAGTTGTTTTACTCTTTACTTTATTTGTGAAAACACATCTGTGCAAGTAGTATAATAAGGATTCAAATCATCTAAATCTTTTCAATTTCGTCGCATTATTTGATGCATGTAGCATGTCATGTTTTTAGACCTAACCGTTAATTAAGTATGTGTCTGTATAATTAAAATAAGGGCATACTTAGAGTATAAAAGTTTCATTTTAACTGTATCAGCATTGTCTCCCCTATCTAATTCTATATCCAAGTCATAGTTCATCCCATGTACATGTGCTCGATCCTCCCGCTCTGGCCCAGGAACGACGACACAAATGGCAGCCCCAATCTCTCAACTGCCACCAATTCAATCCAAAAAAGGGGTTTTTTTATCTATACAAATCAAGAACCAATTTTTAACAAAAACAACAAATTAAAGGAGCAAATTGTAGTGGGTACCAAGGCAGTCGACGATGATGCGGCTGTTGGAGAGGCGATCGGTAGGGAGATGGGAGTCGAAGTCGCGGCCGTAGGGCTCGCGGTCGGAGCGGGCAAGGGTGGCGAGGAAGTTGTTGGTGCTGGCATCGACGGGGGAGCCGCCATGATGAAGAGGGCGGGGGTCAGTTGTCTCTTGGAAGAAGGTGACTGAGTATGGTTAGGGTTAGGGTTTGGTGCATCCCACTGGGTACGATTTACTCATGTACGACACCAGTAAGGGTTAGGGATTTGGATGATTGGAGGGATAGAGGGTTTCAGATTTGGGAGGAGCGTCGAGATTGGGATGGAATTGGAGTTAGGATTTGGGGTTGGGTTTTGAGAGTATCGGGAAATTGGGGAGAGACCGGAAGAAAAGATGGGATGAGTATTATTTTGATTAAAGATATATGTATGAGGAATTTTAATGGCCGATATATAATTTAAGAATATAGGATCTAGGGTCCAGATTTATTGTGGCTTTTATCACAAATCAATAATAGCCTCTGATCAGTTTGATCAACAAAATGAACGAAGGGTTGGGATTGGCTCTGGATAGATTTTTTTTATATTCTTGCTTTTATAATATATATATATATATATATATATATATATATATGTGTGTGTGTGTGTGTGTGTGTGTGTGTGTGAGTGTGTGTGTATAGGTGTGTTAAGCCTCAATAAAGCATCTAGAAAGCATCGTATATAGCTAATATATTATTCAAAACCATCTCAGTATCACAACAATGTGTGTGTATAGGTGTGTTAAGCCTCAATAAAGCATCAAGAAAGCATCGTATATAGTTAATATATTATTCAAAACCATCTCAGTATCACAACAACTTAGATCCAATTCGAAAACATCACAAAATCACCCAAAAAAACAATTTCGGCTGAAGCATCAGATCCGAAAAACCGAAACCCCTCTTTCACTCAAACTTGATCTTTTTGATTCAAAAACTCTTCTTGCAATTCATTAAACTGATACACAATCACTTAGAATAGTTTACCCATGAATATATGCAATTATAACAAGTAAATAATCAAGTTTCATCCATCAAAATATCAAGAACAGATCGAGCATATGTATATACACAGTAAAAGTTCATCTTTAATCAGTTTCTGCATTATACAACAGACATACTCATTATAACCCATCAAATCAGTGAGTATATGAAAGAAAACAACTTACTCATGGTTTTTATTAGGTTCTTAACAATCTCAAGTCATCTATGTAGGGTTTTTACCATCAATAGCATAGGTTTCATGAAAAGATTCAATTTTTATTCATCTATCAATCAATAATTCATTATATCATCATAAAATCCCCTAACATGCTTTCTAATAGACAAATCATCACATACAACATGCTAAGAATAATAAGAAATCAAACATATGTCACTCACCTTATTGAAGAATCAACCGAAATAATAAAGATAATAAGAAAATCCTTCCTTTCGCAAGAAAACCAAGATTCTCACTTCGAAACTCCAAGAAATAAATAATAAAGAAAACCCTTTGTGTAGTGCAGCAAAGAGATGGCTGCACTCTCTTTATATGAGGCCGGAAATTAGGTTTTTAGGGTTTTGAATACGTTTTGCAAAATATCCCTTTTGAATATATCTTTACATATATAAATCTTTATACTTGAAAATTAGATAAACCAATTCAGTTCAACTTTAAAAACAAAATAACTACTCTAGACCTGGCCAGCACTATTGTCAAACCCAGAAAAATAATTTTGTAATTTTTGCCTTTAAGTGGCAATTTTGCAAAAAGATCATTCTTTAAGAAATTTGCGAAATAACTCAAATCTATTAAAACAAAAAGTAAAATCTTTACCTCTGAGTTGACTAGCCATCATGCTTAGCCCAAAAATTCTAAAATCTGGAGTTTTTACTCCAAGTGGTAATTTTGCACAAAAGCCCCTCTTTTTGTAATATTTATAAATAAGTCAAATAAATATCAGAAAAACCCAAAAAATTCATAAATAATACCTAATAATAAATATTAGTTTTTCCCAAAATAATTTCTGACTTTGAACTTTGCAAGAAAATATTTGCACGTGTTTTGCACGTGTAAAAAAAGATAAATTTCAGAAAAATATTTATTAAATCACCAAAAAATCATTTTAATTCATTTATTAATCTCAAAAACATTTTAAAAAAAATCTAGGGTGTTACATTATCCAACAGTGTTCTAGGAATATCTACCCGGGTTTCCACCTCATCGGGATGTAGAGTTTAGCATTTCCATTCAGCCAGAGAGTGCGCCAATTTCTAAGGCACCGTACAGAATGGCGCCAATGGAACAAGATGAGATCAAGAAGCAAATTGAAGAGCTGTTGGGCATAGGATTTATCAGGACGAGTGTGTCACCATGGGGAGCACCAGTTCTTTTGGTAAAGAAGAAAGATGGATAGATGAGAATGTGCATAGATTACAGAGAATTGAACAAGGTGACAGTACAGAATAAATATCCGATTCTCCGAATCGATGACCTATTCGACTGTCTACAAGGAACAGCTGTTTTCTCTAAGATAGATCTACGGTCGGGTTATCACCGAATCCGAATGAAGGAAGAGGATGAGCACAAGACAGCGTTTAGAACTCGACATGGTCACTAGGAGTTCTTAGTCATG
Source organism: Hemerocallis citrina (assembly GCA_017893485.1). Taxonomy (NCBI): domain Eukaryota; kingdom Viridiplantae; phylum Streptophyta; class Magnoliopsida; order Asparagales; family Asphodelaceae; genus Hemerocallis; species Hemerocallis citrina. Next base: position 179,587,136 of record CM030362.1, read on the forward strand.
CCGTTCAGAGTGACTAATGCACCTGCTATCTTCATGGACATGATGAACATGGAGCTGCGACCTTTCATCGATTCTTTCGTCGTAGTGTTCATTGACGACATTTTGGTCTACTCCAAGATAGAAGAAGATCATGTTGGGCACCTAGTAGAGGTACTGAAGAAGCTACAGAAACAGAAGCTATATGCGAAGTTGTCTAAGTGTGACTTCTGGAAAACTGAAGTTGCCTTCCTGGGTCACATCCTTTCTAAGGAGGGAGTGGCTACTGATTCACAAAAGATTGAGGTAGTAAAGGATTGGCCAAGGCCAACTACAGTGAAGGAAATCAAAAGCTTTTTGGGTTTAACTGGCTACTATCGAAGATTCATTCAGGGCTTTGCCCAGATAGCTATGCCACTCATGGGGCTAGCGAGGCTAGCTTTCACGAATTGAATGAGAGGTTGACTACTGCTCACATACAGGCTTTGCCAAGAACAAGAGTCGACTATGATGTCTACAGTGATGCTTCCCATCGTGGACTGGGCTGCATGCTGATGCAGGAAGGGAAGGTAATAGCTTATGGGTTTAGACAACTGAGACCGCATGAGAAGAATTATCCAATCCAAGATCTGGAGTTGGCAGCAATCATCTTTGCATTGAAACAGTGGAGGCACTACATGTATGGAGAAAAGTCAACATGCACAAGGATCACAAAAGTCTGAAATAAAACTACCAGCAGAAGGATCTGAACATGAGGCTGTGGAGATGGTTGGAAGTATTGGAGGATATCTGTCCTGAAATAAAGTACCATCCGGGCAAGGCAATGTGGTGGCTGATGCGCTCAGCCGGAAGAGCATCTTGTCTCGTCTGATCACGACTCAGGAGAAGTTGACAGAGGAGCTCGATCAAGCTGGTATAGAAGTGTTGGTACAAGGATTGGGGGCATCCTTAGCTCAGTTGAGACTTTATCCCACTTTGAGAGAAATGATTATGGACAGTCAGAAGACCGATCCAGAGATCCAAGGGATGAAAGAGCAAGTTGGCGCCAGCAAGTTAGCAGAATTTCAGGTGAAAGATGAAAAACTGTGGTTTGGAGAACGGCTGTGTGTATCGAATCAAGCAGAACTGAAGGAAAGTATTCTACAGGAAGCACATGCCACTCTGTTATCTGTACATCTAGGGAATACCAAGATGTACAAGGACATCAAGCAGTGTTTCTAGTGGTCAGGGTTGAAGCGGGATGTGGCTGAGTTTATCGCTAGATGTGCAGTCTGTCAGCAGATCAAGGCCGAGAATTAGAAACCGGGGGGTTTTTTTGCAGCCGTTACCCATTCCGAAGTGGAAATAAGATAACATCAGCATGGACTTCAGTACTAGATTACCCAGGAGTTCCAAGGGAAACGATGCAATTTGGGTGATTGTGGACCGACTCACCAAATCGGCTCACTTTTTGGCAATGAAGCTCACCTGGTCTTTGGAAAAGTTGGCTAAGTTGTATGTTGGGAAGATCTTAAGGCTACATGGAGTTCTCTTATCTATTGTACTCGATCGAGATGCGCGATTCACCTCGCATTTCTGGAAAGTCTTCAGGCAGCCTTTGGGACCAAGACCGATTTCAGTACTTCCTTCCATCCTCGAACTGATGAGCAGACTGAGAGGGTCAACCGGGTGCTAGAAGATATGCTAAGGTGTTGTGTGTTGGACTTTGGTGGCAGTTGGGAGAGGCATTTAGCTCTAGTGGAATCGCCTACAACAACAGTTTCCAGGCTAGTATCGGTATGGCACTGTATGAAGCTCTATATGGAAGGAAGTACAGATTACCGGTGTGCTAGTATGAAGTGGGAGAGCGAAAGATGTATCGGCCGAAAACTGTGCAACAAACCTCATAAAAGATCGAGTTGATCAGGAAGAGGTTAGTTGACGCATAGAGCAGGCAGAAAAGTTATGCCGACAACCGGAGGTGAGATCTGGAGTTTGAGGAAGGTAAATTTGTCTTCTTGAAAGTGTGTCAAACCAAGGGAGTGATCCAGTTTAGAAAAGGAGGGAAATTAGCTCCGAGATACATAGGTCCTTATAAGATATTGAAGAGAATTGGAAAGACAGTTTATCGGTTAGAACTACCGGAAGAGTTAGCTCAAGTACACAATGTCTTTCATGTGTCTATGTTACGAGGTTATATTCCGGATCCGAGTCATCATTTGCCCAAAGTGCTAGAGAGTCTGCAGTTGGATTTAAGCTACACTGAGCGTCAAGTTAAGAATGTGGATCGACGGAGGAAAGTCTTTAGAAATAAGACTATTTTATCGGGATTGTAACCCCCATTCCCGATAATTAGTATTTTCCGTATATTTTCTATAATTTGATTTTTTATAAATTTATTTTTTTTATAAATTTATTTGTGCTAGATTCATTTCGGATCTTGTATTAAAGTATTTTCTAATCGAGATTTTTTTCATTTTGAATAATGGTATGAACTTGTTTTCTATCCCTAATTGATCGACTATTAATATTAATTTTTAGATTTTAATAAAGTGTTAAACTCAAATCCTACTTTGATGCATATCATTAATAGTATTATTATTATTGTTATTCTTTTTGCTATTGGTATTAATATTTGTTATTATTGTTTTTATTATTATTTTTATCAGTATTATTATTTTTATCATTATTATTAGCATTATTATTATTATTATTTTGTTTTAAGCCCAAACATGCTCAATTTTATATGCATTTCACTATTCAATTTAATGTATATATATATATATGTATGTATATTTAAATACCCTATTGTTCTTTCTTGATTATTTTTTTTTGATTAAATTTGTTCATGAAAAATTTCTGTTATTCTTGATTGAGCTTTTCTTATTGAACCTATTATCTTTTAATTAATTTTGGGTATTTTTATTTGAACCCTATTGATTTTTGATCTGTCTCTTAACTGAACCCTAAAACACAATTTCATTTGTTCTTGATCCAAAACCACTATTATTGGACCATAATTCACTAACCCAGTACCCTAATTGTACCCTATAAACAAAACTCTACTGCAAATCCAAAAAGGCACAATTTTGAAACCCTAGCCGTCTAATCTCTCTCCTCTCTCCTCTTTCTCTCTACTCTGTGTTTCGCTCTCCCCGAATTCCTGCCCAAACAACCAGCAGCACTGTTCATCTTCTCCATTCTCCTTCCTCGACCTCCGGTGACTGCCAACCCCGCCGCCCCTCGTCGCCACTCCCTCCGGCGACCACTCCTCCCGTTGCGCCACTCCTAGACGCACCGCCGCAACCCTCCGATCTCCCTTCTCCTCCTCTTTCGCTCTTATCGACAGCAGCAAGACCCAACCCCGGTGTTGTCGCTGCTACCTCTTCCCATCGAACACCGACCAGCCATCGACGTTGACGTCCACCAGCGACGCCGACGACCCCGCTAGCCGTCAGCCCATTGCCATAGCTGACGTGGCTTCTCCCGTCTCTTTGAATCTTGTTGTTCTGCTTTAGTTTTGTGCACATTTATTGCCCGTGCGAAATTGTTAGTTCGTGGGTTCGTTCCTTCTGAATTCTTATCCCGTTATTCTTAGTATTCATTTTCACCATTTATCAGGCAAGTCACTGTCCCCTTGAATTGAACATCATATCAAATTCAAGTTTTATTGAAATTCTTGCAAGTATCTCTTTGTTATCGTATTATCCATTGTTCATCTCTTCGTTGGGTATTGAGGGTTTACACGAGCTAACCTCAATATTCGTGACATCGTGCCACTTTTGATTCTAAAGTTTGGATCTTTTATGAGTGCATATAAAATTGATAATAGGGTTGTTCATATAACCATCACACAAATAAATTATTGTAGAGACAATTGCCAGGTTGTATGTTGTTTGATTGGTTGATGTTGGATGTTGTTAGAATTGATCTATGTGTGTGCTATAATTTTATTTATCATGTTTTGACACCTATCATGTTAGTTACACAATTTACTGAATAAAGAATCGATACCCATCATGTTTAATTAATTTACTTTCATGGAAAAATACCCTAAAACCTGTATCTTGCTTGCTGCCTGAAATTTGTCTGCTGTTTTTGACCCAATAGAAGATCTTAAATTAAATTACTTTCTCAACAAGAATTGTAGCCTCATCGTTCTAGTTTCCAAAACATCTTGAATTTTTGAATTTAGAGTTTTATAGCAAAAGTTAAACCTGTTTTACTACAGCTGTGTTTTTTACTTTCTGATTTTCAGATTTTTGTATGATTCATACTTAAACTATTAAAAGGCTGATCAAATGATAAAATTTTGCTCTGATAATTTTTAGATTGTTGCTTATCATGTTTAGGAGTCTAGAAAATATTTTTAATGAATTTAATATTGAGTTTTTGCTGAATCTAAAAATAAAATAACATGATATCAAAATTCTGCCTGAACATGAAATCTGTAAAGAATAATGTGTTTGACCTAGCTACTTTTGTCGGATTCTGAACTTTAAATATGAGTTGGAACCGTGTGGAAGTCTAGTTTCTAGAACTTCTAACGGATTCACTTTTTGATTTATGAAACAGCGGAAAACTGCATTTTTGTACAGAGTACTCTTGCTGTCCAGAATTTTATATTTCAGATTTTAATAGTTTAATTATTCATATATCGTACTATTGCACGAACTAATGTGTGTATGTTGCATTGCATGATTCCAATGTCTTATTATCATCGTTCTAATTGTGCTACTTCATGTTATCACCTTACTATCTCTCTATTGTTATTATTGTTTATCCAATGTCTTGAAATGCATATTGTATTGTTGTATTAATAAAATAGTTAACAAGCCGGGGTTTAAGGGAATGACTTGAGTAGTGAATAATATAGTGACTGTGTCGGCCAGTGTTGATCGATTGATTGTGGAGCGCTGACTACGGCACCCCCAATCTTTCGTGTCGTGAACCCGTGAACTCATGAATCAGTGTATCATTATAATGAACTGTGCAACATTATTATATCAGTGATTACCGACCGACACATGATCTATAGAATTCACCACTCGGTCTAAACGAAATTGATTATATGCATCGAATCTATAGTATGGGATGCAGTAGTATGTGCATTAGTTAGGATTAAAATGAGTAATAGACTTAAAGGTTTGTATCACATCGACATTGCATTTTGTTCATCATTGTTCCTATTGATATCGATTATTTTCTAAATGTTATTGATACTGAACCGTTGCATCGATTACTATGTTATTGATTATTACTATCGTGCCATGTTATTGTTTTCTATTGATCCATTGACTTCATCGTTATACCGTTATTCAATTGTTCCCTGCTTTCTCTACTTGCTGTCCATGACTTGCTCTAAAGACAATATTTCTCCTCTTTTTAGATGAAGCGTTTACAGGTGTTGTTGGAGAATTGCCTGCTGAAATTGGAGGACAGAAATTCTAAAAATTTAATGCTTTCTAGTTGTTTATTGTTTTATTGAACTATTGTATTTCATTGTATTGGGCTTATGATCCGAATATTGCTATTTGTTTCCAGACGTTGGATTATTATTGTATTTGGATATTCTTATTGCTTCATTCCAAGTATTATTGTTCATAAGATTATTATTATTGCCTGCGCAATTGTTCTGTATTGGCACTACAAAAGATACCTGTTTTACCGGCGAATATTCCCCGGCGTTTTACTAGTAGCGCCGGGATAGGGAGCGAATAGGAATGGGGCGCCAGATGGGAAGATTATACACCTGCGGTCGCTTTAAACCGCCGGGCAATCTTCATATTCACCAGCGTTTTATTTAAAAACGCCGGTGAAGTGTGTTATTCACCGGCGTTTTGATAATAAACGCCGGTGAATATACCGACACATTCACCGGCGTGTCTAATTGAAATGCTAGTGAATAAGCTGCGATAAAACCCGTGAACCCTAATCTTTCGCTCGCCATTTTCCCAACCCCCCCCCTCCAAAAAAAGGGGTGCTTCGTTTTCCCTCCTTCCTCGCTCTACTTCCCGCGCGTTTGCCTCCGCCGCTTCGTCCTCTTCGACGGCCTTCGACCTTTCGTCATCGTCCCTTCTTCCCTTCGTCATTTTCGATTTCCCTCTTCCCTCTCTCTATTTGGAGGTGAATCGGCGATCGGAAACCACCGTGTCGCCCCGCTCTCTCTCTCTCTCCTACGCCCCCGTGCTCGTCGCCCCGCTCTCTCTCTCTCTCTTCGGTATCATCTCTTGATTTCCCTTATTTTTCAAAAAAAGCATGTTTTTTCAGATTATGCATCTTGATTTCCTTAACATGAATGGTTTAGTTGGGATGAAGAATGAATAGAAAAATATATGCTTAGATACTAGAATTTTTCATCTTCTTTTACTGTTAATGAAGCTTATTTCATGCATCTGATTGTCATCTTGGCATGTTTTTTTGACCAAAATGGGTTCACTGTGAACTGAGGATGCTATAGGTACGTATGCCAAAATCCTCCGGCCGGATATGCACAACAATTGGATTTTAGATTTAGTTGGGCACAGTGAATTAGTAGAGCAACATATAAGCTCAGACAATGGAAATTTTCATTTTAAGATACTGTTAAAGTTACCTGTTTGCCCTCGTTGGCATGATTTTTTAACAAAAAATGGGTTCACTTCCAAACTAAGTATGCTGCTAGCATACCCATTTTCTTTCACTGTTAATGAAGCTGATTTCATGCATCTGATTGTCTTCTTGGCATGTTTTTTTGACCAAAATGGGTTCACTGTGAACTGAGGATGGTATAGGCACGTATGCCAAAATCCTCCGGATGTGCACAACAATTGGGTTTTAGATTTAGTTGGGCTAAAGAAGTAGTAGAGCAACATATAAGCTCAGATAATGGAAATTTTCATTTTAAGATCCTGTTAAAGTAACCTGTTTGCCCTCGTTGGCATGATTTTTTAACAAAAAATGGATTCACTTCCAAACTAAGTATGCTGCTAGCATACCCATTTTCTTTCACTGTTAATGAAGCTGATTTCATGCATCTGATTGTCTTCTTGGCATGTTTTTTTGACCAAAATGGGTTCACTGTGAACTGAGGATGGTATAAGTACGTATGCCAAAATCCTTCGGATATGCACAACAATTGGGTTTTAGATTTAGTTGGGCTAAAGAAGTAGTAGAGCAACATATAAGCTCAGATAATGGAAATTTTCATTTTAAGATACTGTTAAAGTAACCTGTTTGCCATATTTGGCATGATTTTTTGACCAAAAATGGGTTCACTTCCAAACTAAGTATGCTGCTAGCATCCCCATTTTCTTTCACTGTTAATGAAGCTGATTTCATGCATCTGATTGTCATCTTGGCATGTTTTTTTGACCAAAATGGGTTCACTGCGAACTGAGGATGCTATAGGTACGTATGCCAAAATCCTCCAGATATGCACAACAATTGGGTTTTAGATTTAGTTGGGCTAAAGAAGTAGTAGAGCAACATATAAGCTCAGATAATGGAAATTTTCATTTTCAGATACTGTTAGAGAAGCTGATTGTCATCTTAGGCATGATTTTTTAACATAAAATGGGTATACTTCCAAACTAAGTATGCTGCTAGCATCCTCATCTTCTTTTACTGTTAGTGAAGCTTATTTTCATGCATCTGATTGTCATCTTGACATGTTTTTTTGACCAAAATGGGTTCACTGTGAACTGAGGATGGTATAGGTACGTATGCCAAAATCCTTCGGATATGCACAACAATTGGGTTTTAGATTTAGTTGGACACAGTGAATTAGTAGAGCAACATATACATTCAGATAATGGAAATTTTCATTTTCAGATACTGTTAATGAAGCTGATTGCCATCTTTGGCATGATTTTTTAACAAAAAATGGGTTCACTTCCAAACTAAGTATGCTGCTAGCATCCTCATGTTCTTTCACTGTTAATGAAGCTTATTTTCATGCATCTGATCGTCATCTTGGCATGTTTTTTTGACCAAAATGGGTTCACTGTGAACTGAGGATGCTATAGGTACGTATGCCAAAATCCTCCGGGTATGCACAACAATTGGGTTTTAGATTTAGTTGGGCTAAAGAATTAGTAGAGCAACATATACGCTCAGATAATGGGTATTTCCATTTTCAGATACTGTTAGAAAACCTGATTGCCATCTTAGGCATGTTTTTTTAACCAAAAATGGGTACACTTCCAAACTAAGTATGCTGCTAGCATCCTCATCTTCTTTTACTGTTAGTGAAGCTTATTTTCATGCATCTGATTGTCATCTTGGCATGTTTTTTTGACCAAAATGGGTTCACTGTGAACTGAGGATGGTATAGGTACGTATGCCAAAATCCTCTAGATATGCACAACAATTGGGTTTTAGATTTAGTTGGGCTAAAGAATTAGTAAAGCAACATATATGCTCAGATAATGGAAATTTTCATTTTCAGATACTGTTAGAGAAGCTGATTGCCATCTTAGGCATGATTTTTTAACAAAATGGGTTCACTTCCAAACTAAGTATGCTGCTAGCATCCTCATTTTCTTTTACTGTTAATGAAGCTTATCCCATGCATCTGATTGTCATCTTGGCATGTTTTTTTGACCAAAATGGGTTCACTGTGAACTGAGGATGCTATAGCTGTATGCCAAAATCCTCCGGATATGTACAACAATTGGTTCACTCTGAAAAATATATGCTTACATACTGGACATTATCATTTTTCTTTTACTGTTAATGAAGCTGATTTCATGCATCTGATTGGCATCTTGGCATGTTTTTTACCAAAATCCTCCAAATCTGTACAAGAATTGGGCTGAACAAACCTCGTGCAGGTTTCTTTTGGCGCTACAAACATCAATGATTTAGTTGGGATGAAGAATTATTTTAGAAAAACTTATTAGTAGCCATATTAGTTTCTTTTGTTTAGTATTATTATTATTATTATTATGAGATAAGTAAGTGATTATTAGTAGCCATGAACAGAATAGTTAATGAGTCATCAGATCTTCTTGTTACCGTAGTTACAGCACGACGCGCTCATTATTCGGCCGATTCCTCTTCATCAGCAAAATACCCTTTACCATCATCATCTCCTTGAACGGAAAGCCAAATACAGGGGAGACTATAGTCGAATTTTTTTTACACTCGAACACAGGGTGTGCGATAAAATACCACTAAGGTGGTTGTGATAATTTCCACAAAAGGTAGTTTAGGGTTATGTGAATATAGTAGATTGTGTTAAGATTTAATTTTTTTTTCGTACATTTTTTGGAACCACAATTTCTTTATTTTACAGTTAAAGATTATATCGTTTATTTATTTGCAGCTAGGGATGGTTTTCAAAAAGGTGGAATTTAATATACAAAATGCCTTTTACTGTTATTACTATTTAATATATCAAATTTTAATTTCAGATTGTGTGCTATTGTTATAATGGATAGAAGTTGGATTAGTAAACCACGATTATCCAAGGAGTATCGTGATGGTATTAAAGATTTTATTATCTTTGCCAAACGACATTCCCGTGATCCCAACCTAATCCTTTGTCCATGCCTCCGGTGTACAAATTGTAATTTGAGGACATGTGATGTAGTACATGCACACTTGGTTGTCAACGGTTTTCTTCAAGGGTACACAAGGTGGTTTTGTCATGGATAGGATCATACGTCAGCTCCTGTTCGTCCGGTTGTATTAGAAAATAAAGATGAGCCCTTAGTGAACGAAGACTTAAGCGTTTCCGATGAGATGCATGCTTTGTAGCAAGATGCCATGGGGATTCATAATGTTCCTTTCCACACCAATAACCCAACAACCCAAGTTCACAATGAGTCAACAGAAACAAACACTACAAAAGATACTGCTTTTACCGGCGATTATTCCCCGGCGTTTTACTAGTAGCGCCGGGGTAGGGAGCGAGTAGGAATTGGGCGCCAGATGGGATGGTCATACACCGGCGGTCGATTTAAAATGCCGGCGTATGTTAGTATTCACCGGCGTTTTACCTAAACACGCCGGTGAAGTTTATTATTCACCGGCGTTTTTTATTATAAACGCCGGCGAATATACAGAGACATTCACCGGCGTTTCCAATTAAAATGTCGGTGAATAACTGGGAATAAAACCCGCGAACCCTAATCTTTCGCTCGCCATTTTCCCAATACCCAAAAAAAAAAGGAAAGAGGCACTTCGTTTCCCTCCTTCCTCGCTCTACTTCCCGCGCGTTTGCCTCCGCCGCTTCTTCCTCTTCGACGGCCTTCGACCTTTCGAAATCGTCCCTTATTCCCCTCGTCCTTTTCGATTTCCTTCTTCCCTCTCTCTATTTGGAGGTGAATCGGCGGTCGCCCCCTCTCTCTCTCTCTCCTACGCCCCCGCCCTCGTCGCCCCGCTCCCTCTCTCTCTCTTCGGTATGATCTCTTGATTTCCCTTATTTTCCAAAAAAGGCAGCTTTTTTCAGTTTATTCATTTCGATTTCCTTAGCATGAACGGTTTAGTTGAGATGAAGAATTAATAGAAAAATATATGCTTAGATAATGGAAATTTTCATCTTCTTTTACTGTTAATGAAGCTGATTTCATGCATCTGATTGTCTTCATGGCATGTTTGTTTTTTTACCCAAAATGGGTTCACTGTGAACTGAGGATGCTCTAGGTACGTATGCCAATATCCTCCGGCCGGATATGCACAACAATTGGATTTTAGATTTAGTTGGGCACAGTGAATTAGTAGAGCAACATATAAGCTCAGATAATGGGAAATTTTCATTTTCAGATACTGTTAAAGTAACCTGATTGCAATCTTTGGCATGGTTTTTTAACACAAAATGGGTTCACTTCCAAACTAAGTATGCTGCATAGCATACCCGTTTTCTTTCACTGTTAATGAAGCTGATTTCATGCATCTGATTGTCTTCTTGGCATGCATGTTTTTTTATCCAAAATGGGTTCACTGTGAACTGAGGATGCTATAGGTACGTATGTCAAAATCCTCCGGCCGGATATGCACAACAATTGGATTTTAGATTTAGTTGGGCTAAAGAAGTAGTAGAGCAACATATAAGCTCAGATAATGGGAAATTTTCATTTTCAGATACTGTTAAAGTAACCTGATTGCAATCTTTGGCATGGTTTTTTAACACAAAATGGGTTCACTTCCAAACTAAGTATGCTGCATAGCATCCCCAGTTTGTATAGGTTCACTTCCAGACTAAGTGAACTGAGGATGCTATAGGTACGTATGCCAAAATCCTCCGGATACGCACAACAATTGGGTTTTAGATTTAGTTGGGCTGAAGAAGTAGTATAGCAACATATAAGCTCTGATAATGGAAAATTTATCATTTTCAAATACTGTTAAAGTAACCTGATTGTCAATCTTTGGCATGGTTTTTTATACCAAAATGGGTTAACTTCCAATCTAAGTATGCTGCTAGCATCCCCATTTTCTTTTTTTGTTGTTAGTGAAGCTTATTTTCATGCATCTGATTGTCATCTTGGCATGTTTTTTTTACCAAAATGGGTTCACTGTGAACTGAGGATGGTATAGGTACGTATGCCAAAATCCTCCGGCCGGATATGCGGCTACAATTGGGTTTTAGATTTAGTTGGGCTGAAGAAGTAGTAGAGCAACATATAAGCTCAGATAATGGGAAATTTTTCATTTTCAGATACTGTTAAAGTAACCTGACTGCAATCCTTGGCATGGTTTTTTAACAAAATGGGTTCACTTCCAAACTAAGTATGCTGCATAGCATCCCCAGTTTCTTTCGCTGTTAATGAATTGAAGCTTATCCCATGCATCTGATTGTCATTTTGGCATGTTTTTTTGACCAAAATGGGTTCACTGTGAACTGAGGATGCTATAGCTCTATGCCAAAATCCTCCGGATATGTACAACAATTGGTTCAGTCTGCAAAATATATGCTTACATACTAGACATTTTAATTTTTCTTTTACTATTTCTTTTGTTTAGTATTATTATTATTATTATTATTATTATTATTATTATTATGAGATAAGTGATTATTAGTAGTCATGAACAGAATAGTTCATGAGTCATCAGATCTTCTTGTTACCGTAGTTACAGCACGACGCGCTCATTATTCGGCCGATTCCTCTTCATCAGCAAAATACCCTTTACCATCATCATCTCCTTGAACGGAAAGCCAAATACAGGGGAGACTATAGTCGATTTTTTTTTATGCTCGAACACAGGGTGTGCGATAAAATACCGTCTAAGGTGGTTGTGATCATTTCCACAAAAGGTCGTTTAGGGTTTGGTGAATAGAGTAGATTGTGTTAAGATGTAGTTTTTTTTTGTACATTTTTTGGAGCCACAATTTCTTTATTTTACAGTTAAAGATTATATCATTTATTTATTTACAGCTAGGGATGGTTTTCAAATAGGTGAAATTTAATATACAAAATGCCTTTTACTGTTATTACTATTTAATATATCAAATTTTAATTTCAGACTGTGTGCTATTGATATAATGGATAGAAGTTGGATTAGTAAACCACGATTATCCAAGGAGTACCGTGATGGTATTAAAGATTTTATTATCTTTGCCAAACGACATTCCCATGATCCCAACCTAATCCTTTGTCCATGCCTTCGCTGTACAAATTGTATGCTGAGGACATGTGACGTAGTACATACACACTTGGCTGTCAACAGTTTTCTTCAAGGGTACACAAGGTGGTTTTGTCATGGAGAGGATCATACGGTAGCTCCTGTTCGTCCGGTTGTATTAGAAAATGAGGCTGAGCCCTTAGTGAACGAAGACTTAAGCGTTCCCAATGAGATGCATGCTTTGTTACAAGATGCCATGGGGATTCATAATGTTCCTTTCCACACCAATGACCCAACAACCGAAGTTCACAATGAGTCAACAGAAACAAACCAGATTGGTGGTGGGGTGGACGAGGAAATGTCTGGCCCCACCCATGAAAATAATAAGCAGCAAGAATCCTTCGCTAAGTTACTTGAAGATGCTAGTATCCCGTTGTACCGCGACTGCACCAAATTTTCTAAGTTCTCATTCATTGTCAGACTATTTCAGATTAAATGTTTAAACGGGTGGTCTGCTAAGTCCTTCACTATGCTACTTGAATTGTTGAATGAAGCATTTCCTGAAATCTGTATTCCAAACTCAGCCTATAAAATCAAAAAATTCCTAAGTTCTCTCGATCTAGGATATGAGAAGATAGCAGCATATCCAAATGACTGTATGCTTTTCACGAGTGGTAAGGAAAGTTTGGAGAATTGCGAAGTGTGTGGTTCTTCGAAATGGAAAGAAAGACCAAATCAAGACGAGGGAGCCAGTGGATCTACTAAGCGAAGTAGGAAAAAGAAGCCTGCCAAAACATTGCGTTACTTTCCTCTGATTCCTAGGTTACAAAGGTTGTTTATGTCCACGAAAACTTCTTCTGATATGAAATGGCATGCTGAAGGTCGCACTAATGATGGGATTCTTAGACATCCTGCTGATTCTCAATCTTGGAAAAGATTTAATGAAAGATATCCTGATTTTGCGGAAGATCCTCGAAATGTGAGACTTGGACTAGCTAGTGATGGTTTCAACCCTTTCAGGCAAATGAGTAGTACATACAGCATATGGCCGGTTGTGTTGATACCATACAATTTGCCGCCTTGGAAATGCATGAAGCAGTCCTCATTTATTTTGTCCATGATAGTTCCTGGACCGAAAGGTCCTGGAAATGATATAGATGTGTACCTACAACCATTAATAGATGAACTTCAGAAGTTGTGGGTGGGTGTTCCAACCTATGATGCTGTGGCTAAAGAAACATTTTCTCTTCGTGCCGTGTTGTCTTGGACAATCAATGATTTTCCAGCATATGCAAATTTATCTGGATATAGTACTAAAGGACGTTATGCATGTCCATGTTGTGCTGACCAAACTAGTTCAAGGTGGTTGTACAATGGCAGAAAGTTTTGCTATATGGGTCATAGGAGATGGTTGCCTGACACACATATATTTCGGGGAGAGGCAGCGACATTTGATGGCACCGACGAGTGGGAACATGCTCCTGGGTCTTCTTCTGGTTCAGATATTTTGAGGCGGGTCGATGGTCATCAATTCAAATATGGAAAGGAACCAGAAGTCAGGACAAAGGGCAAGAAAAGGGAAAGGCCGGAGCAAGGTGAGGAGACCGATCTATATGGCGAGGATGAGGATCAAAACTTGACGAGTTTAGGTGCATGGAAGAAGAAGAGTATTTTCTTCAAGTTGCCGTATTGGGAATTCAACTTACTGAGACATAATTTAGATGTGATGCATATCGGAAAAAATATTGGTGAGAATTGTATAGGAACAGTTATGGGAGATGATCGGAAGACAAAGGACAATCTCAAGAGCCGACTTGATTTGAAGTCAATGGGCATCCGACATGAGTTGCACCCAGATATTATATAGGTACGTATGCCAAAATCCTCCGGCCGGATATGCACAACACTTGGGTTTTGCGATATGGTTGGGCTAAAAAAGTAGTAGAGCAACATATAAGCTCAGATGATGGAGAAATTTTCATTTTCAAATACAGTCAATGTAACCAGTTTTTTTAACACAAAATGGGTTCACTTCCAAACTAAGTATGCTGCATAGCATCCCCAGTTTCTTTCACTGTTAGTGAAGCTTATTTCACAAACCTGATGGTCTTCTTAAGCTATTTTATGGTCCCATTTTCACTAACTGTTAGTGAAGCTGATTTCAAGCACCTGATTGTCTTCTTGGCATGTATGTTTTTATACCAAAAATGGGTTCACTGTGAACTGAGGATATTATATAGGTACGTATGCCAAAATTCTCCAGCCGGATATGCACAACACTTGGGTTTTGCGATATAGTTGGGCTAAAAAAGTAGTAGAGCAACATATAAGCTCAGATAATGGAGAAATTTTCGTTTTCAGACACTGTCAATGTAACCTGATTGTAATCTTTGGCATGGTTTTTTTAACACAAAATGGGTTCACTTCCAAAATAAGTATGCTGCATAGCATCCCCAGTTTCTTTCACTGTTAGTGAAGCTTATTTCACAAACTTGATGGTCTTCTTAAGCTATTTTATGGTCCCATTTTCACTAACTGTTAGTGAAGCTGATTTCAAGCACCTGATTGTCTTCTTGGCATGTATGTTTTTATACCAAAAATGGGTTCACTGTGGTCATCAGATATTATATAGGTACGTATGCCAAAATCCTCCGGCCGGATATGCACAACACTTGGGTTTTGCGATATGGTTGGGCTAAAAAAGTAGTAGAGCAACATATAAGCTCAGATGATGGAGAAATTTTCATTTTCAAATACTGTCAATGTAACCGGTTTTTTTAACACAAAATGGGTTCACTTCCAAACTAAGTATGCTGCATAGCATCCCCAGTTTCTTTCACTGTTAGTGAAGCTTATTTCACAAACCTGATGGTCTTCTTAAGCTATTTTATGGTCCCATTTTCACTAACTGTTAGTGAAGCTGATTTCAAGCAACTGATTGTCTTCTTGGCATGTATGTTTTTATACCAAAAATGGGTTCACTGTGAACTGAGGATATTATATAGGTACGTATGCCAAAATTCTCCGGCCGGATATGCACAACACTTGGGTTTTGCGATATAGTTGGGCTAAAAAAGTAGTAGAGCAACATATAAGCTCAGATAATGGAGAAATTTTCATTTTCAGACACTGTCAATGTAACCTGATTGCAATCTTTGGCATGGTTTTTTTAACACAAAATGGGTTCACTTCCAAACTAAGTATGCGGCATAGCATCCCCAGTTTCTTTCACTGTTAGTGAAGCTTATTTCACAAACCTGATGGTCTTCTTAAGCTATTTTATGGTCCCATTTTCACTAACTGTTAGTGAAGCTGATTTCAAGCACCTGATTGTCTTCTTGGCATGTATGTTTTTATACCAAAAATGGGTTCACTGTGGTCATCAGATATTATATAGGTACGTATGCCAAAATCCTCCGGCCGGATATGCACCACACTTGGGTTTTGCAATATGGTTGGGCTAAAAAAGTAGTAGAGCAACATATAAGCTCCGATGATGGAGAAATTTTCATTTTCAAATACTGTCAATGTAACCTGATTGTTTAACACAAAATGGGTTCACTTCCAAACTAAGTATGCTGCATAGCATCCCCAGTTTCTTCTTTTGTTGTTAGTGAAGCTTATTTTCATGCATCTGATTGTGATCTTGGCATGTTTTTTTGACCAAAACGGGTTTACTGTGAACTGAGGATGCTATAGGTACGTATGCCAAAATCCTCCGGATACGCACAACAATTGGGTTTTAGATTTAGTTGGGCACAGTGAATTAGTAGAGCAACATATAAGCTCAGATAATGGAAATTTTCATTTTCAGATACTGTTAATGAAGCTGATTGCCATCTTTGGCATGATTTTTTAACAAAAAATGGGTTCACTTCCAAACTAAGTATGCTGCTAGCATCCTCATTTTCTTTCACTGTTAATGAAGCGTATTTCATTAAGATCCAGGATGGCAAATTTTGACTGGGCTATGATTGGATTGTTTAGTGGATGTTGTCTATGTTCTTAATTGGGCTGTGATTAGAAAGAGTGGGCTCGAGTGGAGATCTGGAAACCCATATAGAGACATCTTGTTCATAATAATTTATTATTATTGTTGTTCTTGTCGCTCTTAAGGTGGTTGCTGATGTCTCTTTCTGTTCGTGTGCTGAAGGGAAATAAGGGATGAGAGAGAGATGAGGAAAATGCCGCTATGGTAGCCTGGTGTATCCAAAGTCTCTACCTTTCTTCTTTCTGTTTCCATTTCTGGCTTCTATATATATTTGGTTTCCTTCCACGATGACAGTTCCCTAAAAATACACTTGACATGAGCCCTATCTTATTTTTCTTATTTTTCTTATATTTGGTTTCCGTCCACGATGACAGTTTCATGGATTGTCTGAACAATCCATGAAGGACATGCTTAGATACTGAATTTTCATTTGTTTTATTGTTTTAGATAGTGGATATTCCCAATCAGAGGAGAATATAAAGGTTTCAAGTTAGATACTGAATTTTCATTTGTTTTGTTATTTTAGATATATTTAAAAACAAAATTAAGTACTAGATTTTTAGCATTGCAATGTAATTATTTTACCTTTGTATATATCATTAACAATTCCATTTGCAGTTGGCACTTTGATCTTATAATTCGAGATACAGGTAGTTCTTTTTGCAAGTTCAAAAAATATGTATATTCTGTATTGTGATCTACTGCTCAATTAAACTATTGTTTTTTTTTCACAGAGCGGTCGTCAAGATGAAGGAAATTCTGATGATCAGAGCTGAAGGTTCTTCGAGGGGTATGAATCTGCGGTCCTCCTTGCTGTTCTTATGTCCTCCTTGCTGTATGGTTGTTGTTCTTATGTCCTCCTCCTTGCTGTTGTTATGTCAGACTGGTTTTTTTTATGAGAGTTATGTCATACTTTGAATTTGGGATATTTTGGATATTTGTCAGACTGGTTTGTTTGGATATTTTGGATGTTAGTCTCTATATTAATTTGTTAATTATGACACTGTTAATTAATCAATGAATTTGGACGTTGATATGACACGTGTGAAACTTGATTATCTTTAATTATTCTTGTGTTTGGTTGTGGTTTGCGCAGTAGTATGCAACGAAATTGATTGAATCAGTTGTGAGAATTAGTTTACAGGTTTTGTAAATGAAACTGTGAATTGAAATCGAACGGAAAAGCGGAGTATCGAAAATAAACGGGCATAGCCAGAACGGCGTTTTAAAAAACGGCGGTCTATATAATTTAATTGTTGGAGTGTGTGATACACCGACGTTTCAACGCACACCGGCGAATGTTATCAGCTGTAACGGCACAGTCGTACACCGGCGTTTTATAAACGCCGGCGTATATAACTACACCGGCGTTTTTTGATAGCGCCGGTGTTCATAAACAGGGAAAAGCAGGCGCTCATAAACGCACATACATCGGTGTTTCTTGACCGCCGGTATACTTTCGATCTACACCGGCGTTTTCATATACGCCGGTGAATGGATAAATACCGGCGGTTTACGACCGCCGGTGTATGTATATAGGTGCACAAGAACGGCACCCAGAGACCGATATACACCGGCGTTTTATGACCGCCGGTGTAGTCCTAACATTTACCGGCGTCCACCAAAAATGCCGGTGTAGACCCCTTCGTTTCAGCGACGCCCGCTTCGGCGGCAGTTGGACCGGCGCTATTGTAAACGCCGGTGAAAGTTTCACCGGCGTAAAAAAATGCCGGTATAGACATAAAAAAGCACCGGGAAAGCTACTTTCTTTTGTAGTGAAACCAGATTGGTGGTGGGGTGGACGAGGAAATGTCTGGCCCCACCCCTGAAAATAATAAGTAGCAAGAATCCTTCGCTAAGTTACTTGAAGATGCTAGTACTCCGTTGTACCGCGATTGCACCAAATTTTCTAAATTCTCACTCATTGTCAGACTATTTCAGATTAAATGTTTAAACGGGTGGTCTGCTAAGTCCTTCACTATGCTACTTGAATTGTTGAATGAAGCATTTCCTGAAATCTGTATTCCAAACTCAGCGTATAAAATCAAAAAATTCCTAAGTTCTTTCGATCTAGGGTATGAGAAGATAGCAGCATGTCCAAATGACTGTATGCTTTTCACGAGTGGTAAGGAAAGTCTGGAGAATTGCGAAGTGTGTGGTTCTTCGAAATGGAAAGAAAGACCAAATCAAGACGAGGGAGCCAGTGGATCTACTAAGCAAAGTAGGAAAAAGAAGCCTGCCAAAATACTGCGTTACTTTCCTCTGATTCCTAGGCTACAAAAGTTGTTTATGTCTACGAAAACTTCTTCTGATATGAAATGGCATGCTGAAGGTCGCACTAATGATGGGATTCTTAGACATCCCGCTGATTCTCAATCTTGGAAAAAATTTGATGAAAGATATCCTGATATTGCGGAAGATCCTCGAAATGTGAGACTTGGACTAGCTAGTGATGGTTTCAACCCTTTCAGGCAAATAAGTAGTACATACAGCATATGGACGGTTGTGTTGATACCATACAATTTGCCGCCTTGGAAATGCATGAAGCAGTCCTCATTTATTTTGTCCATGATAGTTCCTGGACTGAAAGGTCCTGGAAATGATATAGATGTGTACCTACAACCGTTAATAGATGAACTTCAGAAGTTGTGGGTGGGTGTTCCAACCTGTGATGCTGTGGCTAAAGAAACATTTTCTCTTCGGGCCGTGTTGTCTTGGACAATCAATGATTTTCCAGCATATGCAAATTTATCTGGATATAGTACTAAGGGACGTTATGCATGTCCATGTTGTGCTGACCAAACTAGTTCAAGGTGGTTGTACAATGGCAGAAAGTTTTGCTATATGGGTCATAGGAGATGGTTGCCTGACACACATATATTTCGGGCAGAGACAGCGACATTTGATGGTACCGACGAGTGGGAACATGCTCCTGGGTCTTCTTCTGGTTCAGACATTTTGAGGCGGGTAGATGGTCATCAATTCAAATATGGAAAAGAACCAGAAGTCAAGACAAAGGGCAAGAAAAGGGCAAGGTCGGAGCAAGGCGAGGAGACCGATCTATATGGCGAAGATGAGGATCAAAAAATGACGAGTTTAGGTGCATGGAAGAAGAAGAGTATTTTCTTCAAGTTGCCGTATTGGGAATTCAACTTATTGCGACATAATTTAGATGTGATGCATATCGGAAAAAATATTGGTGAAAATTGTATAGGAACAGTTATGGGAGATGATCGGAAGACAAAGGACAATCTCAAGAGCCGACTTGATTTGAAGTCAATGGGCATCCGACATGAGTTGCACCCAGAAGAATTACCGAACGGGAAAGTACTCCTACCTCCTGCAATCTATTCAATGTCAAAATCGGAGTTGGAATTGTTTTGCAAAGTACTACTGGAACTTAAAGTCCCCGATGGCTATTCTTCTAACATGGCAAGATGTGTCAACTTTAAAGAGAAGAGGCTTCAGGGTCTAAAGTCACACGACTACCACATCCTAATGCAGGATCTCCTTCCTGTGGCCCTAAGGTCTTCAATGTGTGAGCAAGTCACTACTGTCCTGAAAGATCTTTGTAGCATAAATAAAGGTATTTGCTCAAGAATGCTTCGTGTTGAAGATCTGGACCAATTGGAGCAGCAGGCGGCATTGACACTTAGTAAAATGGAGATGATATTTCCTCCATCGTTCTTCACTATAATGATTCACTTGATAATCCACCTTGCTGGTGAAGCCAGAATCGGCGGTCCTGTTCACTATCGGTGGATGTACCCCATTGAGAGGTAAAAGAATTCATTCATCTTACGAAATTGAATTTTCAAAAGCTCATTTCTTTTAATCCCCTAATCCGCTCTAATTCATTAATTGTACATGTTCAGGTACCTATACCGGCTAAAGGGTTATGTGAAAAATAGAGCATATCCTAAAGGGTCAATAGCTCAGGGATATCTATCAGAGGAGTGCTCACATTTTTTTTCCAGGTATTTGCCGGGTGTGGAGACATCTTCTAGTAGACCACGTAGAAATCCAGACATTTACAACCTTGATGGTGCTCAATATCTTTTTGATACCGCTGGCACTACTGTTAGTAAAGTTGATGCATTTGAGCTAGATTACTTAGCGTGGGAACAGGCACATCGATATGTGCTAAACCACCATGCATCAGTAGAACCATTTCGAAAGTAAGTTGCATTTGAATTTAAATCGAATACAGTGAAAACCGCGGAGTTCGATATTAACTTACTTTTTTTATTCCTTATTTCAATTGCTTGTTTTTTAGCGAATTTGTCAGGGACATCAAACGAAGGGCTAGACCAAGAAGACTACCACCACGTGAACAAAACATGTTGATGAATGAAAAATTTCATAAGCGGTTTGAATCTCATGTAGGTGAATTACAGTTATGCGAGTTAATCTCCATTCTATCTACATTTTCTATGGTGCTGATACGATTTGCACAAAATTAATAGGTACATTCTTTCGGTCCTGAAGGTGCGTCATCTGAAATACAAGTACTTGCCAAAGGTCCCTTTAAGATGGTCAAAAGATACGGAGGATACATATTCAATGGTTTTAGATTTCGTACTAAGGATCGTGAATGTAATTTGAAGTCTCAAAATAGTGGAATGGTAGTGACGTCTAAGACTAGAAGTTATGCTTCCAAATCGGACACGAGGCCTATAGATGGAGATCTCGACTACTATGGAGTGCTCACGAATATCATTGAGTTGAATTATTTTGGTCATTTCCGTGTTGTCTTATTCCGTGGGGATTGCGCTGAGTTTGATAGGAATTTTGCTAACAACAAGGATAAGCTTGGCTTCACAGTTGTAAACTTCTCAAAATTGATTCACATCGGTACACACATTAGCCATGAACCATTTATGTTTCCATCCCAAGTGCAACAAGTGTTCTACATTGAAGATCCAACCCTACCAAAATCATATGTGGCTCTCCCTATGCAACCAAGAGATGTATTCCAACTGGGCGATACTTCAGAAGATGAAGACGGTGAAGTCATAAACAGTTACATTGCTTCTGAGTTTCCTGTGTTTGATGTAAACACAACCGACGTTGGAACTTGCGGGACTTGGCTCCGCAAGGATGGAGAAGAGGGCGATGTACTGGAAGATGTCGTATTGTAGTTTACATGATTCTCAATCTCAATATTATATGTCTGTAATTTTATGTCTTAAATCTTGTTGTAATATAATGTCTGTAATTCTGAATATGTTCATTG
Organism: Hemerocallis citrina; assembly: GCA_017893485.1. NCBI lineage: Eukaryota > Viridiplantae > Streptophyta > Magnoliopsida > Asparagales > Asphodelaceae > Hemerocallis > Hemerocallis citrina. The sequence continues at coordinate 179,608,867 of CM030362.1, forward strand.
TGAATTTAATACACCGGTTTAATTATCTTTCTATTATCTACTGCTTGGTATTATTTACATTAAACTATGCTTAGTGTCATTTGAACCAAACTATCATTGTAATTTAATTTGTTACAAATCTCATTTTTTTAATTTTTTAATAATTATGTTGGTTTGTTAATCCTACTAAAGTACAAATTTTATGATAGTTATTATAAACATGTTATTAATTAAATTTGCATCTCTAAGGAAGTTATCGAATCCTTGACAGGTACAACATGCCGAGGCGTGGAAAGAGGGTAAATATAAATGATGGCAACGAGAGCCATGAGGATGAGCAGCCACTAAATAATAGTGGCAGTCAAACATATGAGGGTAAGGGTAGCACGCCGCCCACTGTCAAAAAACATCGGTAAGTCTTTAAATTGGTATTTTTAAAGAGATTATGGTCTTGAATGCATGAAAGACACGTACTAGTGTTTGTGAGTCTGCATTGTGGCTGTCGTCTATAAGCATTTCGTCTATGTTTCTTAAGTGGGCTGTGATTAGAAAGAAAGGGCTGGAGTGGAGATCTGGAAACCCAAATAGAGACATCTCGTTTATTATAATCTACACTTATTGTTGGACCAACCCCCTCTTGTTGTTGTTGCTGATGTCTCTTTGTGTGCGTGTGTTGAAGAGAATGAAGCGATGAGAGAGAGTTGAGGAAAATGCCGCTATGTTAGCCTGGTGTATCCTCATTCTCTACCATCCCTCTTTCTAGCTCCATATATGGCTTCTATATTAAATTGGTTTCCTTCCACGATGACAGTCCGTAATACTACACTTGATATGAGCCCTGTTCATAGCTGCACCCTATTGCATACTCACAAACAACTAATACGTGTCGTTCATGCATTGTATGACCAACCCCACTTTGGCACATAACATGGTATAGATGACATTGTATGACCTGCAAACAAGGTTTGTTCAGCCATGTTGTTGTACTGATTTGGAGGATTTTGGTATGCTAGCAGCATACTTAGTTTGGAAGTGAACCCATTTTGGTTAAAAAATCATGCCAAAGATAGCAATCAGATGCATGAAATCAGCTTCTTTAATAGTATCTGAAAATGAAAATTTCCATAATCTGAGCATATATGTTTCTTTAACAGTGACTGTGAACAATTGTTCTTAATTGGGCTGTGATTAGAAAGAGACGAGTTGGAGTGGAGATCTGGAAACCCATATAGAGACATCTTGCTCATAATAATTTATTATTATTGTTGTTCTTGTCGCTCTTGCTGTTGTTGCTGATGTCTCTATGTGTTCGTGTGCTGAAGGGAAAGAAGGGATGAGAGAGAGATGGGGAAAATGCCGCTATGTTAGCCTGGTGTATCCTCATTCTCTACGATTCCTCTTTCTGGCTTCTATATTTGGTTTCCTTCCACGATGACAATTCCGTAAAACTACACTTGATACGAGCCATATTCGTATTTTTCTTCAATGAAGAATTGATCTATGACTACAATCTCCATTCAAAACCCAATTGTTCTATATTTGGTTCCCTCTTGCTGCTGTTGGTGTTGTTGCTGATGTCTCATCTTCTTTTACTGTTAGTGAAGCTTATTTTCATGCATCTGATTGTCATCTTGGCAAGTTTTTTGACCAAAATGGGTTCACTGTGAACTGAGGATGCTACAGTTGTATGCCAAAACCTTCCGGATATGCACAACAATTGGGTTTTAGATTTAGTTGGGCTAAAGAAGTAGTAGAGCAACATATAAGCTCAGATAATGGAAATTTTCATTTTAAGATACTGTTAAAGTAACCTGTTTGCCATCTTTGGCATGATTTTTTAACCAAAAATGGGTTCACTTCCAAACTAAGTATGCTGCTAGCATCCCCATCTTCTTTTACTGTTAATGAAGCTTATTTCATGCATCTGATTGTCATCTTGGCATGTTTTTTTGACCAAAATGGGTTCACTGTGAAATAAGCTTTAGATTATGCCAAAATCCTCCGGATATGCACAACAATTGGGTTTTAGATTTAGTTGGGCACAGTGAATTAGTAGAGCAACATATAAGCTCAGATAATGGAAATTTTCTTTTTCAGATACTGTTAAAGTAACCTGATTGCCATCTTAGGCATGATTTTTTAACCAAAAAATGGGTACACTTCCAAACTAAGTATGCTGCTAGCATCCTCATCTTCTTTTACTGTTAGCGAAGCTTATTTTCATGCATCTGATTGTCATCTTGGCATGTTTTTTTGACCAAAATGGGTTCACTGTGAACTGAGGATGCTATATGTACGTATGCCAAAATCATCCGGATATGCACAACAATTGGGTTTTAGATTTAGTTGGGCTAAAGAAGTAGTAGAGCAACATATAAGCTCAGATAATGGAAATTTTCATTTTAAGATACTGTTAAAGTAACCTGTTTGCCATCTTTGGCATGATTTTTTAACCAAAACATGAGTTCCAAATTAAGTATGCTGCTAGCATCCCCATCTTCTTCTACTGTTAATGAAGCTTATTTCATGCATCTGATTGTCATCTTGGCATGTTTTTTTGACCAAAATGGGTTCACTGTGAAATAAGCTTTAGATTATGCCAAAATCCTCCGGATATGCACAACAATTGGGTTTTAGATTTAGTTGGGCACAGTGAATTAGTAGAGCAACATATAAGCTCAGATAATGGAAATTTTCATTTTCAGATACTGTTAAAGTAACCTGATTGCCATCTTAGGCATGATTTTTCAACCAAAAAATGGGTACACTTCCAAACTAAGTATGCTGCTAGCATCCTCATCTTCTTTTACTGTTAGTGAAGCTTATTTTCATGCATCTGATTGTCATCTTGGCATATTTTTTTGACCAAAATGGGTTCACTGTGAACTGAGGATGTTATAGGTACGTATGCCAAAATCATCCGGATATGCACAACAATTGGGTTTTAGATTTAGTTGGGCTAAAGAAGTAGTAGAGCAACATATAAGCTCAGATAATGGAAATTTTCATTTTAAGATACTGTTAAAGTAACCTGTTTGCCATCTTTGGCATGATTTTTTAACCAAAACATGAGTTCCAAACTAAGTATGCTACTAGCATCCCCATCTTCTTCTACTGTTAATGAAGCTTATTTCATGCATCTGATTGTCATCTTGGCATGTTTTTTTGACCAAAATGGGTTCACTGTGAAATAAGCTTTAGATTATGCCAAAATCCTCCGGATATGCACAACAATTGGGTTTTAGATTTAGTTGGGCACAGTGAATTAGTAGAGCAACATATAAGCTCAGATAATGGAAATTTTCATTTTAGGATACTGTTAAAGTAACCTGATTGCCATCTTAGGCATGATTTTTTAACCAAAAAATGGGTACACTTCCAAACCAAGTATGCTGCTAGCATCCTCATCTTCTTTTACTGTTAGTGAAGCTTATTTTCATGCATCTGATTGTCATCTTGGCATGTTTTTTTGACCAAAATGGGTTCACTGTGAACTGAGGATGCTATAGGTACGTATGCCAAAATCATCCGGATATGCACAACAATTAGGGTTTTAGATTTAGTTGGGCTAAAGAAGTAGTAGAGCAACATATAAGCTCAGATAATGGAAATTTTCATTTTAAGATACTGTTAAAGTAACCTGTTTGCCATCTTTGGCATGATTTTTTAACCAAAACATGAGTTCCAAACTAAGTATGCTGCTAGCATCCCCATCTTCTTCTACTGTTAATGAAGCTTATTTCATGCATCTGATTGTCATCTTGGCATGTTTTTTTGACCAAAATGGGTTCACTGTGAAATAAGCTTTAGATTATGCCAAAATCCTCCAGATATGCACAACAATTGGGTTTTAGATTTAGTTGGGCACAGTGAATTAGTAGAGCAACATATAAGCTCAGATAATGGAAATTTTCATTTTCAGATACTGTTAAAGTAACCTGATTGCCATCTTTGGCATGATTTTTTAACAAAAAATGGGTTCACTTCCAAACTAAGTATGCTGCTAGCATCCTCATCTTCTTTTACTGTTACTGAAGCTTATTACATGCATCTGATTGTCATCTTGGCATGTTTTTTTGACCAAAATGGGTTCACTGTGAACTGAGGATGCTATAGGTACGTATGCCAAAATCATCCAGATATGCACAACAATTGGGTTTTAGAGTTAGTTGGGCTAAAGAAGTAGTAGAGCAACATATAAGCTCAGATAATGGAAATTTTCATTTTAAGATACTGTTAAAGTAACCTGTTTGCCATCTTTGGCATGATTTTTAACCAAAACATGAGTTCCAAACTAAGTATACTGCTAGCATCCCCATCTTCTTCTACTGTTAATGAAGCTTATTTCATGCATCTGATTGTCATCTTGGCATGTTTTTTTGACCAAAATGGGTTCACTGTGAAATAAGCTTTAGATTATGCCAAAATCCTCCGGATATGCACTACAATTGGGTTTTAGATTTAGTTGGGCACAGTGAATTAGTAGAGCAACATATAAGCTCTGATAATGGAAATTTTCATTTTCAGATACTGTTAAAGTAACATGATTGCCATCTTTGGCATGATTTTTTAACAAAAAATGGGTTCACTTCCAAACTAAGTATGTTGATAGCATCCTCATCATCTTTTACTGTTAATGAAGCTTATTTCATGCATTTGATTGTCATCTTGGCATGTTTTTTTGACCAAAATGGGTTCACTGTGAACTGAGGATGCTATAGGTACGTATGCCAAAATCCTCCGGATATGCACAACAATTGGGTTTTAGATTTAAGTAGTAGAGCAACATATAAGCTCAGATAATGGAAGTTTTCATTTTAAGATACTGTTAAAGTAACCTGATTGCCATCTTTGGCATGATTTTTTAACAAAAAATGGGTTCACTTCCAAACTAAGTATGCTGCTAGCATGTCCATTTTCTTTCACTGTTAATGAAGCTGATTTCATGCATCTGATTGTCTTCTTGGCATGTTTTTTTGACCAAAATGGGTTCACTGTGAACTGAGGATGCTATAGGTACGTATGCCAAAATCCTCCGGCCGGATATGCACAACAATTGGATTTTAGATTTAGTTTGGCTAAAGAAGTAGTAGAGCAACATATAAGCTCAGATAATGGAAGTTTTCATTTTAAGATACTGTTAAAGTAACCTGATTGCCATCTTTGGCATGATTTTTTAACAAAAAATGGGTTCACTTCCAAACTAAGTATGCTGCTAGCATGTCCATTTTCTTTCACTGTTAATGAAGCTGATTTCATGCATCTGATTGTCTTCTTGGCATGTTTTTTTGACCAAAATGGGTTCACTGTGAACTGAGGATGCTATAGCTGTATGCCAAAATCCTCCGGATATGCACAACAATTGGGTTTTAGATTTAGTTGGGCTAAAGAAGTAGTAGAGCGACATATAAGCTCAGATAATGGAAATTTTCATTTTAAGATACTGTTAAAGTAACCTGATTGCCATCTTTGGCATGATTTTTTAACCAAAAATGGGTTCACTTCCAAACTAAGTATGCTGCTAGCATCCCCAGTTTCTCTCACTGTTAATGAAGCTGATTTCATGCATCTGATTGTCTTCTTAGCATGTTTTTTTGACCAAAATGGGTTCACTGTGAACTGAGGATGCTATAGCTGTATGCCAAAATCCTCCGGATATGCACAACAATTGGGTTTTAGATTTAGTTGGGCTAAAGAAGTAGTAGAGCAACATATAAGCTCAGATAATGAAAATTTTCATTTTCAGATACTGTTAAAGTAACCTGATTGCCATCTTTGGCATGATTTTTTAACCAAAAATGGGTTCACTTCCAAACTAAGTATGCTGTTAGCATCCTCATCTTCTTTTACTGTTAATGAAGCTTATTTCATGCATCTGATTGTCATCTGGGCATGTTTTTTTGACCAAAATGGGTTCACTGTGAACTGAGGATGCTATAGGTATGTATGCCAAAATCCTCCGGATATGCACAACAATTGGATTTTAGATTTAGTTGGGCACAGTGAATTAGTAGAGCAACATATAAGCTCAGATAATGGAAATTTTCATTTTCAGATACTGTTAATGAAGCTGATTGCCATCTTTGGCATGATTTTTTAACAAAAAATGGGTTCACTTCCAAACTCAGTATGCTGCTAGCACCCTCATTTTCTTTCACTTTTAATGAAGCTTATTTCATTAAGATCCAGGATGGCAAATTTTGATTGGGCTGTGATTGGATTGTTTAGTGGCTGTTGTCTATGTTCTTAATTGGGCTGTGATTAGAAAGAGAGGGCTCGAGTGGAGATCTGGAAACCCATATAGAGACATCTTGTTCATAATAATTTATTATTATTGTTGTTCTTGTCGCTCTTGCTGTTGTTGCTGATGTCTCTTTGTGTTCGTGTGCTGAAGGGAAACAAGGGATGAGAGAGATGAGGAAAATGCCGCTATGTTAGCCTGGTGTATCCAAAGTCTCTACCATTCTTCTTTCTGTTTCCATTTCTGGCTTTTATATTTGGTTTCCTTCCACGATGACAGTTCCCTAAAAATACACTTGATATGAGCCCTATCTTATTTTTCTTATTTTTCTTATATTTGGTTTCCGTCCACGATGACAGTTTCATGGATTGTCTGAACAATCCATGAAGGACATGCTTAGATATTGAATTTTCATTTGTTTTACTGTTTTAGATAGTGGATATTCCCAATCAGAGGAGAATATAAAGGTTTCAAGTTAGATACTGAATTTTCATTTGTTTTGTTATTTTAGATATATTTAAAAACAAAATTAAGTACTAGATTTTTAGCATTGCAATGTAATTATTTTACCTCTGTATATATCATTAACAATTCCATTTGCAATTGGCACTTTGATCTTATAATTTAAGATACAGGTAGATCTTTTTGCAAGTTCAAAAAATATGTATATTCTGTATTGTGGTCTGCTGTTGAATTAAACTATTGTTTTTTTTTTTCACAGAGCGGTCGCCCAGATGAGGAAATTCTGATGATCAGAGCTGAAGCTACTCGAGGGGTATGAATCTGCGGTCCTCCTTGCTGTTCTTATGTCCTCCTTGCTGTATGGTTGTTGTTCTTATGTCCTCCTCCTTGCTGTTGTTATGTCAGACTGGTTTTTTTTATGAGAGTTATGTCAGACTTTTAATTTGGGATATTTTGGATATTTGTCAGACTGGTTTGTTTGGATATTTGGGATGTTAGTCCCTATATTAATTTTTTAATTATGACACTGTTAATTAATCAATGAATTTGGACGTTGATATGACACGTGTGAAACTTGATTATCTTTAATTATTCTTGTGTTTGGTTGTGATTTGCGCAGTAATATGCAACGAAATTGGTTGAATCAGTTGTGAATTAGTTTACAGGTTTTGTAAATAAAACTGTGAATTGAAATCGAACGGAAAACCGGAGTATCGAAAATAAACGGGAATAGCTAGACCGGCGTTTTAAAAAACGCCGGTCTATCTAATCAATTTGTTGGAGTGTGCGATATACCGGCGTTCCCACACACGCCGGTGAATGTCGTCAGCTGTAACGTCACCGACGAACACCGGCATTTTATAAAATGCCGGTGTATATAACTACACCGGCATTTTTGGTCACGCCGGTGCTTGTAAGTAGGGAAAACCGGGCACTCATAAACGCACATACACCGGCGCTCTATGACCGCCGGTATACTTTCGTTCTACACCGGCGTTTATAGAAACGTCGGTGAATGTATAAATACCGGCGGTTTACGGCCACCGGTGAATGTATATAGGGTGTAAAAGAACGACACTCAGAAACCCACATATACCGTCGTTTGCTGACCGCCGGTGTAGTTGTAACATTTACCGGCGTCCATTAAAACTGCCGGTGTATACCCCTTCCTTTCTGCGACGCTCGATTCGGCAGCATTTGGACCGGCGCTATTATAAACGCCGGTGAAAGTTTCACCGGCGTAAAAAAACGCCGGTAAAGACGTAAAAAAATACCGGGAAATCGAGTATCTTTTGTAGTGTGGTTATATTGTTGTGTTGATCGGTTAAACAGCTTATGGGTAATGTTAGTCATTCGCTGGGCCAATGTTATGTGCTCGTATTCCATATTTTTGGGAAGCCGGGTGTGACAAGTTGGGAGAGGCATTTAGCTCAGTGGAATTTGCCTACAACAATAGTTTCCAGGCTAGTATCGGTATGGCACTGTATGAAGCTCTATATGGAAGGAAGTGCAGAACACCAGTATGTTAGTATGAAGTAGGGGAGCGACAGATGTATGGGCCAAAAATTTTGCAACAGATCTCAGAAAAGATCGAGTTGATCAGAAAGAGGTTAGTTGATGCATAGAGCAGGTAGAAAAGTTATGTTGACAACTGGAGGAGAGATCTAGAGTTTAAGGAAGGTGAATTTGTCTTCTTGAAAGTGTGTCCAACCAAGGGAGTGATTTGGTTTAGAAAAGGAGAGAAATTAGCTCCGAGATACATAGGTCCTTATAAGATATTAAAGAGAATTTGGAAGACAGCTTATCGGTCAGAACTACCGGAAGAGTTAGCCCAAGTACACAATGTGTTTCATGTGTCTATGTTACGAGGTTATATTCCGGATCCGAGTCATCATATGTCCGAAGTGCTAGAGGGTCTGCAGTTGGATTTGAGCTACACTGAGCGTCCAGTTGAGATTGTGGATCGACGGAGGAAAGTCTTCAGAAATAGGACTATAGATATGGTTAAGGTTGTATGGAGAAACCAACTATTTGAGAAGGCCACCTGGGAATCAGAGGAGATGATGTTAAGAGATCACCCTGAACTTTTTAATTAAACCCGTAAACTTTCTTTCTTTTGTTTTCTCACTCTTTAAATGTAGTTCCGAGGACGGAACTATTCTAAGGAGGGAGTGTTGTAACATCCCGTTGAAATTCTAGAATAAAAATACATTTTTTTCATTTTTTGCACGTGCAATGCACGTGCAAATTTATTTCATTTTCGGGTTCTAAATTTTTTTCTAAGTTATGTACAAGTTTTCTCTTGTTTTGTCTCATTTTATTATCTATTCTAAATTAAAGTCTATAGGCCTAAAAGACTAATTTAAGCCCACTAAGAAATTAAAAGCCCAAAATTTAATTCTTTATTAAATGCTTTTTCAAGAGAGAAATGTACAACCAAACTTGTCTTGTAACAAACTATTAACAACTAATAAATAACAAAATATAAAATAAATGAGGAAGAGTGCACGTGCACGTGTTGTGAACCCCAAGCAATGGCCGGCCTTGGAAAAGAAAGATGGAGAGTGGAGGGGAGATGTGGGTGAGTGGGTAGTTGTGAGAGGTAGTGGGATCATTCTCCACAACACAAATGTCTTATAAATACCTACATCTCTCCATTCACATTTGCACAAAAGTAATTAAGTCAAAAGGAGAGAAATAGAGAGAGAGCAAGAGAGCGGCCGGGTGCAAGAGGGGATTTCGGTGGTGCTTTCTAGGAGGAGAAGGGCTTTGTGCTTAAGGCTTTGGGACAATTTTCTAGGAGCTTATTTGGATTTTCATCAAAGAGGTGGGTGATTTCCTTACTTTCTAGATAAATTGTAGAATGCATGTTCAATTTGTTGTGATGATTATGTGGCATGAATTCTTAGACTTCTAATGTGGTTATTTTACATGTGGTATTGATCTTGTTAGTAGTAATTGCATGCTAGATAAAAGGATTCTTATTAATTTATCATGTTAGTAACTTGAAAATACAAATGGAGTTATGGAGGTGTTGTTGGGTACATGTTAGTGTGCCATGATTGAGTTTCATGAATTGAAAATGATTTTTTATGCACAAATTGTTAAATTATACAAACAAGTTGGGTAAACAATATGTAGAGTTGTAGATTGATGGGAGATGAAATATTCTCATGAAATTGATAATAATAATAATAAAAAGAGGAAATAAAAATATGAAATCTTGAATTGGGGTTGAAAGAAGTAGTTTTATTAATAAATGAAAATGTATGGTCATGTTGTTTCAAAAAATCACCATTTTACAATATGTATGTATAAAAATATTTTTTTTATTGTGGTTAAAATTAGTAGATAAACATTTCTGGAGATTGTAGACACAATTTGTAAACTATTAAATTGGGAAAACAAATAAAATTGTAGAGCATATGAGCAATTAAAATAGAAGAAGAAACAAAGACTGGGGTTATAAATAATAAAACCCATTAGTAATCAGGTTGGATGCTTGTCCTGAGTGGCTAGCGGCGGCGTGAGTGCGCCTAGGCTCGCCACGTGGCGCCGCTGGTGCCTAGGGTCCTGGGTTCGAATATGCTTATACACAAAAATGTGCATTTTTGACATTTTGAGTTTTTTTTATATATTTTATTTTGGGGGGGAGGGGGGGTGGTTTACTCTTTAAAATTCGGAAAAAAATTACAGGATTAATTCTAGATGTTATTTAGACAATTAGAGATAATTTCTCACTGTTTTGAGCATATAATGGGAGCCTAAAAATTTATATTCTTGCTAAGGAGTTATGAGTTAATATTATAATAAGAAACATATTTGGGTGGAGTAAATTGATTAAAGAAATTGAACACTTTTAAGAGATATTGCGAATACGAGTTTTGGGCTTAAGGAAAAAAATAATTGAAGTGATTGAATGATTGAGTTAAGATACGGACAAGAGTTTTTCTAGTGAATTGTTTTATTAATCTATAAAATTTGGTATTAGAAAATTTGTATTCAAACTATACTTGGATAATGTGAGAAGCTTTATTAATCAAAGAATATGGGAAATGGTTGAAGTAAATAATTTCGGCGAATTAACTAAGTGTTGGTCTTCAAGAAATTGATTAAAGGCATTGTCTTCTAATAGTATTTATTGCATGGTCTAAATTTGTGAAGGAAAAGAATTAAGTGAATGATTATTGAATAAAGAACGAGAGATTTATGTTGAAGTTAGTCATGACCTAATTGATCTCTATTAATGAGATGATTGTTGTAATCTAGATGCTAAATGAGACTCACGTACCGGCAAGTGATGAAAAGATTAATTAATTGAGAAGTGGTCAATATGGGGTCATCGTTCTCGGTATTTGTTAAGACCAGTAGGAGGGTAAATCAGCATCTAGGTTGTGATGATGTTAATTAAACATACGAAAAGGCACTATAAGAAGATATGATAGAAACAACGATGAATAGGTCCGGTAAAGGATGTTCAGTTCCTAGGGGTCCGAGATCGAGGAGTGCGGATGGTAAATCCATGTATATGGGCTAGAGGTACATCCATCTATCATCGGAAAGGCCGGTAAAGAGACTGTAGCCCCTAGGAATGTTCGGAACGGACAGGATACGCCCGGTAAATCCACTGAGGTGGGCTAGGGGTAGGTCTGGTTCGTAGTTGCGAGAGATTCACTTGTTAGGGTTCATGGCTGAGGATACACCTGGTAAATCCACTGAGGTGGGCTAGGGGTAGGTCGGTAAGGTCCAATATGCTGGGGGTGTGACTCTTCGGTGACTACGCGTTAGAGTATATTCATTGGGTTAGGTTGCATAACGTGGGATATAAACCCTATAATGTGGAGTACCTTAAGGGCTTGCATTCGAACCTATGTAGTATGGGATGCATAGAATCCGAACAAGAATACATTAGTATATCGTAGAGTAAAACATCTGCATTAGGCATCTAAAGTATAACATACATCGACATGTTTAGGATAGTCACCTTTACACTTTGTAATGCATTCAAGTGTGTGGTTGCTAAAGTAAGTAAATCGTTATATTATATCATAGTGATTATCGCTATTTTATAATATTGCGTCGGTTGTAATCAACTGACGTGCCAACAGTTTCAAATGCAGGCATTAGATTTGCAAGGAGATATAAAGATGATTGATGCTAAAGATTATTTTCCATTTTAAGTTGCTGATGTTTAAATTATACATTTATATCATGTTGTACTTCATTTATTTTTTTCTACATTGTTGTAAAAGAACTTGATGTAATAAAAATTTTAAATTCCTTGTAAAATTGTACGAAATGAAGCAAAGATCCTGTTGTGCTACGAATTACCGTATTTTGGAATTCGGGGCATTGCAAAATGTTTGAAAATTTAGTTAAGGTCCAAGTTTGGTATCTCATAAATTTTAGTTTTAGCTTGGAGATATACATGAACTGGGAAATATTTGTGTAGAGATAATGATTGAGATTTAAACTAGAAATTTAAGATCTCTACGAGTATTAATTGTGGCATACATGACAGGTGAATACTTTGTCTGAGTGTTTTCATTCTAAATAACAGATTATCTTCTACTAAGGTTTGAGAGGTAGATTGATTCTTGTGTGCATTTCATAGATTTGGGTGGTCATAATCTTCAAGAATTTCAACAATGGTGTAAGCTTAAGAGAATAAAAAAAATTTAAAAAAATTCTAAAGATGTTAAACATATATTGAATTATACTTATGACCAACTTATTGTTTTTAATAAATACAAGATAGTTATAAATGATTTTTGTATTGCAAAAAATATGGAAAACTATGACATGAATGAACAATCTTTTGAAAATGCAAAACTTAAAATTTCAAAATCTTATGAATGCACTTCTAGTTTTATTTTTCTTACCAAAGTTAGTATGATAAGAAAAATCAACAAATGATGCATGTCCCTTACATTAGCTCAATTTTTGTTCCCACTTATGATAAAATTTATGAAATATGTTCATCCTATTTCTATGTTGTATTATGTTGCTAGTGTAATGGATCCGCATATCAAGTTAGATGATATGAGAATTTTGATTAGTTTGTTTTATAGTAGGGTTGGAGATGTTTCTTAAGATCATGATGAATTTATAGTTATATTTTGTGTCAATATTAGATAATTTATATGATAGTCATGACAGAAAATTTGCATCTTCTTCTTAAATATAAAATAATACCAGTACAACATTTTCTTCTTCCGGAGGTAAGGGCATTGTATTTGAAGATACAACAGTTGATGCATTGAATATTATTCAATTTTAAAAGCCTACGACTTATTCACCCAATGAATTACATTGATATAATGCACAACTTTCACTACCGTTTGAACACAACATTAGTATAATACACAACAATCGATGGTGGAAAGACAATGAAGGTTCATATCATATTCTTTCTCACATGGCAAAAGATATACTAACCCCTGTGGTGTCCATCATCGCATTGGAAAATATTTTTTCTCTTGGTGGCAGGATATTGAGGGAGAAAATGAATTGCTTGACGCTGGAGAATTTGGAGATGCTAGTGCACTCAGAAGATTAGGTGAAAGTGGAGTAGAGGACTGAACGAATACAAGACTACTCAAGTGGTAGCAACACTCCAGAAGACGAAGAATGAAAACGAACTCTCGAAGAATAAAGACCTAATTTCACTGCCTCCCGAAGATTGAAGATTATTGTAGTGAAGCTCGCTAGAAAATTTAGGGCATTGAGATCTTAAGTTTAGGTTAAGTTGAGATACACGATAGTAGTCAAATGTCCTCCCTTCAATCTTGTTGGTATTGTGTCTTGCATAATATGATTCGATGTAAAGAGAAGATGATGAAGAGAGAAGAAGTTTGAAGCATCGCAAGTAGAAGAAGAAACAGCAGTACAGTTGACTGCCACCAAGGACATTCGACTTTGATTGCTATCTGACTTGGGGTCGAGTGATTGAGGTCAATGGCACCTTAGGGCAGTCGACCGACGATAGATCCTATCTTGTAGCTTTCTCTTCAGAATATATCAGACAATTATAGTATCAAGACTAAACCCTAGAACTCTATATATATTACTGTAAAGTCTCATTTGAGAGATAGAGAGAGTACTTCATTATAGAGAGACCGAGAGCTCTCCATTGTAAATAACATATTATTTTCCAGTGAGGCTTAAGAGATACATAGGTTTTTTGTGAGAGTGTTGTATCTTTTGCATATTCTCTAGTTGAATAATATCTTGATTATTTCTCCCCCATATTAGGGTTCGCCCAAACCAGAACAAACATTGTATGCTTTGTGTGCTTGGTTTGATCGACTATTGTTTGGTGGTTTGTTTGTAGTGATCGGTTGTCACAAACTCAGCAGCGAATTCCTAACAAATCTAACCCTATGCTATCTCAAACTTTAGCTCAACCCCTCACCACATAATATTGTATTTTATATGCATTACATGTTTATTTTATTTTATTTTATTTTGACCCTTGTAAATCATTCCAGACTTCAACACTTGAGAAAAACAATACATGATTTTTTTATATGATTCTTATGCATAGGAATTTCCTACAATATTATATATTTTATTAATCTATTTTATATGTTAAGAGAAATGGAGGAAAAAGTTTAAACAAGGAATAAAAAAGAATTGGTCCGTCCCGGTTCGGCTCAACCTGCGTCAGCCCTGAACCGGGATTCCTTGACTGCGATCCCCTACCTTCGGGCCCGGCCCGGCCCGAACTGGTCCCAAAGGTAGCCCGGATCGGAACCGACCCGATAGAGGGTCAGGCCTGGACCGGCCCATCTAGACCGGTTGCCACCCTTATAGGCTCTGTTTGGTTCAAAGGGGGGAGGGGAGGGGAGGGAGGGATTTTATGGAGGGAAGGGAAGGGGAGGGGAGGAAAATGGAGGGGAGGGATTATCTCTGTTTGGTTCAAAGGAGAGCTGTTCATCGGTACAATCTCACCTTCAACATCCTTGAAGTCCTTAATTCATTACATCCTACAATTGGAATTGTACATTGTGATTAGCCAAAAAAATTTGGTAGTTTACGTTGTACACTTGTACCTGTACACTATACTTTTCTTCAAGATGAAGATTATTTCCTGTTTAATTTTTTTAAGTTTTTAACTGTATTTAATAAACCATAGGGTTGTTCACCAATATGTATTCTTTCATTTGTTCATTCAATTACATGTTTTTTTCCTATACATGACATTCAAGGTTGTAGTTTAGACTGTTCAAGTTCAATTTAGATTTTGTTGTGTCCTACTTTTAGTGATCGTGGACGACAAGTAGATACCTATTCCTTCTCATTTTAGTTGTAAAGATTTCATTTTTTCCTTATTGATAGTGTAAACTTTTTTTGGCACGTGAGAAAATATCGCCAAGTGAAGTAGACGCAGTGCTCCTGGCTCATCCTGATGTAGCACAGGCCGTAGCATTTGGAGTCCCCAATGAGAAATATGGAGAAGAGGTGAGGTCATTTTCACAATTTTGTAGCAAATTAATAGTTCTGCACGAAGACCATGTACGAAGACGAGAAGGCGAAGAGGAAAGGGAGAAAGAGAGAGCGCGAGTGGGAGAGAGACAGTCGAGAGAGAGATTAGGTTTTTTATTAGGATTTAGATTTAAAAGGGCAATTTAGTCCAATTACTTTAAAAAATTAGACCTAATTTTTCTCCCCTCCAAATCCCCAAAAATTGGAGGGAAACCAAAATTGGCTCAGAAGGGGTTTTGTACCCCGAAATTCCCTGTTACCGCTGATTCTGGTGTGGGGATAAACAGATAGAATTTGTGGGTTCGTAGAAAAATCTGAATAGCGAATCCAAGTCTGTTCGTCGGAATTGGGCTGCTGGCTCCCGCCGTTCACCTGCAAGGAAGTGCGATACACCTGGGTTGATCCCGGTGACGCACCCTCCGACGCTCTTGTCAGTAACCAGTGATATGATTAAGAGAGAGCTTTAATTGGAAAAAGAGCGATTACCTTGTAATAGTGGTAGGTTGGAGGTATTTATAGTCGCCATGGGGACTTGATTAGGGGTCTGATTTCCTGTGATTCTGTTAGGAGTAAAATCCTCATGATCAGTTTAGGAAACTGATCCCTAATTCCCGGTGAGAGGATAACCGGTGAGAGGATAACTGCGGATCAGGACCGTTGATTTAGTCAAATCAGAGACCCTGATTTCCTCCTGCTGGTCTGGGTTTGTCTCGGGTCGAGACCCGTACCCAGTTGGAGTGGATCCGTTCGCGGGTTATTGGATCTGTGAAGGGTAGATCAAGTGCCCGCTTCAGACCCATCTATATGCGAAATTACCGTTTTACCCCTGAGGTTCAAGATTTGTGCTCAATCTGGACGGTTCCGATTTAACCCCATTTCTAGCCACATCACGAGCCCCCCACTCCTAAAGACTGAGTGTGATCAGCCTTTGAGGAGTAGTTTAACTGTTTTGTGGCTAGTGGAGTTGTATCAGAGTCCGAATGGAGGGTTTTGAATCTCGAAGCGGGTAGTGAGGTGATTTTAGAAGCTGTAAGCTGTTCTTAAGCCTTGTTGAATATCCGACGGTTCTTATCTATTTTTCTCGGATTATTTATTTAATTTTGCGATGTGTTAACCAGTCGTTCGGGGGCCTTAACAATACATTCTAGGCAATAATTGTTCGTTCAGGGGCTCAAAAATATTCCCCCGAATTTATAATTATTTTCTAGAATTTCTAGTTAATTTTCCCGAATTTTTAGTAATTTTTTCACAATTTTTAAATAAATAAAACGATTTAAATAAATAAAAATTAAATTTTAAATACTGATTTATGGCGTGGCGCAATCTGGACCCTTGATCAGCGCCGAGCGCGATTTTCTGGGCGATCAGACGATCCCTATTCCTCGGCAGATAGTTTCTTTGTTAACGAGGGTCGGCTCCTCGGCTCCTCGGCTCGGCAGATCGGCCCACGGCTCGGAATCAGCTAGCTACGTGACGTGATCCTGAGCGTCCATCACAGCACGTATCCCCAAAAAATGCTATCTTGTCGTTTAGTGAACGTGGCGAGATCTAAGCCGTTCATCATGACGAGCGCGCTTTTTGGCAAGATCCAACGGCTGAGATGGGTCGGCGGATTTTTTCGCCATATACGAGGGTCGGTTCCTCGTCTCCTTGGCTCGGCAGGTCGGCTCACGGCTCGGAATCAGCCGAGCTACGTGGTGTGATCCTGAGCGTCCATCACAGCACGTATCCCCAAAAAATGCTATCTTGTCGTTTAGTGAACGTGGCGAGATCTGAGCCGTTCATCATGACGAGCGCGCTTTTTGACAAGATCCAACGGCTGAGATGGGTCGGCGGATTTTTTCGCCATATACGAGGGTCGGTTCCTCGTCTCCTCGGCTCGGTAGGTCGGCTTACGGCTCGGAATCAGCCGAGCTACGTGGCGTGATCCTGAGCGTCCATCACAACACGTATCCCCAAAAAATGCTATCTTGTCGTTTAGTGAACGTGGCGAGATCTGAGCCGTTCATCATGACGAGCGCGCTTTTTAGTAAGATCTAACGGCTGAGATGGGTCGGCAGATTTTTTTGCCATATACGAGGGTCGGTTCCTCGTCTCCTCGGCTCGGAAGCTCGGTGCTGTCGGCCGAGGTATGGAGTTAGATGTTTTGAGGCATCTTGGTTTTGAAGGGTCTCCCCCTTCCGACTCAGCAGCTCGGCTGCTTAGCCAAGCTGTTCGGTAGCTCGGCTAGGCAGACCGGTGGCAGGCAGTTCGGACGATACACGTGGCCAGATCTGGAGCGTCCATCAATGCGTGGATCACGAGGACTGGGTTCAGATCACGAGAAAACGTTATTTTGTCGTTTTGTGGGCGTGGCGTGATCTGATCCATCCATCGTGTCTGGGCACGAATTTTGGAGAGATCCGACGGTGGTTTGTCCTCGGAAGGATTTTTCTCCATATACGAGGGTCGGTTCCTCGTCCGCTCGGTTTGGAAGATCGGCGTAGTCAGTCGAGGTGTGGAGTTGGACGTTTTGAAGCATCCCGGTTCTGAAGCGTCACCCCCTTCCGGCTCAGTAGCTCGGTTGCTTAGCCAAGCTGTTAGGCAGCTTGGCTAGGCAGACTGGTGGCAAGCAGTTCTGACGATACACGTGGCCAGATCTGGAGCATCCATCAATGCGTGGATCACGAGGACTGGGTTCAGATCACGAGAAAACGTGATTTTGTCGTTTTGTGGGCGTGGCGTGATCTGAACCGTCCATCGTGTCTGGGCACGAATTTTGGAGAGATCCGACGGTGGTTTGTCCTCGAAAGGATTTTTCTCCATATACGAGGGTCGGTTCCTCGTCCGCTCGGTTCGGAAGATCGGTGCAGTCTGCCGAGGTATGGAGTTGGACGTTGTGAAGCATCTCGGTTCCGAAGCGTCTCCCCCTTCCGGCTCAGTAGCTCGGCTGCTTAGCTAAGCTGTTAGGTAGCTCGGCTAGGCAGACCGGTGGCCGAATCGTGGACTTGAGCGCTTAGTGGAGCCTTTTGTAGTGATACTGAAACGTCGCAACTCTCTGCTTTGGCGTTTTGGCTTCTTAGTGGGCTTTTTAGATTCCCAAGGCAGCCCAAACGTCGCATTGGGGGTATAAGTTCTCACTCCCCCACACCCCAAGCTCATTTCTCACTTTTCACTCCAAGTCTTCACTTTTACTCTCTGTGCTCTCTGTTAGCGGCGATTCTTGATCCAAGGCGGTGACGTTAGCTGTCGCGTGGGCCAAGCGATTTCCGGCGAGCTTTTTCTGACCGTGAACGTCACTTCAGAGGCACGTCACTTCCAAGGTCAGTCAACTTGCCTTAGCTTTTTTATAGAGATGTCAAGGGTGAACTCAGGGAGTGAGGCCTCGTCCTCGGGTGATAGTGGTGCTGAGGAGAGGAGGCAGATGGAGATCCGAAGGAAGGGGAAGCAAGTAGCCGAACCGTCTGTCGCCGAGGCGAGGAAGGAGAAGTAGAAGAGGAGGGTAGCGGCACAATCTCCTGTGGTCGAGGTGATCGAGGAGAATCCGAGGCAAGCCCCCGAGTCAGGCCGGTACCCTTGCGTGCTGTCCGGGCACGCTGGGGTCAGGCAGTACGAGGGGGACCTCTTGAAGAAGGCGGTCTTCGGTCAGTCGGAAGTATACGTAGAGAACAACCCGGTCCTGACCACCGAGGCGGACGAAATTGTGTCGGTGCTATCCGAGAGGGACCTGCTTCGGATCAGGAAAGGGTTCGCCATTCCTCCGGAGTATAAGTTGATTCTCCCCGGCCCCGGGATGCGAGCAAACTCGAAGCTGTCATCGTCGGATATATGCATGTTCGACTACGACTCTTTGAATGCCGGACTGCGCTTCCCGCTGCACCCCTTCATCCGTGCGGTCCTTGGATGGTACTGCCTCGCGCCGACCCAATTCATGCCGAACACGTGGCGTCATGTGAATGCCTTCCTGCTCCAGTGCCGCAACGCCGAGGTCGAGCCGGATCTGACGATCTTCCGAAGCATGTATCGGATAAACCGGATGCACAAGACCGAGCATCGGTACTACTTGGTGCCGAGGAAAGGCATTCGGATCATAGAGAACCTGGATTCGATCAAGGGGTGGAAGGAGAAGTTCTTCATATTGAGGGAGCCAGCGATGCTGCAAATTCCGAGCCGTTGGAAGCCCGAGGTGCCGAAGTTCCCGAGGACCGACCCGGAACTGACCGAGGCCGAGGAGGAAGTGGCGATGAAGATAGTGGACCTCCCGATGTTAAGTTGGAGGGAGATGACCGAGGAGGTGCTGTACGGGTCAGGCCTTAGTCCGATCGACCCGAGTACGCTCCTGACATCTCGCGTGTTATTATTTTTCTCCAAGTCTTTAGCTCGTTTTGCTAACTCTTGATTTGTTTGTTGTTTGGTGCAGAAGCGCGGAAGATGGATTTTACGGCCATGATGAATGAGAGGGGTAAGGTGGCCGATGGGAAGAAGAGGAAGAGGCCGAGCACGACCGCCTCGACAATTCGGCCTCCCAAAGTTGCTTCGGTGGTTACTCCACCTCCTCCTCGTGAGGTCCCTTCGTCGACGGTGCTTGTTGCGGATGATCCCTCGGTTCCTGCCACCTCCACCCCAGTCGGCGAGGCATTTGACGTCTCGGCTGCGTTGTCACTCGAGGCTCCGCCACTGACTGCTGATGCCGAGGTGATCTTGACCGAACAGCACAAGCAGTTGTTCGTGCTGAACTGGCGGGTCAAGAATCACGACGGGTTCCTCGGGAACTCGCAGATGTCGATGCAAGTCATCAAACACTTGGCAACCCCGAAGGACCGAGCCGTGCTGGTGGCGGGGACGGTTGGCGACGACACTTATGAGGTCGCTCGGTCGCTTGTATCGATAAGCGTCATACGTTTTCTGAGAATTTTCTTTTTCAGGTTCACCGCTCGGCTGTTACCTTGTTCTCACTATCTCTTTGTTTTGGCTGGCTACTTGTCACTTTAACCAGCTCCTTGAAGCGTTCGCCGAGCAGGAGAAGGAGTTGAAGGCTGCCAGTGATAAGGATAGGGCGGACAAAGTGAAGGCGGTTCAGCAGTTCGAGGCTGAGCAGAGGCGAGCCGATGGCCTGGAGGTCCAAGTTGCCGACCTTGTGGTCGACCTGGAGCGAGTAAGGGAGCGACTCTCCGAGGAGTCTGCCAAAGCCGCCAAGGCTGCCGAAGAGCTGGCAACGACAGCGAAGGCACTGGCCGAGGAGAAGGCCGAGAATGAGGCCTTGGCAACGAAGATCAGGGCTGAGGTCGAGGCTGAGGCTAAGAAGCACATGGCCTCGAACATGGAGAAGTCCTACCAGAGGGCGCTCGACCATGTTCAGGACCACGTCCCTGGCTTCGAGCGGGTCGGCTACAGGCTGTGGCCCGGATCTGCCTCAGACGGCGAGGGGGAAGAAGGCGAGGAGGAAGAAGGTGAAGAGGAGGAAGGCGAGGGCGACGGCGATGCCGAGGTGGATGTGGCCAACCCCCTGGTCGGGGTGAGAGATGAGGGGCCATCTGACGAGGCACCTGTGAATGAACCGGCGATGCAGGTGGACCCCTGATCTTCTCGTCTTTTTGTAGTTTTTGTTTTCTCTCTCAAAAAATGTAACGCCTTTTTGCGGACTGGCCACCGCTTCTTTTTATGAATGAAAATTTTACTTCAAATTCTTCTAAGTGTTTGGGTCGGCGTATAGTCTTCCAATTGCGATGTTCTTGTATTTCAGATCCTCGAACACCCCCCAAATACCGCAGCAGCTTGGCGTCGCGCCGAGCTGTTTAAGCAATCTCGCGAGGCTCATTTTGTGGGTGAGGTTGAGCTCACCCGGAGGTTGATGTTCAACGTGGAGAAGAAGAACAGCGAGCTTTTGGCCGAGGTGCACCATCTGCGGATAGTCGAGGAGGAACTATCGGCGAAAGAGGCAGAGCTAGCTTCGGTGCTGGCCAAGCGAGATAAGCTTGGGAAGAAGGTCGAACAGCTGCAGAGGGTCACGGTCGACAAGTGCATCGAGGTGACTAACTTACGTCGTATTATATCCGACAGCGCTGAGTACCCCGGTTCGGCAAAACTCCCTCGGTTCAAGATAATGGTTAAGGACGACACTCTGAAGGATAGGATCGTCGAACTCGAGGAGGAGGTGGCTCGACTAAAGCCTCAACCTGTGAGGGCTAACGTCTGCAGCACTTCTTGCACTCGTGAGGAAAGGGAACGGGGGATCACCTTTTACGAGTTAGCAACTCGCGGCCAAGTTATTGGTCGGACAGCAGCCGACGCACAAAGCGGAGTAGCTGTTAGCTCGAGTGGGGCCTCGGTCGGAGCCACCATTCGGATTAGTGGTGAGGCGGCGTCGCAGTTCGTCGGCCTAGAGACAAGCATGGAGATAAAAAGGCGAAATCCACGACTATCTCTTAACTGAAACGTCCCCGTCCCGAGGAGGCACTGAACGAGTTGCGTCGGTCGTTCGCCTCTTGCTTGGACGATGTCGTTGTAATAACCTGTCTTGTAGACTTTTTTATTTGCTTTCCTGCTGTAACTGTCAGCCTTGTAAATTTACCAAGTGTTTTAATAAAATTGAAGTTGTTTTTGTTCATTCGTTGTGCCGTAGTTGCCCTACTCGAACCTCATGGACCCATAGTTATCTCCTTAGAATGTTTCGACTGTGGAATCTGAGTTTTGTTGTTCGGAATACGCTGAGGCAATTTTGCGTTTCCGAGGTGTGACAGCTCAGTCTTCTGATTTAGTCCACGTGGCGCAATCTAGACGGTCGATCTTGATCGGGGTACGTATCACGAGGTGGGAGGCGCGCGTCCCAAGAAAATGCTATCTTGTCGTTTTGTGGACACGTGACGCGATCAGGCCTGTTCATCACGTTCTAGTACGCATTTTGAGATGATCCAACGGTGAAATTGGTTCGGCAGAATTTTTCTCCATATACGAGGGTCGGTTCCTCGTCCGCTCGGCTCGGGTTGCACGGGTAGAGCGGTCGAGCCGAACTTAGGACTCCGAACCACCGTTAGAGTTGATCGTTGGTTGTGGGAGCAGTTCTGGACGGCGACCTACTTCTAGTTCGCTTTCGAGCGAGCTTGGGAAGTAGGGTCGAGCCGAGCGTTGGACTCCGAACCATCGGTATAGTTGTTCAACGGTCGTGGGAGCAGTTCCGAACGGCGACCTACCTCTAGCTCGCTTATGAGCGAGCTTGGGAAGTAGGGTCGAGCCGAGTGTTGGACTCCAAACCATCGGTATAGTTGTTCAACGGTCGTGGGAGCAGTTCCGAACGGCGACCTACCTCTAGCTCGCTTACGAGCGAGCTTGGGAAGTAGGGTCGAGCCGAGTGTTGGACTCCGAACCATCGGTATAGTTGTTCAACGGTTGTGGGAGCAGTTCCGAACGGTGACCTACCTCTAGCTCGCTTACGAGCGAGTTTGGGAAGTAGGGTCGAGCCGAGTGTTGGACTTCGAACCATCGGTGTAACGGTTGTGGGAGCAGTTCCGAACGGTGACCTACCTCTAGCTCGCTCACGAGCGAGCTTGGGAAGTAGGGTCGAGCCGAGTGTTGGACTCCGAACCATCGGTGTAGTTGTTCAACGGTTGTGGGAGCAGTTCCGAACGGCGACCTACCTCTAGCTCGCTCACGAGCGAGCTTGGGAAGTAGGGTCGAGCCGAGTGTTGGACTCCGAACCATCGGTGTAGTTCAACAGTCGTGGGAGCAATTCCGAATGGCGACCCACTCCTAGCTCGCTTAGAAGCGAGCTTGCGGAGTAGAATCGAGCCAAGTGTTGGACTCCGGACCATTGATTGAATAAAGAATAAAGGCGGAGAGATACAAGAAATTTTATAAGTACGAAAAAGCATTCTTTATTGATAACTGATGGCGAGCCTTTTTTACATATGACAACTTAAGAGAGGAATTACAAGTTAGAGGAGAAGAACGGTTCGACACCCTGTAATACTCAGAGAGGCGCCGGGGCGCTTTCTTGGTATTTTAAAAGGTGGTCGACATTCCAGGTCCTCGGAATCTCCCTGCCTTCAAGGTCTTCTAGACGATAAGCTCCGGGCCGAACTACCCTTGCGATCTTGTAAGGTCCTTCCCAATTCGGAGCTAGTTTGCTCTTCTGATTGGGGAAGGAGATGGCTAGTTTTCTGAGGACCAAGTCGCCCTCCTTGAGATCGGCGGGTCGGACTCTCTTGTTGTACGCCAACTCGATCCTCCTCCGGTAGTTCTGTTGGCGGATTGACGCTCTTTCCCTCAGTTCGTGTCACGCCCCGCTTCCCAAAAATATGGAATACGATCACGTGACGAAGCCCAGCGAATGATTTTTACATCATCCATAAGCTGTAGGACCGACCCAGCATCATAACAAGAATATACAAGAGAAATATATATAACCAAGTATGCATGAATAATTTATAATGCAACAGAAAACAGTTTAAACAAGTAATAATATTCAAATAGTTCCCATATCTGGATCAAGTGTAAACTCGGAAGCAAGTCTTATACAGCAGGAGAAATAAATACCTTAAGAAAAGCAACTATTCAAACAAGTCCTTGCTCCAAGCGAATACTGAAATATATGCTCGCCAATTCCAGCAGGTAGCTTGTCTCCAAAGTCTGTTTAATAAATATAAACAGGAAAACAAAGGAGAAACAAGAGAAAATGCCCTTAGTGCAAGCTAGGGCCACAAATAGGGAAAGCAAGTACAAGTAAGGGAAACAAGAATTGGAATCAAGAATAAGCAGAGTTATAAAAGTAGTGGACAAATTCAAGAACTAGCTAGCAAGAGGGAACATCTTAATAACTAGGTTGGATAACAACTGCTAAGGGTGAAACACATGTCATGTGCACCTATAGGGTTATTTAATATCAACGCCAAATCTCAAGTCTAGTGTCATGTGTTATTTAAATGTCAGGTCTCAAATGTCAAGTTGTCAAGTTCAAGTATCAAGTTGTCAAGTTCAAGTTATCAAGTTCAAGTCTAGTTCAAGTTATCAAGTTCAAGTCTAGTAGTGATTACTATCTAGGTAGCACGACATGCACCCATATTTTTACTACATGGTTGCTACAGTCAAACAGTTTCGTTTAGACCTAGTAATGGATTTTATAGGGCGGCGTACTCAGGTATCAAGTATCAAGCAAGCCATGGTTCATGAATCGGAAATTAAATAACAAGTTCACGAAGTAAGTTCGCGAATCCACAAGCAAGTTCAAGAACCGCACAATGGGTTCAAGAATCAACAAGTTCATGAGCCGAGTAACCGACTCCATGAATCGAACAAGATACAACAAGTTCATGAACCAAGTATTGGGAAACACGGGCCCCCTTCCGAGTACACTTACCTATATTGTCCACTCTATAGTCTTTCCCAAAATCCTGGCTTGTTACTTTTATTAATTCTTACCAAGCAAGCATACATGCATAAAATGTTGTGATTTAATTCTAGGAAAAATTGGGGATATCCTATATGGTGTCCAGCAGCTACATATAAAATTTGGGGTCAAACGCTTGCTGTTTACACAGCTAAATTAATTTGCGAAGTAAATATATACAGCAGTTTTGCAAAACTGCGTCTACCGACACAGCTGCAGTATAACTGCCATAACTCCTAGACCGTAACTCCAAATTCGAACATTTTGGAGTCTATCGATATTTACACATCCGGATCTACAATTCCTATTCAGGGCTCGGGCCCAAATTCAAATGATAAAAGGGTCGAAACCGCAAAAGAACATTCAGACAGCAACACAGAAATAATTTACTAATGTAGATTTCATGGGAAAAAGTCATTTGGCGTCTAAGTTGTTAAGTAGCATAAATACATAATCGTGGAGGTCAAAACAGCAACTAATAAATGTTTTTCAAGTCATAATAGTTGCAAGTTCATCAAGACAATAAATATATATGCGTCTACAAATTTTAGGGCTCCTTATTTCATATGTCTATGTTTTCATGTGTCCAAGGGTAAAAGAGTCCAATAATTATAATTTAAATACAAGGAAATTTTGTGACTCTTAGATTTGTCAAATTGGAGGTTCAATATTGATCTACAATGATATTTCAAAGAGGAGTCACAATCTAACTATTTGTAGTATTTCAAGGGTGCTTGTACTAGAACAATAAAATGTACAAGGATACTTGCCTTAGATGACGATGATAAACCCCACTTGTTGTAGCAATTTGGGTAGAAAAAATCCCGGAAGAAGACCTCAAAAAGTGCGTGCAAAAATCTATCGAAGATCGAGTTTTCCCCACACACGATCGGCCCAGAACAGCAAACAGCCGATCGGGATCTAGTGCGGAAAAACAGCAAAACAGCGAAGTCGACCAATCAGATCGTTTCCAACACAGCAGATCTGGCCGAACACGGGACAGCGAAACTGGGATTCGCTGTGGGCGAACACCGAACAGCAATCAATGGGCGCGGATCTTGGCGCGATCCGACGGCTGCGATCGATTCCCGCCCAACTCCTTTCTTCTTCTTCGTTCTCTTCTTCGACGATCCGAGAATGGGAGCGAGATTGAGTGCGGCGACGGCGCGGTGATGGCTTCGACGGTGACGAGGAGGACGACGACGGCGGAGGCAATGGTGCGACGTCGAGAAGCGACGGCTCGCGGCGATGGAAGGCACGGCGGTGGGCTCTGTTTCTGATTCAAGAACAGGGGAGGAGTTCGGCGGTTGCTGGCGAACGGAGAGGAGGGCATTGGAGGCGGCGAGGCGATGGTAATATGGTCGGAGTCGAGAGTGAGGGTGAGGGAGACGTCGAGTTGGTGCAGGCGAGTTGGGGATGGGTTCGGAGTGATGGTTTCGGAGGTTTGAGGACGACGGTGGGGGGTTCTGTGGGTGCTGGCGAATGTGTTGACGAAGGCGAATGCGATGGTGAGGGAGACGAAAGTGATAGGCGAGGTGATCGGGGCGAGGGAGCTTGGGTTCTGGCGTTGGAGATGGAAACGAGAAGGAGACGGAATGAAGGAGAAGAGAGCGGCGGTGGTTTAGAGGGTTAAACAGTATTAGTTGGGATTAGGGTTAGGGTAGGTTTAAATAATAGGGTTTGCGGGTTCGTGTGTTTTGGGTATCCGATTCGAAAAGAGCCCAACAAGAGAAATGGTCAAGATGCACTAAAAATGAGGATTAAAGAGATAAATGAGAAGAATTGGTCCATTTCTCATGAAGAACGATACAAATGGCACACAATTGAATTTGATAAAAGAACCCAAAATTTGAGTTGAGACAAAAATAATGATTTTATTCGAACTGAAATATAATACAGGATCTCAAATAGATGAAAGAGTACAATTTAGCAAAATACAGTATAAAAGTATAAATACGGGGAAACAGGAGTTACAGTTCGTCTACCAGGTCTAAGCTCGCCCGGAGTTCTCTGGCGTTCTGTTCCTCGTTGTAGGCTGTGAGGCAAGGAGAAGGTATTCCGACTTCGAGAGGTATCACTGCCTCGGACCCATAGGTAAGGTTGAACGGGGATTCTCCTGTGGGGGTCCGTTTGTTGGTGCGGTAGTTCCACAGCATGTTGGGGAGTTGGTCGACCCATAAGCCTTTAGAACACCTGTCCAGTCTCTTCTTGATGCCAGAGAGGATCTGCCGGTTAGCATTCTCTGTCTGGCCATTCGACTGTGGGTGGGAGACGGAGGCAAAGCGTTGTTGGATGGCAAGGTCTTCACATAGTGCTCAGAACACGGCCCCAGTAAACTGAGTTCCGTTGTCTGTTACGAGGACACGGGGGATGCCGAATCGGCAGATGACGTTCTTCCAAAAGAATTGAAGTACCTTGTTTTCGGTGATAGTGGCCAGGGGCTCGGCCTCAATCCACTTCGAAAAGTAGTCGATGGCCACGACTAAGAACTTGAACTGGCCCGGAGCTGGAGGGAATGGCCCTAGTAAATCCATCCCCCACATTGCGAAGGGGATAGGACTTGATAGGGAGGCGAGGTTAGCTTGGGGGAGGTGACAAATGTTGGAATGTCTCTGACAAGAGCCACATTGCCGAACGTGTCGCTCGGCGTCTTGGAGGAGAGTCGGCCAGAAGTATCCATAATTCAGAGCTTTCCGAGCTAAATAACTAGACCCTGAATGTGCCCCGCCGATACCTTCGTGGAGCTCCTGTAAGGCATAGTCAGCTTGTTACAGGGAAAGGCATCTCCGGTATGGTCGGCAGTCTATATGCGAGAAGGAGCGCTTGTACAAGATCCCTTCGATCAGGACGTACCGTTCGGCCCTGGTTCTTACTCGGCGTGCCTCCTTGGGGTCCTCGGGCAGGAGTCCATCCCTTAGGAATTTCACTAACGGTTTCATCCAATTATCTTGCAGTAGGACCGGCAATGACTCCACTGAGTCGAGGCTCTCGTCTTCTATGCTCGGTTTCAAGAGGACCTCGATCAAAACGGTCTGCTCGAGACCTTGGAGGGAGGATGAGACCAACTTGGAGAGGGCGTCGGCCTGTGAATTCTCTTCTCGAGGGATTCATTGGATGAGCGCCTCTTCGAACCGGGCCATGAGGGTTTGGACTTTGACGAGGTACTTCGCCATCTGTTCGTCTCGAGCCTCGTAATCGCCTAAGACTTGATTCACAACCAGCTGAGAGTCACTATATATTCGGAGGCGTTGCGCCCCGGCACTTCGGGCAAGTCCGAGGCCGGCAATTAGTGCCTCATACTCTGCTTCGTTGTTTGAGGCCTTGAAATTCATGCGGAGGGCAGACTGGAGGACGAAGTCATCTGGACCTGTCAGGATGATACCGGCGCCGCTTCCCTCGTTGCAAAAGGAACCGTCCACAAAAAACGGTCCAGATGGGCGGTCCGTTCTCTGCTTGGCTGACCTTGGGGATGGTGCTTTCGACGATGAATTCCGCTAAGGCCTGAGCCTTTATTGCGGTCCGGGGCTGGTAGGAGATGTCATGTTGGCTCAGCTCGATGGACCACTTCATAAGCCGGCCTGAGGTTTCCGGCTTGTGGAGTACTTGTTTCAGCGGTTGGTCGGTGAGCACCACAACCGAGTGGGACTGAAAGTATGGGCGGAGCTTCCTCGTTGCCATAATTAGGGCGTAGGCCATCTTTTCTATCTTCGGGTAGCGGAGCTCGGCATCTCGAAGCACCTTGCCCACATAGTAGATGGGCCTCTGAGCCCGGTCTTCTTCTCTTACTAGAACGGCGCTGAGGGTCTGCTCGGAAGCAGCCAAGTAGAGATACAGGGTCTCGCCCGGGACTGGCTTGCTGAGCAGAGGGGGATTGACGAGGTAAGCTTTTAGCTGGTCGAATGACTCCTGCTGCTGCTGGCCCCATTCAAAACCTTTGGCACCCCTGAGAGCCTTGAAGAAGGGGAGGCATTTTTCCCCGAACTTGGAGAGGAATCGCCCAATAGCGGCGAGGCGACCCGTAAGCCTCTGCACTTCCTTGATGTTCCGGGGAGGGTCCATGTCCAGAATGGCCTTAATTTTTTCAGGATTTGCTTCGATCCCTCGCTGGCTGACCATGAAGCCGAGGAACTTTCCTGACGAGACCCCGAACGCACACTTGTTCGGATTAAGCCTCATGTTGTGCCTTCTCAGTACGCCGAATGCCTCCTGTAGGTCGGCCACGTGGTCGGTACCTCGGATGCTCTTCACGAGCATGTCGTCGACGTATACTTCCATGTTGCGGCCTATCTGGCTTTGGAAGACTTTATTGACGAGGCGCTGGTAGGTGGCTCCAGCATTCTTTAATCCGAACGGCATAACTCTATAACAGTAGAGGCCCTGGTCGGTAATGAAGGAAGTCTTCGGGATGTCTGGGGGGAACATTTGTATCTGGTTGTAGCCGGAGAAGGCGTCCATGAAGCTGAGAAGCTCATGGCCCGAGGTGGCGTCGATGAGGGTGTCGATATTCGGGAGAGGGAATGGATCCTTCGGACATGCCTTATTCAAGTCTGTGAAGTCGATGCATATCCTCCAGGAACCATTGGACTTCTTAACCATGACGACATTGGAGAGCCACTCGGGGTAGTTCACCTCCTGTATGAACCGAGCTTTTAGGAGTTTGTCCACCTCCTCTTTGATGGCTTGTTGTCGCTCGGGAGCGAATTTACGCCTCTTCTGCTGAACCGGTCTGCACCCCGGTTCGACGCTGAGGCGGTGCACTAGAAGCTCCTCGAAAATCCCGGGCATATCCGTGGCGGACCAAGCGAACAGGTCGCGGTTCTTCCGGATGCACTGCACCAAGTCGGAACATAGGGCAGTTGGTAGGGATTTGCTGATGAGGAGCTTTCGGCTCAGGTCCTCGTCCGAGAAGAGCACTTCTTCCAATTCGTCCGCCGGCTCGGACGTTGGTTGGACGTTCGGCTCAGGGATCTCTAGAGTCTCAAGGGAGAGCACCGGACCCCCAGTGGAAGTCATGTAGCATTTACGGGCCGTCTCTTGGCTGCCCTTGACTTCTCCCACTCCCGCTCGAGTGGGGAACTTCATCTTGAGTTGGTACGCCGAAGGAACGGCTTCCAGGGCAGCTAGGCCAGGTCGGCCCAAGATGACGTTGTATGCCGCCGGGACATCGACGACCATAAAGTCCATCGGCTCTATCCGGGTGGTAGGGGCCTTCCCAGTAGTTACGTCCAGGGTGATAACCCCTTCGACAGTTACTGGCACCCCTGTGAACCCGTGGAGCGTGTAGCCGGCCGGTTTGAGGCGATCCCGGGATAGTTGCAGCCCTCGGAAGGCC
This sequence comes from Hemerocallis citrina, assembly GCA_017893485.1. Classification (NCBI taxonomy): domain Eukaryota; kingdom Viridiplantae; phylum Streptophyta; class Magnoliopsida; order Asparagales; family Asphodelaceae; genus Hemerocallis; species Hemerocallis citrina. The sequence goes on from CM030362.1 coordinate 179,638,729, forward strand.
GAGAGGAAAAGGATATTCACGGAGCTCCCGTTGTCTACCAGGATCCTCTGCACTTTGAAGTTCACCATGCGGAGGTCGATAACAAGTGCGTCGCAGCGGGGAGTTCGGACCCCCTCGAGGTCTTCATCAGAGAAAGTTACTGGGACGCCGAGGCCTTTGGGGGGAGGGACGCCGTGAACTGAATTGACCTCTCGGACGAAGGCCTTCCGAGAGGAGTTGGGAGAGCCCCCCATGGGGCCTCCGTGGATAAGGTGCAGAACACGCTCCTCCTCGAGCTCGGGGGTTTCATCACGTCGCTCGGAGCGCTTGTTAGCCCCCCGAGGCGGAGGAGTGGCGCGATCTCCCCGATCATTTGTTCTTATGAACTTAGCCAACTGCCCCCTCTAGATGAGGGCCTCTATTTCGTTCTTCAGCGCCTGGCAGTCGTTGGTGTCGTGGCCATGATCCCGGTGGTAACGGCACCACTTCTCCTTGTTCCTCTTCTTGGCTGGGGTGTTCATCCTCGGAGCGGGAGGGATAACCCCCTCCTTCTCGACTTCCATCAGGATGGTGGAGACATTGGTTGTGAGAGGAGTAAATTTCTCGAACCTGGGGGGGAGGGCGGCGCTGACCGCTGTTATCCTTTTGTAGCTTCTTGGCCCCTTCCTTTTCCGTTGTCTTTCTCTTCGACCCGAGAGCGGATCCTCCGAAACTCGGGAGGCACTCGGCCTCCTCCGCCCGAATATATTTCTCGCATCTAAGGAGAAGGTCGGCGAAGTTGTGCGGGGACTTTTTGGCGAGGGACGACCGAAGGTTAGAGTTGAGGACGTTGGATTGGAATGCGACGGTCGCCACTGACTGGTCGAGGGAGGCGATGGACCTGACCTCCGCAGTGAACCTCCTCACATAGTCCCTCAACTTTTCTCCCCTCTCCTGTCGGAGGTGGAGTAGGGAGAGGCTGGTCTTCTCCGTTCGTCTGCTCCTCACAAAGTGGGTTATGAAGAGCGTTTCGAACTGCTCAAAAGAGAAGATGGAGGAGGGAGCGAGCCGGGAGTACCATTCCCGAGCCGAACCCTTAAGGGTGGCAGGGAAGGTTTTGCAGAGCATGGCGTCGGAAGCTTGGTGAATTAGCATCAAGGTCTTGAAGCTCTCGACATGATCAACAGGGTCCGACTCCCCTGAATATGTTTCAAACTGCGGAGGCTTGAAACCCCTCGGGATGGGAGCCTCCATGATAGTCCGGGAGAATGGAGGTCTGCCGGGGCGGACGTTCCTACCTCTAGACTCTTCCTCCTTGTCCATTCGACCGATGCGTCTCTCCATCTCCTGGAGACGGCGGTAGAGGGCATCGTCCCTTCGGTTGTAGTCGATCGAGCCCTTGGACTCGTCTTTATAGGAGGGGGAGCGGGGACTACAACGGCGGTAGTCTTGGGAGTGGCGAGGACTATGGTTATGCTGTTGGTGATTAGGAGCCGGGGGAGGTGTTATGGACCGAGGACGGGGACTTGGGACCCGTGGGGGTGTCGGAACCCTTTGGGCATTGTTGTTGGCGGGGCGAAGGTTGAGGGCTTGCAACACTGTTGCTTGGAATTGTAGAAACTCGGCACGAGTGATGGACGCTTCATCATTCCTCGGATGACGCCGACCAGCGGGGGAATGCGGTCCCCTCCTATGACGCTCGGGGGATTCCCTCCGACCCCTTCGGTCCGGGGACCTCCTGGTGTCTCGGTGGTGAGGAGATCGCTCACCTGGATGTTATTGGCGGGAGGCTCCCTCTCGGGCCCGCTTATCATCCAGGCGGTGGCGAAGATCCTCATCCTTTCGCCGGTTTAGAACGGTATTGCGGAGGTCGGAAGCTCGAGGATGGTGGGAAGCCATGGAACCCGAGGAGGCATTGTGGATGGACACGTGGTCCAGGTAGAGGGGTTGTTTCTGCGGGTCGGGGCGCGAGACCCCCGCGGCGGCATTTGAAGGGCCCGTGGGACCATTAAGAGGTTGCTGATTTGGAAGAGAAGGTATATCCTCGGTCTGCGGCGGAAGCTGCCCCTGTTGATGAGTGGGTTGGAGGGGTACGTCTTGTTGCTGATCTGGATTGGGCCCACGATTGGATCCCCTTGATTTTGCTTTTCTAGGCGGCATGGCAGGAGTAGGTCTTACCGACGGGAAGAGGAGGAGCTGCTATTCGTCTGATGTTCCCACAGACGGCGTCAATCTGTTACCGCTGATTCTGGTGTGGGGGTAAACAGATAGAATTTGTGGGTTCGTGGAAAAATATGAATAGCGAATCCAAGTCTGTTCGCCGGAATTGGGCTGCTGGCTCCCGCCGTTCACCTGCAAGGAAGTGCGATACACCGAGGTTGATCCGGCGATGCACCCTCCGACGCTCTTGTCAGTAACCAGTGATATGATTAAGAGAGAGCTTTAATTGGAAAAAGAGTGATTACCTTGTAACAGTGGTAGGTTGGAGGTATTTATAGTCGCCATGGGGACTTGATTAGGGGTCTGATTTCCTGTGATTCTGTTAGGAGTAAAATCCTCATGATCAGTTTAGGAAACTGATCCCTAATTCCTGGTGAGAGGATAACTGCGGACCAGGACCGTTGATTTAGTCAAATCAGAGACCCTGATTTCCTCCTGCTGGTCTGGGTTTGTCTCGGGTCGGGATCCGTACCCAGTTGGAGTGGATCCGTTCGCGGGTTATTGGATCTGTGAAGGGGAGATCCAGTGCCCGCTTCGGGCCCATCTATATGCGAAATTACCGTTTTACCCCTGAGGTTCAAGATTCGTGTCCAATCTGGACGGTTCCGATTTAACCCCATTTCTAGCCACATCATTCCCTCCCCTCCCCTCCTATAAAATGAACCAAACATGAAAAGTTTTCAAAAATCCCTTCCCTCCCCTCCATTTCCCTCCAACCAAACACTCCGTTAGTGTCACATGAGTAATAATATCTTCTGCACATGTTTGTAAGGAAAAATAGATGGTTCCAGAGAAATGGCGACATTAGGAAGGAGTGAAAGAGATTGCCATGGATGAAAAGGAAATGTGATAAGGTTAGGAGAGGTTAAGATAAGGGGATGTATGGGAGGAATTGCCATTGAAACACTTAAATCAAGGGACAACCGACGTAGTCTACCACCGAGGAAAGCGACGGTCGGTGGGGATGCTATCAATATAAGAATAACGCCGACGAAGAAATGTACTAGCGCGATAGCCACCAATAGTTTTTAGACATGAAAGTTTTAAAAAATAGGTTTAGGGTTATTGTGAAAAAACAAAACCTACGGTAAAATTCTATAGATAAATGAGGGTAATGGGTTGTGGTTGAAGTTTGTACAAACTGCTTAGTTTCATTTAAATTACCTGCCCTTTTAATCTATAATCTCTAATTTCTAATATTATAATGGGAGAGGGGCTTAGTGTCATTTGTAAATATTTGTCATTTTGTCAACATGTGCAGCGCACGTGTTGGTAGATTTTTTTTTGTTCTTTTCATTCCCCCTCCCCATTTTTCCCACGTGCAACGCACGTGTATAATACTAGATTTTAATTTTTTTTCCTTTTCATTCCCTCCTCCCCATTTTCCCCACGTGCAACGCGCGTGTATAATACTAGTTAGCAAGAGTGGCAAAATGAAGTCCTAATTTCTAAATATTTCTAAACTATACTCCCTCCGTTTCACTTTAAGTGATATTTAGGGGGTTTTTTCTTGTTTCACTTTAAGTGATATTATCCAATTTTTTCCCTTTTTTTTCCAAGAACACCCTTATTTATGTTGAAGTTTTATCTTAATTACTCATCTTAATCCTATCAACTATTCTTAGAAAATTGTAGTTTCAAGTTTCTAGATTTTATTTTCTCCAAAAATTTAATGCCAACTCCCCCTCACCTACTACTTGCAACTCTATATATTTTCCAAATCAAAAGTACTACTCCTAAATATGGGTTTGAAAACATTAATTACATTTTTTGATATGTGGGTTTGAAAACATTAATTACATTTTTTGAAATCAAAATTACTCCTAGTAATTACTCATAGAGACTTATTAATAAGGGTATAAAGGGAAAAAAATATTTATCTCACCCTTCCTTAATTTGTGTGCAAAACTCCTAAATATCACTTAAAGTGGAACGGAGGGAGTATTTGTTTTCATAATTATTTTTCAAATTAGCATTATTTAAATTAATTGCCCAATTTTTTTAATGAAGATGAATGCAATGTAATTACATCCATTGATGACAGCAAAATAAAAAATAAAAAATTATATGAATCGAGCTTGTTGCAGAGTTATTTTAATCATGTAATTATAACGATATATTAAGCTAATGGATCTATTCCCTCTCTCATTACTCTATTTTGACATAGAGAAAGGATAATAAAAGTAAAAATCTCATTTAAACTAATACGTACATTCAGCACATTTTCATAAAATATAAAAATAAAAAATAAAAAACCCCAAACCCTCCCCAGCGTCCAACCTGCCTCCCACGTGCCTCCGAGTCGCCTCACGCTGACCCTCTGATTCACCACCCACGTGCCCTCCTCACCTTGGATTCGCCTCCAACCTGCCTCCTACGTCATCATCTTCTCCGAGGTGCCTCTCGTGCCCCTTGCCCCGCTCGCCTCCGACGCTGCCATCACCTCCCATGCACCATCCTCGCCTCCGACCCCCCACCCCCCTCCCCCCTCGACATGGCCTCCGACACTGTCGCCCCTTTTGCCATTTTCGGATCACCGTGTTCATCAAGGTAGTATTTTATGTGGAATTTGGAAAGAGTATGGGTTGAAGACGTGGATGATTGTGATAAATTTTTCTTTTTTGATATTGCTTCATGCATATTTGAATATGAAACACCTGAAAACCAACAAATCTGACACTTAATTTATAGAATTATGTTTTGCTCATCAAGTGTTCGATGATGCCTATGTAGCACACAAGGTGTTATCAATTGATGTGTGATGTATGTATTAATTTCTAAAATCCTAATTTACTACTTAATTTCATTTTCAATTTCTAATTTATGTTTTTGAAATCCGAAAATTTGGATTTGGGGAAGAGTACCGGTTGAAGAGGGAGATGATTGCAATGTCGGATTCTAGAATGTGAATTGGTAATGTTCCTTCTACTTTTTTTCTTTTTTACTATTGTCTCATGCATATTTGAATAGGAAATGCTTAAAACCAACAAATCTAATACTTAATTTCTAGAATTGTGCTTTGCTCATTAAGTGTTTGATGAAATATCTATGTAGCGTGCAAGGTGTTCGTGAAATTGTTTTTGAGAAATTTTGCTTAACTAAATGAATTGTAGCTATGTGTGGTGGATATTAATTTCTGAAACTCTAATTTACTACCTGATGTCATTTTCAATTTCTAATTTGTGTTCTTGAAATTTTGAAATTTAGATTTAGGGAGGTGTACAGATTGAAAATGAGGATGATTGCGGTGTCTGACCCAAGAATGAGATTTGGTAAAGAGGAAGGTGGTGGAGGGCATGGTCAGGAGGATGGAGAGGTGGGGTAGGGGGGTGTAGGAGAGGGGGACGCCGCGGTGGTTGAGGACGGTGGAGACACTGGGGAGGAGAGAGGATTGGAGGATGGCGTCGGAGAGGGTGTGGATTTGGGAGAGAGATGAAAGGGAGGGGAGGGACGAGATGAGTTTGGGCCAGAGCCTAGGTGTTGCCAGTCAAGATGTAGACAAAGACCGGGCTGTGAGCGTATATTTTAGTGTAAATTTTACTAAACTATATTCTTGAAGAGATAATTTCTCCTAATTCTCGTACACAATTTTAAAATTTCATATAATTTTATGAGTACCTTAAAATTATTTAGTCTGTGCAATTTGCGCAATTTGCACCGGGTCACACTAGTTTATTCTAAGATGAAGTGACAAAGTTACAACCATATAAAGTTCTCCACTACTCTAACAAAACTGTGTACATTTGATATTTTTTTATATATCTGATAGAGCCAAACGTCTCCAGCCATCAAAAAATAAAAATCAATAATAACAGTTAAGATACAGACAAAACTGTGTACATTTCATATGAAAGTGTATCCCAACAACAAATCTTTTATCCAAATGACTGCTCCAGATATAGGCATACGATCCATGCTACCCAAAAAAAAAAAAAACAAACCACAAATAAAGACCTAAAGGTTGTCGTCCGAAAAACAAAAAGCCACAAATACAGCCTTAAGGTTGTTGTAAATAGAATGATATGTTTTAGAAGAGTAAATATATAGAGAATATTTCTTACTTTACATTTAGCTGTCAAATTAGTTTTAAAATTGCCGTGAGCTTCTACTCCCCAGCACAAGTCATCTAACTTCATTTGGAAGGTACTCCCCAGCACAAGCCTTCTGGCTTCGTTTGTGCCTTCCAAAATGCTCCTGTGGCTCCCCAAATCTGCATTGTTAGAGCATCCACAGTGGTTTGCTATAATTCTCAATTTGCCATATTATAGCAAACGTAGCACTGCAACGGTTTCTCATTTTGCCACTTTTTAGCAAACGACCTATATTCGTTTCTCATATTTGAGAAACAGAATAGCGATTCTGAAATTATAGAGGACGGGATATCATATCCCGTCTGATCTATTTTAATATATTCTAATCCTTTCAGACGGTACATCATATACCGTCTCTACTTTTTTTTAATTTTTTTTATAAAAAAACTCCTCAGACGGGAGATGATATACCGTCTGAATCAGACGGGATATCATATCCCGTCTGTGAGTTTTTTTGTGTCTTTTTTTTTTTTAAATAGATGAAGGGCCAGGATTCATTGATTAGGAAAAAGAAAAATTCTCGGACGGGATATCATATCCCGTCCTTGAATTAAGGGGTCAGTGGACTAATTAATGCTGAGTGGATGGTTTAGGATTAGTAATTAGGTTAGGATGGTAATTAATTAGGTTTAGTTATTATAATATTATTTAATCTAGTTAATTAATTAGGTTTAATAGTTAATAAGTAATTAACTTTTTTTAATTAGGTTTAATAGTTGAGACGGTATATCATATACCGTCTCACTCAATTTTTGAAAATTTTGGCAATTTTTTAGCAAACGACCACTGCAGCAATCTCCCCTATTTGCTATTACTGTTGTTGTCATTTTTTGACAAATGAGAAACACCACTGTGGATGCTCTTAGAGCATCTCCAATCCATCGCCAAAATGGCGCTGAGTTGGCAGATGGCGTTGGAATTGGCCTCCAACCCATCGCCATATTCAGCGCCATAATGGCGGGGATTGGGTTGGGATGAACAGTGGCGCGCCATATATGGCGCGCTACTGTTCACCCAACGCCAAATTTTTTTTTTTTAAACCCCTAAAAATTATGTAATTTTTAATTAAAGCCTTATTAAATATTTTCCTAACAAAGTTTATTACATTCTACTCCCAGAAAAAAAAATTTAATTTTTTTGTGTTCTATTGAAGATTATTAATTAAATATTAAGTATAGTTTTGTTTAAAACCATTAATTTTTTTTTGTTTGTGGCTAATTGGTTAAATAAATAAATAGTGAGGAGTTAGAAGAGAATTAATTTAAAAAGTATATTAAAAAAAATATGTTGAGAATATTCCTTTTTGGAGTTAGAAATGGAGTTATGGGTTGGAGATGAAGTTACGGTTTGATGTGACAGTTACTCCATTTTGGAGTAAAAGTTGCTCCAAAATGGAGTTACGGGTTGGAGATGGCCTTAGCCGAGTAAACGATACACCCACTATTAAATTATTATTACTTTTCTATTTATTATCTTAAATGATACACTTCCAATAGAGGATAAATATAGAATAAACGGTAGAAACTTCTGATAATTATGTACCACCTAAAACAGTGGGAAAAAAATATAGTAATTTTAGTAGTGATTGTAACATTACTTTTTTTCTTGATTGCGTTAATAAAAGAAAATTAAATTTTTTAATAAATTAAATTAAAATAAAATAAAATAAAACCCATTACCACACTGCCATCGGATCCTCCTCTTTATAAACCTGAAACCCCGACCAACCAAACGCACAAACCCTCAATCTCCCTCTCTTTCTCTATCTGCAATGACTCCCACTTTATCTCTCCTCCTCCTCCTCCTCCTCGCCCTCGCTCCCCTCCTCCCTCCTTCTCTCTCCCAATGCCCCTCCCTCCCCTCCAACCGCCTCTTGTCCACCTGCAACTCCCTTCCCCACCTCTCCGCCTCCCTCCAGTACACCTTCACCCCCTCCACCTCCACCCTCGATCTCGCCTTCTCCGCCTCTCCTCCGTCATCCAACGGCTGGATCGCCTGGGCAATCAATCCCTCCTCCACTGGTATGATCGGCTCCCAAACCCTCATCGCCTTCCGCCAACCCGATGGCAAGTTCGCCGTTAAAACCTACAACATTACGGGATACGGACCGATCACCGAGGGCCCAATTGCTCTGCAGGTTTCGGATCTGGCAGCGGAGTTTGCTGGCGGGGTGTTGACCATTTATGCCAAGGTGGGGTTAGGGAAGGGGGTGTCCAAGGTGAACCAGGTGTGGCAGGTGGGGTCCAGTGTTGTCGGCGGGGTGCCCGCGAAGCATGCGTTTGGCTCGGAGAATTTGGCGGCTAAGGGGAGCCTCGATTTGGTCAACGGGGTCACTGCTGGGAATGGTGGTGCTGGTTCCAGTTTGAAGAAGAAAAATGTGAGTTACGATTATTATTCCTTTTTTTAAAGAAAAAAAAATAAAGTTTTTTGAATTTTTTTTTTTTTTGAAATTTTTTTTTTTTAAAGGTTGGTTGATATATCATGATCTTGGTTGTCGTTTGTCGTATTGTTATACTCCTAGATGAGGATCAATCTAGTCCGTATGTTTGACACTTGTACCATGTCAAGTATTTTGGGAGCGTGTTTGGAGTTAGGCATTTTTAGAAACGATTTATTCTGCGCGTGTTAAATATCTAAGTTGGATGGTCATTTTTTTAAATTTTTTTATTTTTGGCTTGAGGTAGATAGGACCTAATTGGTGCCTGTTGGTTTTAGTCATAGATAAGTGCTTTGGTTTTTTTTTTTTTTTTTTGAAAAATGTTGTTTCAAATTTGTTTTTTTTATACGAAATCATAACTAGTGGATTTGAAGGGCAAGATGTAAAAGGTGACCCCCTCTCAGCCTTTCCTTTTTTTAGAGGATAAGTCATTTAAGATTATAAACTACTACAAGGCAAAGCCACTTCTCCTTTTCTTAACATGGTTTTGTTTTTTTTTTTCTTCCCATTTAATGGTGTAAAATCTCAAATTTCCTTATATAGATAGGAAATTATCCTGTAGCACGGAGAAAATTTTATGTGGATTTGGGTGTAGTTTCTTTATTTTTTATTAATGACACAGGATGGCATCATATCATTTAGGAGGCGTATAATTCCATTATCTTGTGGATTAGCCTTCTATGTTTGACTAGTGATGAGGTGTAGTTTTTGGAAGGAATACTTCATCATAGGAGTAAATTTGCAGAAGACTAATCTATTCCCGAATTTTTTACCAAACTATCCCACTTTTTGTAAGTATGTACCAAACTATCCCTATTCGAAAATTTAATACCAAAAAAATACCTGTCGCTAACTGAGTTAGCGCCCCTAGTAATTTTCTTCGCGTTGTCTCAGTTCTCGCCCTCAGGAAGATTCACCCACTTTGGTGATTGCTTTGCGACAACGGGTCGGCCAATGTGTAGTCGTTCCCAACTCCAGACCTGTAGCATCAATATTGGTTCGTTCATATGCTTGGCACCGAGAGAGCAATTGCACAAGGCTTTATACAATGTGACCAACACAGTACTTCCCCAACTGTACACCCCAACTCCACCAAGATTGGCAATTAGTGGTAGGTACATTAACGGTACAGAATCTCCAGAGGAATTTGGGAACATCACACCTCCGAACAGTGTCATTATGTAGGCACGGCGGTAACACTTTACTTGCAACTTAGTAGAGGCATTAATCAACGTACCGAAGAATATATTCTTCAACCATTTCAGTCTCACCTATTTGCCTACAAGGGCCGATCGATCCACCTCTACACCGAGATACTCATAGATAATGAACTCTAGTTCAAAGTCCATTATGCCAGTTACGACCTCTCCATCAATTGGCAGACCCGTTATTATAGCAATATCTTGTAATGTCACTGTCATTTCGCCGACCGGCAAGTAAAAACTATGTGTCTCGGGACGCCATCTCTCGAGAAGGGCTGTTAACAAGGGTCGGTCGGCTTTAATGGAGCTCATCAACCCGATGTCGTATAACTCACATTGCTATGATATCTCATGTATATGGGGATGCATTTCTAACGTGTCGTGTCCCCGAAAACTACACTTCGAAGAATTTTCTTCCCAAACGGCTTTAGATCGATGCTGACTTTGTAAAGTCAAAAGCTTTGGATCGATCGGACCGAAAACCACCAGGAGAACATATGAGGAAGAAGATGGTCCTGGCTGACTAGATAGAGAGGACGGGCCAGGTTGATTTGGAGGAGGAGGAGACGGGCCAATTTGAGTTGTCGGAGAAGAAGAAGGACCGGCTTCATCCTATACCAAAAAAATTTGAAATTCAACATATAAATTTTTAATTTTCTTCATGTTAAAATTAAACGTATGAAATTAATGTCAAATCATCTTACATTAGTACGTCTTTGTCCACCACGGTACCTTTTTTTGGGAGGTTGTCAATGACGTGTCCGTGGACCTTTCCGGGTTGTTGGAGGTCTACTACTACTTCCTTATTTGGGGTTATCCATTGTCCGTGCCATATGTTATATCAAATTAAATCCTACATGTTTGATAATATATGTTAACAAATTTAACTTAAAATCGTTATAAATTAATTATACAATTAACAATGTCTAATTTCCAAAATTTAAATCTCAAACAATATAACTCAAAATGTCACATTGGCACTAAACTACTCGATGTATAGACAAGGCTACCCTTAATTACTCGATGTATCGAATTATATGACAATGTTACTATCATCGCATATCTTCGTCGATGCATTGTGAACTATAGCTTAATTTCAACAAACACAATTAGTATGACGTAGACTTAGTTAATATTGGTTTAGTTTTTATTAATTACACAACATAAATTTAACACGTGCATTGCTCGTATTAATACATTTAACACGTACATACAAAAATGAATCCAACATTGCAAATCCAACCCCAGACCCAAAATCACAAAAATTACATAGCATAAGTTACGAACACTTACTAACGATAGTAGGGTGGAAGTTCGAAGTAGACTGCTCCACTACCGATCCTCTCTTTTCAAAAATTTGAGGAAAATGGTTTATGGGTTAAATAGGCGCTTTTTGGGAAAATTGTAGATTCAGTTGAGTGTTTTGGGAGTGATGAAGAGATTTCACCGAAATTTCGAGAGATTGGGATGGGTAGAGGGCGAAATCGGAGACTAGGGTTTGGGGGTTTGGGTTTAAAATTGCCTGATTTGGGTTTTCGGAGAGAGGGAAAGTGAGACGAGAGTGAGATAGCGAGCTTTAATTAATATGATCCCAAACGACACTCGCTAACCTGGTTAGCGAGCCTGGTATAAAGAGGCGCGCTAACGGGGTTAGCGTGTCTATATTTGGAGTTTTTTTGCCTAAACCCCTGCTTAAGGAGTAGTCTCCCCTACTGTCCATCTATCACGCTAAACCCCATTAGCGCGAGTGGTTTGAACAGGAACGCTAACGGAGTTAGCGTGTCTATATTTGGTGGGTTTTTTCGCACGCCCCCACTTGAGGGGAAAAGTGGTATTCTCTGGCACACGCTAACTGAGATAGCTCGAAGAAAATTACTAGGGGCGCTAACTCAGTTAGCGACGGGGATTTTTTAGTATTAAATTTTCGAACAAGGATAGTTTGATACATACAAAAAGTGGGATAGTTTGGTAAAAAGTTCTATTCCCACGTCTTTCCATTTACCGTTCTTAACTTAAAAAACAAAAGAAATTCTCCTGGCAATGTTAGGAAACTTGTACTCCCCGCATGACCAACCAAGAACCTCTTGATCCGTTAAAAGGAATTACTGAATTACCACCGACTGATCGTAGTATAGGATTAAAATAAGCTGAGAAACAATTCCAAAATTTGGTCACACACTTTATAGTCTTATGCTCCATAGCATGTCAAGAGTCTCTGGTCCTTCCCTCTAAACTAATCATATTTGATATTTTTTGCTAGTTAGCAGCTTCCACTGTTTATCAGTTTTATCCGCCTTTATCATTACATTTTTAAGCATGTAATTAGAAAAAATTAGAATTGGAAGTAAAATTTAGTGTGGTTTATTTTTTGCTGTTATCTAATACATTCTGGTATTTTTTTTAATTACTAGATTTGCCCGTGGCCACGTGCCTACGGCACGTTTTCGGAACGATACAGTATATGAAAGTCTTGTAAACAGTAAAATAACAATTATGTAGCTCAAGTTTGAAAAGGTAAAACAATAATTAGTTGTAAATAAAAGTTCATGTTTCCATTAGACATTAGTATATGTTAAAAAAAATTATAAATGGGGTTGTAAAATCCAACTTCTTAGAACTTTGAGTGTGGAAATGATGAAATTTAACTGTTCAACAAATCCGTTACAAACGTGTACGTAGTAACTTATTTGGACCAATGACATTTTTGCGGTTTATTTTTTCTAGTGAAAGTGTATGTTAGTTTGAAAGCCTTCATTGAATTAACAGAAATTGATTGTAAAGGGTGAACAAGAAATCATGGGAAATTTTGAGGTAGCAAATCAATCAATCAATCTAAATAGCAAATCATGAGATATTTGCTATTTTTAATGTAACATGAGAAATAAAAAATGCATAAAAAATATGAAAATTTACAACTTGAAATCTGAAAATATAAATTTCTGAGTAAAATAGAGAGAGAATGAGAGAGAGAGAGAGAGAGAGAGAGAGATAAATAAATAAAGGAATAAAGGAATTGTTTTGGGGATTTGAATGAGTTTTGGGGGGAAACTTTTGGCGAGAAAATATGTTTTATGATGTTAGATCTGGACTATTGATTTCAACTCTATTGAATGAGAGCCACTTGATAGCTTTCTTTGTGTTTTATTATATAGACTAGATTTGCCCGTGGGCATGTGCCTACGGCACATCTTCGGAACGATACAATACAGGAAAAAACCCTGTAAACAGTAAAACAACAATTATGTAGTTCAAGTTTGAATAGTATGATAATAATTAGTTGTAAATAAAAGTCCATGTTTCTATTAGTATATGTTGAAAAATAATTATAAACGAGGGTGTAAAATCCAACTTCTTAGAACTTTAAGTGTGGAAAATGATGAAATTTAACTGTTGAAGATATATTTGTTCAATAAAAAAAGCATAAAAATTTTGAATATTTTACAAACCTGAAATATGAAAATCTAAATTTCTAAGTAAATAAAGAAAGAATGGGAAAGAGAGAGGGAGAGAGAGAAAGATAGAAATATGAAAAAGTGAAGAGAGAAGAGAGTGATAGTAATAAAGTAATGAGTTTTTTAGTTTGGGGGGAAAAAATTTAATTTTGGGGTTTGAAATTTTGGGCGGAAAAATATGTTTTGTGAGAATCAATCTAAGCCATTGATTTTAGGGGAGATTGAATGAGAGCCACTTGATAGCTTTCTTTGTAATTTATTATATAGATTATTTATCATTTGAAGAAGATATGTATATTTAGTCTTTCTTTGGAGGTAGCTAAGGGTACTTATTATGATCCATTTATTGTTTGTCTTTGTTTCTTGGGCTATATTGTGAACAAATGAAGATTAGGCATTAACTTTCTCTTTTAAAAGATTGTGTTATTTGCACGTAGGTATAGATCAAGGATATGGTGGGGTTAAGTTGTTTTAGGTGTGGGTTCTGAAGTTCAAGTTTGATTTCATTTGTTATCTGAAGCTTCCTGTTTTAGATTAAGACATCTAATTTAAATTGATTGGATTTTCCAACAAGTACAAATGTATACAATTTTTTGTATTCTTTCTACTTACTCTTGTCAAACTTCCTTCTCATTTAGGTACATGGAGTACTAAATGCTGTGAGTTGGGGACTTTTGCTTCCAATTGGGGCCGTCACTGCTAGGTATCTGAAGACATTCAAGTCTGCAGACCCTGCTTGGTTCTACCTTCATGTCTCGTGCCAGCTTATAGGTTACGGTTTGGGAGTTGCTGGTTGGGCAACTGGCCTTAATCTTGGAAGTAAGTCGAAAGGGATAGTATACACAACTCACAGAAACATCGGCATTACTCTCTTTTCCCTCGGCACTCTACAAGTAAGAAAAGTTGACCTTATATCTTTCTAATTTATTAGTAGAGAGTTGACTTACCTAGTTAAATTTTAATCAATAGTTTCAGAGACTTCTGCAGTCATTACATGTGAAATGTTAGCTAACAAGTTTTCAAGAATATAGCCAATAATTTTATGATTTTTACCATATTTTAAGGACTCAGATTAAACAAACCACCATTAGTTTGGCATGATTTATCATGAAAGATGGGTGTTCAACTTCTAACTGTAAACATGATGATTTGACTTGTCCAATTATTTCACATTAATAATTGCAGATATTTGCGTTGCTTATGAGGCCAAACAAGGATCACAAATTGCGCTTATACTGGAACATTTACCACTACGCACTGGGATACACCGTAATCATTTTAGGTATAGTCAACGTATTCAAAGGCTTGGCCATCTTGAGCCCGGGTAACAAGTGGAAGCATGCTTATACCATTGCAATCGCCGTTCTGGGAGGCATTGCTGTGTTGCTGGAAATTGTTACTTGGATCATTGTTATGAAGAGGAAGTCTTGGAATTCCACGAAGCCTTATAATGGCTCCAATGGATTGCAAGGGCCGCAAGGAGTGCAGCAGCCATTTTCAGTCTAATTAGTTCCTTTAAAATAAAAAAAAAACAAAATTTGGGGGTTGGGGGGGGGGGGGGGGGGGGGGGGGTGTAAATTTCAGTTGATAAGGTGGTGTCTTGTATCAGGAATTTGATTTTTTATATACTCTCTTCGTTTTAAAATATAAGTCATTCTAGCTTTTTGGTTTTTGTTTCATAGTATAAGTTATTTTAGGTTTTCAAGGATATGTCTTTTCATTTTTAAATGTCTATGAATGGAGTAATTTTCTATGAGATTTTCAATTTTTTTTGTCTGTTTTTTGTAAGAGAAATAATAAAAAATTATAGAGGAGGACAAATAGGACATCATACAATTGAATGCTTATTTATGAACTTAAAAAATCAATAATATATAGTATTTTTATTCAATCCTAGGTTATTCTCCTCGGAAAGTATAGGTTGGCGTTGGAACTCTTCTGGTATTTTCTCGGTAAACTCGTTCTACAAGTTTCTCAATTTCCGGGGAATTGTCTCCCCAGCGGCGGATTTCATTTGGAAATCATGCGCTCCTCTTAAGGTTAAAATTAATTCGTGGTTAGCCATCCATAACAGGCTTCTCACCGTTCAGGTTCTTAATAAAAGAAATTTAGCGTGGGGTCAGCCTTGCAGTCTATGTTTGGAAGGTGCCGAAAACGCGGATCACCTCTTCGTTCAATGTTCCTTCATTAAGCCACTTTGGAAACTTGTGTCCCTTGCTTGGTCTAGTCCGGCTCTCCCCTCTAATCTCCTAACCTGTTGGAACTCTCCTTCGTGTCTTCCCAGGTTTTGTAAGGGATGGTTCCTCTCAATCCACATCATCATCTGGATTTCCTGGATGGAGAGGAACCGTCGGATTTTCTCTAACAAGTCTTCGACTATCTCCTCTCTCTTAGAAGAATTTATCTTTCTTTTCAATCACTGGACCTCTATCCTTAGTGACGTTAAGCGGCAAGCCTTTCACTCTCATCGCCTTCAGGATTCTCTTGTCGTTCTCTCAACCCTTAACGCGCTCTAATTTTCTCCCTGCACTAGTTTTCGACGGTTGTTAGCTTTATTCTCACCTTCAGTCTTTGCGTGCTCCCTCTTTCAGTCGGTTAGCTCCACGGTTTTCTGCGCTCTCTCATCTCTCTAGGCGCCTTCGTCGATTGTTGTTCGGCGGTTTTATCTAGTACTTTTCATGTTGTCCTCGTTCTAAGTAGTGGCCCGCTCGTAGGCTAGCTTTTTTATGCTCACTATGCTATTTCGTTGCGTCTGTTGGCTTGTTCTTCCCTGCTCTCCGCTGAGTTTTGTCTCGGGGATTCTGTTTATGATGCTTTTGCTCATTGTATTTTTTATGAGCCTTTCTGTTTATGACTCTTTTGCTCAATGTATTTTTAATGAGCCTATGGAGAGGTTTTTACACTGTTCTTTATTGTTGATCAAGGTTTGCTTGCGTCTCTTGCAGGGCTGATCAGTTGAGTACGATTTTTAATGTTGTGTCCCGTTCATGCTTCTTGTTCTTTTGGTAGTGAGAGGGCGTATCCTCTCTGTTGGACTTTTTGCAGCTTGGTGTTGGCTTAGCTCTTCCCCCTTTTGCTCCTACATGGCTACGACTTCTCTTACGCTCTTCGGTTCTAAGTCTCTTGAGGCTTCCTGTCACCTATAGTAGGTGCTTATTTGGACTGCTAGTCCGTTTTGGTTATCGGCGGTAGCTGTTTTAGTTTTTGGTGGGCATGCGTTGTTATGCTCCTCTATTTCTCGTTGGCTTGTAATATTAACTATTGATGCTAATTGCCTTTATCTTAATCGACTGTTTTTAGCTTTGTTTGTTTGTGTTCTGGTGTGGCTTTTATTTTCATTGTTTTTATCGCGCTTTTTGGTTGGTTGTGGCACTTCTCATGATAGTCGACTGGATTGCTGTTACTACCTTGAATTTATCTTGATGATGCTTTGCTGATGGCCCCTTTCCGCTGCCTGAGGTTGGCAGATTGTCCCTTTAGCCTCTCCCTGCTACTCGTTTTGCATCACGCTTCTTGTTTTCCTGATGTTCTCAGTCTGGCTCAATTGTTGGCGATCTCTCGACGTGCCTCACTGGGTTTCCTCGAGCCTACTAGTGTGGTCTGGACGCCGAGGTAGCTCTTGCTATAGCGGACCCCTTCCATCCTCTGGCGACTTCTCTTCCCGCCAGTGTCGATCGCAGCTTTTCTGCCGTCCCAGCGATCCGGTCTTGGCCCAGAGCGTGCACACCATATCTCCTTGCCTCCAAGCCGCACCAGTATTCAAGTTTTCTGCTCTTCTGTTACTGTCGATCCTCTGGGCTGTTTCTCTCTAGAGGAGATTAGTTCTGTTATCACTTGTTCTATGTCTTTAGCCGTTTGTATAGCTTCTCTAGGCTTTTGTTTTACCCCTGGTAAAACCTGTCACTTTGTCTTTGTACAGCTATTATTTTTCTATAATATTTGTGTTCTGGCTGGAGTCTTTAGACTCTATCCATTTGCATCAAAAAATAATGTAGAAATCTAGAATAAAGAGGGAGTATATGGCATGTATAGTGGCTGAGGTCACTCTGCACACAATCTTCCTCTACTGTATGATTGATACTTTGGATTGAAGGTTTGACCTCTTGAAAAGCTTCAAAATTAAGCTGATGGTACCTTACCTTTTACTACAATCTTTTGTTATGATACTATGAGGTATGCAGTGATGTGTAACTGCTGAATGAAAACTATATGGATGTCAAGAAAGCAAATCCCACATGATATTTGGTACTTCAATGTAGTTTTTGAAAATTTTCTTTGTCAGCGTGTAGTGTCGCAAATGCTGCACTCTTGCGTGCATGTGCTAATGTGCTTTTTAGATTAGCAAGCATAGTAGCAACCGTTGAGATGAATGTATGTCTGAAGGAGAGAGTGGGGAATAATAATAATTCATGGAGTTCAGAGGGGTCTTTGTCTCGGGGTGATCTGGATTATTGCTTTTCTCACATGCTCTGTGGTGGTGGTCAAGAACAAGATGAATGGTTTTAAGAATTCACATGATATAGACTAGAAGAACATGCACAAACCAAAGTGGAACTCCCTTTCATTCTTTATTTATTGATTGGTTCCTTTTACACTGGTTTGATAATTCTTGATGCCCCCCACTATAGTAGCTTTTGTTGCCCATGCATGCTCATGAATCATGATGATTGGTTTTTTTTTTTTTTTTTTTTTGGCTTGCAGTAAGAGAGAAAAACGAATCCTCTACACTATGGTCGATATAAATTCTCATAAAGCAGTGTTTTCAAGAAATAATTTCGAATTGAGATGCATGACCTTATATGATCTACTTAAATATGGACTGACAAGATAACAATAATGCAACTAATATGAATTTTATAGATCATATATTTAGTATAGAGGATCTGTGTTTCCGGACCGCATTTTCTTTTTGGGTAAATGTAGGGATGGCAACCGTGTCAGGTTGACCCGTGATCCGCTCACTTGAACCCGGCCCGCAATTAGTCGGTTCGGGTCTGGGTCGAACCCGTGGGTCAACAAATTTTGCAAATCCAGCCTGCTCGATCCGGCTCGTGAACCCATTGACCAAGTCAAACTTGTCCGAAACCCACACACTTGACCCGTGGGTTTGGACCCGTTTGACCCGTGGGTCGAACGGTCTGAAACAGAGCCTACGGCTCTGTGTTGGGCCTTTTTTTTTGTTTTTCCCCTATAAATACCATTTAATTCAATCTAAAAATTTTCACACCTTACTCTCTTACTTCTCTACTGCTACTGCTCAATTTAATCAAGTTTTTTCAACAAAGAAGCAAGCAAGTGAAAATTTTCTCTTCTTTGTATCGAATTGTGTTGATTCAATTCTCAACTACGTCTACTTCAACTCCTCTAACAAAGAAGCTCTCTCTCTCTTTCAACGACTATCGGACTTCGTAACTACGTCTACTACATTTCTCAATTTACTATGTATACTTATACTTGTATTTTCTCTCTCATTTCTATATACGATTATTCGCGAAGTACGATATCAAAATTTCACAATCCTCCTATTGTCTTGATTTTTGTTGTAGTTCTAATTATCTGTATCATATTTGTTTGTTGGTTTTTCGAGTTTCTCTCTCTCAACTCTCCTATTGTTTTTTAGATTTTATTTTTTTTACATATACCTCATAGATTATTTTGTATTATTTCACATACACTCGTAAAACAATAGAAATCATTTTTTTACATACACTATTACCATGTCTAGATTACGAGGTAGCGGCCGTAACCAAAGTGGACAAGATTTCACCGATACTTCACGTCGGCCTCCAATAGTCCCACATGGAGAGCTCAAATTTATACCAAATCCGACGGTAGGAACTCACGATATCCCTACACACGAAATAGAAGAGGAAATGCATGATGTTGACACACAAACACAACAAACTGACCCACTAGTAGTAAAAAAACTAGAAAAAAATTAAGTGATTGACACAAATATTATGACTATATCCCTGTTGAGGATAATCCGGGTAGGACATAAAATTTGTAAAACTTGTGACAAAAGTTACAAATGGAAGAAGGGTGAGGAAACATGTGCAATTAAACGATATATTTTAAATGTACACAAAGAATTATTACAATACCAACAAGGCCAACAAAAAATCAACCTTAGAACCGGACAAATAGATAGCCAGCCCTATGATCCCGAACTTGTTCCTCACGAAATGGCCCGACTAGTTATAAAGGATGAACTACTTTTTTCCTATTCCAAGAGTAGGAATGTAGAGTCTTTTAACCAAAATGCCCTAAATTGTAACGCCCCGAATCCCAATTTACTGAATTCGAGATGTTCTTCAGGATCTTTTCGCTTTCTTCACATACAATTTTACAAGGAATTTAAAATCTTTACTTTTACATCAGAGTTACAGCATGTTACATTGAATTTACACAGCGGAAGCAAAAGATACAATATTTACATAAATGAACAACAATATAATGAACTCTTTGGGCATCCATTCCTTTTACATGTGATTATCCTGCATAAAACACTGTGGGTACGTCAGTTTATTCAACCGACGATAATTATACATGGCCATCCTCTCTATGCCAGAAACAGTATAATGAATCTCATTTCTTACAAATCACAAGCCAGTTCAACATAATCATGCAAATTAGGGAACTTTTAATGATGTCGTGTCGTGATTGTGCACTTAAATCCTTAATGCAATTTACTTAGTTAATTATGACACTAATGCATACTTGTTCGAATTCTATGCATCCCATACTACATAGGTTCGAGTGCAAGCCTCTTAGACGATCTTCATTTTAGTAGGGTTCAATCCCCCGCCATGACTTATTCTACTACTGTAATTCCAATGAGTATCCTAGATGAATCTATGAGTACAAGCATGTATCCTGGCCCCTGGAGTAGAATTTCGCGCCATGTCTTGACTCGTCAAGCATGCTTTCTGCGACAATTCAGCCTCCTCCCTGAACACACTCCTCTTGCAGTCACCAAAACATCCCACAAGCGTGACTAGAGTCCGATCATTACTGAGTTGTGCCCGCGCCATGTCTTGACTCATCAAGCATGCTTTCTGCGGCTCACATACCCGCACCGTACCCTAGCTCTCATACTCATGTTTTTCTCTCACCTTCATCACCTCCACACTATGTATTAACTTAATTAGAATCATGAATGAAAATCAACCTCTAGAGTTAGCCTCTCCATCATCCGGACTCATCATTTCATTACACTTGACCAACCTGGTCTAATTCTCAATATCATTTCATTCACTGCCGGGGAGACTTAGCTACTCTCCTGTTCAATTTCACATTCACAATATCCAAAGGAGCATCATCGGCTCATAATTCATTTTAGAGTCTCACAGACCTTCCTCATCATGATTTCACATTTCATAATTTCATTTGATTCTCAAATCCTCATTTATGATTCATTTACACAATTCATGCATCCATAACAGAGTTCATTGACTTAAAATCACAGGATTTACCATTACTAACAGCAAAATAACATGAATTCCAGTATACCAAAGTTCACTCTGTACAGTCGACTTGGAAGAGCACCAGTCGACTTATACAGTCATACAGGGTTATCATAACGTTCGGGTTAGTCGACTGAGTACACTACCAGTCGCCTGTCCCGCCCAATTCTTATTCACAATATTAATCACATAACAGTCGACTGCTCACACATCAGTCGTCTGTCCTGGATATTTCAAACAGCATAATTTCTAAGTCCAGAGCAGTCGACTTGCCCCATGCATCGGTCGACTGGACAGATCCATTTTAATTTGGGGAATTTACTTACATTTCTTTACATATACTTGCATCATGATATCAATTAACAGTATATACCAATTTATGTTCCATAAACATAATACCCCTTGCTCAGTAGCATTCACAACACAATTTTCCCAGTTATTAACATGCTTTTTAGAGAAATTACTACTCTAAACCTGTATTCATATTGCTCATACTTACATACGACAATAGGAATATAAATTTCAAGTCATCATCATGAGTCTACATAAAAATAGAATATCTTTATTCGAGGAACTATCAAACAATCACTTTCAGAACGAGCATCAGTCGACTTAACTCCAAGTCAGTCGACTAAGCCGACAACTTCAAATGTTTATCTCCTCAGTTCTTTTTGTTTGTTTACCTTCCCTCCATCATATGTGTCATAGGGAAAAACATACATTTTATGATCACACCATCATGGCTATTCACACACACTTTATCAGCACATTATGAAAATAATTATCTCGTATCAGTCGACTGGCTCATATGACAGTCGACTGGACCGTCAGTCTTGCCTCGAATATAATAGCATGTTCAGGCAATTTCTACAGCATTCAATTCACTTTTGCCACATGGTAACACTTCATGACAAATATAGCATTATTCCTACATTAGAAGTCCTGAGAAACACCCACCTTTTGTGAAGAAAATAACGAAATCCCGCAAGTCCTTCAATATAGCGCAGCACTTCTTGTTCCTTGGCTCCACTCCGAAATCTTCAGCAATGCGGCTGCCTCCACCGAAAAGCTCCCACACACTCTCAGGTACTCTTACAATCTCAGGGAATTTTAGTGCAAAAGAGATGGGGAAAGTAGGGGGGGTATTTATACTAGAAGATAAATAGGATGAAAGGTTGAGATCTATTAGGGAGTTGAAGAAACAAGGGCTGAGATTGATTTGGGGGTTGTAAAAACTACCCACAACTCAGGATAACTACCCACAACTCAAGCCACTCCTCTCCCAAAACCGGCCAAGAAGGTGTGCCTATTACACGTGTACATTGAGTGCACGTGTAAGCACAAGTCACACTACAAATGTACATCAAAATACCCGGAAACTAAGAGGAAAAATGCTGTATATACAAGTGTAAGAAAAAGATTAAGTTTATGGGTTTAAATACATTTGGGCCAAAATATGTATTTTTACAAAAAAATAGGTAAATTAAAGCTTTATAAAACGATGTTGAAAAATACTAGTCAATAATATTGCACAAGTATACCTTATAAAATAAATAATCTTCTATATAAAAGTCAGGGTATTACATCACTCCCTCCTTAGAATAGTTCCGTCCCCGGAACTACAACCAAGAATGAGAAGAAGAGAAACACAACACAAGAGATACAGAAATGCAAAGATACAACATACAAGATACAAACAATAAGACAATCAAACAAAAAGCTCAGGATAGTCCTTCAACATCTTGTCCTCGGATTCCCAAGTAGCCTCTTCAACCAAGTGGTTTCTCCAGACTACCTTGACCATCGGTATCGTCTTATTCCTCAAGACTTTCTCCCTACGGTCAACGATCTCAACAGGAGTCTCGATGTAATTCAGGTCTAACTGCAAACCTTCCGGTACTTCTGGCAAATGATGACTCGGGTCTGGAATATAACCTCTCAACATAGACACATGGAAAACATTGTGCACCTGAGACAACTCTTCCGGTAATTCAAGCCGGTAAGCAGTTTTCCCGATCCTTTTCAATATCTTATATGGGCCTATAAATCTCGGGGCTAACTTCCCGCCTTTGCCAAAACGAACCACACCTTTGCTGGGTGATACCTTCAGAAAGACAAAGTCACCAACCTCAAACTCAAGGTCCCTCCTCCGGTTGTCTGCATAGCTTTTCTGCCTGCTCTGAGCTTCTACCAACCTTTTCCTGATCAGATCAATCTTCTCAGAAGTCAGCTGTACAAGCTCAGGACCAAACAACTGACGCTCCCCAACCTCATACCAACACACAGGAGTCCTGCACTTCCTGCCATACAAAGCTTCATACGGCGCCATCCCAATGCTAGTTTGAAAACTGTTGTTGTAGGCAAACTCCACCAAAGGTAAATGCCTTTTCCAACTGCCTCCGAAGTCTAGTATACAACACCGAAGCATATCCTCAAGAATACGGTTGACTCTCTCGGTCTGCCCATCGGTCTGTGGATGAAAAGCAGTGCTGAAATCTGTCTTGGTACCCAAAGCTGCCTGAAGACTCCTCCAGAAATGCGAAGTAAACCGCGCATCTCGATCAGACACAATAGTCGAAGGAACGCCATGAAGTCGGACAATCTCACCAACATACATCTCAGCTAACCTGTCCATCGAAGCTGTGAGTTTCATCGCCAAAAAGTGAGCGGACTTGGTAAGTCGATCGACTATAACCCAAATAGCATCATTGCCTTTAGAACTCTTAGGCAAACCCGTGATGAAATCCATACTGATGTTATCCCATTTCCATTCCGGAATAGGTAACGGCTGTAATAGACCTCCGGGTCTCTGATTTTCGGCTTTAACTTGCTGACAAACCTCACATTTCGCGACAAATTCGGCCACATCCCGCTTCAAACCTGACCACCAGAAATGCTGCTTGATGTCTTTGTACATCTTAGTACACCCAGGATGTACCGACAAAAGAGTAGCATGCGCCTCCTGAAGAATACTCTCTTTCAGGTCCGCCTGATCTGGAACGCACAGCCTATCTCCGAACCACAGCACTCCATCCCTGGTCTGAAAACCGGGCAACCTGCCAGCACTAACCTGCTCCTTCATCTCCAGAATATCAGCATCAACTTCCTGACTTGCAATGATCCTTGCATTCAGAGTAGGCTGAAGCTTCAATTGAGATAAAGATGCTCCCAATCCTTGCAAGACAACCTCAATACCTGCTCGGTCCAACTCCTCAATCAAATGCCTCTGAGTCGTAATCAAACAGGCCAAACTGCTCTTGCGACTAAGTGCATCAGCAACAACATTAGCCTTTCCGGGATGATATTTGATCTCAGGTCGCATATCCTCGAGCACTTCCAACCATCTCCGCTGTCTTAGATTGAGATCCCTCTGCTGGTAGATATACTTCAAGCTCTTATGATCCGTGTACATGTTCAGCTTCTCACCATACACGTAGTGCCTCCACTGCTTCAAAGCAAAGATAATCGCAGCCAGCTCTAGATCATGAGTGGGATAATTCTTCTCATGCAGTCGTAGTTGCCTAGACCCATATGCGATTACTTTACCTTCTTGCATTAAGACACAACTAAGCCCCCGATGTGAAGCATCGCTATAGACATCATACTCAACTCCTGCTCTAGGCAAAGCCAAAATAAGTGCAGTAGTCAGTCTATCTTTCAACTCCTGAAAACTCGCCTCACATTGCTCGGTCCACTTGAAGCTCGCATTCTTCTTGGTCAACTCGGTAAGCGGCACAACTATCTGAGCATAACCTTGAATGAATCTCCTGTAGTATCCAGTCATCCCAAGGAAACTTCTGACTTCCTTCACTGTAGTAGGCCTAGCCCAATCTCTCACTGCCTCTACCTTCTGAGGGTCAGTTGCCACTCCCTCCTTAGAAAGGATGTGACCTAGGAATGCCACTTCAGATTTCCAGAAATCACACTTGGATAACTTGGCATACAACCTCTGCGCTACCAACTTCTGCAAAACTGCTGCCAGATGCTCAGTGTGCTCCTCCTCAGACTTGGAGTACACGAGAATGTCGTCGATAAACACCACGACGAAAGAATCAATAAACGGCCTCAGAACTCTGTTCATCAAGTCCATGAAGATTGCAGGTGCATTCGTCACTCCGAATGGCATAACTAAGAATTCGTAATGCCCATGCCGAGTTCTAAATGCAGTCTTATGCACATCTTCAGCTTTCACTCGAACTTGGTGGTAACCTGATCGAAGATCAATTTTGGAGAAGACAGCTGCTCCTTGTAGACGATCGAACAAGTCATCAATTCGAGGAATCGGATACTTATTCTGAACAGTGACTTTATTCAGCTCCCGGTAATCGATACACATCCTCATTGATCCATCCTTCTTCTTTACCAAAAGCACTGGTGCTCCCCAAGGTGACGCACTAGGTTGAATAAAGCCTTTTCCCAATAGTTCCTCAATCTGCCGTTTCACCTCATCCTGTTCCACTGGAGCCATCCTATACGGTGCCTTAGAAATGGGTGCACTTCCCGGTTGAACAGTGATGCTGAACTCTACATCACGATGCGGAGGTAACCCAGGAAAATCTTCCAAAAACACAGTCGGATAGTCCCGAACCACAGGAATCCCTTGCAATTCCACAGGAGTCTCTTCCTTGCGGATAGTTGCCACCAGCTTAGAACACTTCAACTTCCCTTGGAAAGTGACTTCAGGTCCACCTGGAGCCTTCACTGTCACCGTCTTGGCCTTACACTCGATGCTCGCACTGTACACCGACATCCAATCAATGCCAATGATAACATCGACTCCCAAGATAGTCAGCTCGATCAGATCAATGCCAAAGATTCGATCCCCAATCACTATCTCGCAATCAACATAGTACCGATCAGTGGTCAAAGTTTCCCCTGATGGTGTAGCCACTGCTAAGATCTTGCCTGGGAAAATCTTCGGTTCAACTCCCAACACTTTAGCAAATCTAGGAGACACAAAAGTATGAGAGGATCCAGTATCAAACAACACCACAGCTCCCTTTCCATTAATATAGAGTTCTCCTGTTACATAACATACATCATTACATAACAGTTTTACACTATGATCGGGAAGGAGAAATGAAAAAGAAATCACACTAGACATCAGCCCTCGTACCAGAGATAACCTGATCTGCTTCCTCAGCATCAGCTTCTGTCAAAGCAAATACTCGCCCTGACTGGTACGGCCTCTTCCCAGTCTGCTGTATTGGCACATTGTGATTGCCAGCCCGCGGTTTGAGACATCGAGATTGGTAATGTCCCACTTCACCACAGTTAAAGCAAGTGACTGCAGAAGGTCTCCCTGCATCGTTTCCAGGTCTCCCAGCTACACTGACGGCATTCGCCCCTGTCGGTTTGAATTTCTGTGCAGATGGTTGCCCCTTGAAACTCCCCGATGGCGCGGGCCTCTTCCCAGACTGCCAGTTGCTCCTCTGGTGCTGAGCAACATGGAACTGCTCCATATCCGCCTCCGTTGCTGCCGCCCTCTTCACCAGCTTATCGAATCTCCTGATACCAAGGGGTATCATACGAGATCTCAAGCTCGGCCTCAGACCATGCTCGAACTTGCGAGCCTTCTTCGCCTCATCCATCACCAATTCTGGAGCATACCTGGAGAGTTGAGTGAACTTGGTCTCATAGGCTCTCACTGACATGCTGCCTTGTTGAAGTGACAGAAACTCCATGGCCTTTTTCTCCTGGACGTCGGAGGGGAAATAATGACTGCGGAATTCCTCCAGAAATTCCTCCCAGCCAAGCAACAAGCCGCCCATAGTCCTCTTCATCGACTGCCACCAAACAGCCGCATCCTTCTCCAACTGCAAAGTCGCCAACTTGACCTTGCTGCCCTCCGGTGTTTCCAACACCTCGAAGATTGTCTCCACTTGCCGAATCCAGTTATCGGCCACATCCGGGTCGGACTTTCCCTCGAACACTGGTGGTTTCATTCTCTTGAACGATTCCACTAGCTTGATTGCCTCGGGTACTGGATTCACCGGCCCCCTTCCTTGGTTTGCAGCCACTGCATTCAGCGTCTGGTAAACCCTTGCAAACTCGGCATCCAGGTCCAAACCTTCACCATTCCTGGCTCCCCTTCTCGCCATATTCTGATGCAAAAGATCCATTAAATTCGAAGTATAAAACAAGAATTTAAACCAACTTTCATTTCATTGAATTTCAAAGTTTATACATTCGAATTGGAAAAACATTTTAACATCAGAATAGAAGAAAATAGAAACCAAGACAATCTAATCTCTACGGGTCCTCTTCGCTGCTCGAAGTTCATCCCGCAGTTCATCCACCTCATCCTTCAGCACATCAGTTAGGTTCTTTTTCTTCTCAAGTTCCCAAATCCGATGGCTAAGAACAGAATAGTCAGCATTTCGCTTCTCCAGCTGAGCCTCCAAAACTCCAACTCTATACTTCAAGGTATCCACTTGCCTCTGCAGAGAAGCCACAGCGTTACCCAAAGCTGGTCCCTTTTCTTCATCGGAAGAAGAAGAATCATCAGGTGAGTTCGGCGGTGGGGTGATCTCTCGGGATTCAGGGTACTCCTCATCATCAGAATCAGCTTGCCCAGGGTGATACTCGTCCTCAGAATCAGCCTGTCCAGGATGGTACTCTTCCTCAATAATGTGCCAGTCGTCGCCTCCAGCAGGGTCGAAGTGATCAGCCATCTTAGAATAGAGAGGAAGAAGCATAAATCATAGAGCAACACAAATGTAAGTTACTTACATTTAAATCTCTAAATCCAAACACACACTCTAATGTCCACATCTAGGGTGTCGTTCCTTATAAATTTGTACGAGTGTGAAAGCATAGAAAGCGTGGCTCTGATACCACTCTGTAACGCCCCGAATCCCAATTTACTGAATTCGAGATGTTCTTCAGGATCTTTTCGCTTTCTTCACATACAATTTTACAAGGAATTTAAAATCTTTACTTTTACATCAGAGTTACAGCATGTTACATTGAATTTACACAGCGGAAGCAAAAGATACAATATTTACATAAATGAACAACAATATAATGAACTCTTTGGGCATCCATTCCTTTTACATGTGATTATCCTGCATAAAACACTGTGGGTACGTCAGTTTATTCAACCGACGATAATTATACATGGCCATCCTCTCTATGCCAGAAACAGTATAATGAATCTCATTTCTTACAAATCACAAGCCAGTTCAACATAATCATGCAAATTAGGGAACTTTTAATGATGTCGTGTCGTGATTGTGCACTTAAATCCTTAATGCAATTTACTTAGTTAATTATGACACTAATGCATACTTGTTCGAATTCTATGCATCCCATACTACATAGGTTCGAGTGCAAGCCTCTTAGACGATCTTCATTTTAGTAGGGTTCAATCCCCCGCCATGACTTATTCTACTACTGTAATTCCAATGAGTATCCTAGATGAATCTATGAGTACAAGCATGTATCCTGGCCCCTGGAGTAGAATTTCGCGCCATGTCTTGACTCGTCAAGCATGCTTTCTGCGACAATTCAGCCTCCTCCCTGAACACACTCCTCTTGCAGTCACCAAAACATCCCACAAGCGTGACTAGAGTCCGATCATTACTGAGTTGTGCCCGCGCCATGTCTTGACTCATCAAGCATGCTTTCTGCGGCTCACATACCCGCACCGTACCCTAGCTCTCATACTCATGTTTTTCTCTCACCTTCATCACCTCCACACTATGTATTAACTTAATTAGAATCATGAATGAAAATCAACCTCTAGAGTTAGCCTCTCCATCATCCGGACTCATCATTTCATTACACTTGACCAACCTGGTCTAATTCTCAATATCATTTCATTCACTGCCGGGGAGACTTAGCTACTCTCCTGTTCAATTTCACATTCACAATATCCAAAGGAGCATCATCGGCTCATAATTCATTTTAGAGTCTCACAGACCTTCCTCATCATGATTTCACATTTCATAATTTCATTTGATTCTCAAATCCTCATTTATGATTCATTTACACAATTCATGCATCCATAACAGAGTTCATTGACTTAAAATCACAGGATTTACCATTACTAACAGCAAAATAACATGAATTCCAGTATACCAAAGTTCACTCTGTACAGTCGACTTGGAAGAGCACCAGTCGACTTATACAGTCATACAGGGTTATCATAACGTTCGGGTTAGTCGACTGAGTACACTACCAGTCGCCTGTCCCGCCCAATTCTTATTCACAATATTAATCACATAACAGTCGACTGCTCACACATCAGTCGTCTGTCCTGGATATTTCAAACAGCATAATTTCTAAGTCCAGAGCAGTCGACTTGCCCCATGCATCGGTCGACTGGACAGATCCATTTTAATTTGGGGAATTTACTTACATTTCTTTACATATACTTGCATCATGATATCAATTAACAGTATATACCAATTTATGTTCCATAAACATAATACCCCTTGCTCAGTAGCATTCACAACACAATTTTCCCAGTTATTAACATGCTTTTTAGAGAAATTACTACTCTAAACCTGTATTCATATTGCTCATACTTACATACGACAATAGGAATATAAATTTCAAGTCATCATCATGAGTCTACATAAAAATAGAATATCTTTATTCGAGGAACTATCAAACAATCACTTTCAGAACGAGCATCAGTCGACTTAACTCCAAGTCAGTCGACTAAGCCGACAACTTCAAATGTTTATCTCCTCAGTTCTTTTTGTTTGTTTACCTTCCCTCCATCATATGTGTCATAGGGAAAAACATACATTTTATGATCACACCATCATGGCTATTCACACACACTTTATCAGCACATTATGAAAATAATTATCTCGTATCAGTCGACTGGCTCATATGACAGTCGACTGGACCGTCAGTCTTGCCTCGAATATAATAGCATGTTCAGGCAATTTCTACAGCATTCAATTCACTTTTGCCACATGGTAACACTTCATGACAAATATAGCATTATTCCTACATTAGAAGTCCTGAGAAACACCCACCTTTTGTGAAGAAAATAACGAAATCCCGCAAGTCCTTCAATATAGCGCAGCACTTCTTGTTCCTTGGCTCCACTCCGAAATCTTCAGCAATGCGGCTGCCTCCACCGAAAAGCTCCCACACACTCTCAGGTACTCTTACAATCTCAGGGAATTTTAGTGCAAAAGAGATGGGGAAAGTAGGGGGGGTATTTATACTAGAAGATAAATAGGATGAAAGGTTGAGATCTATTAGGGAGTTGAAGAAACAAGGGCTGAGATTGATTTGGGGGTTGTAAAAACTACCCACAACTCAGGATAACTACCCACAACTCAAGCCACTCCTCTCCCAAAACCGGCCAAGAAGGTGTGCCTATTACACGTGTACATTGAGTGCACGTGTAAGCACAAGTCACACTACAAATGTACATCAAAATACCCGGAAACTAAGAGGAAAAATGCTGTACATACAAGTGTAAGAAAAAGATTAAGTTTATGGGTTTAAATACATTTGGGCCAAAATATGTATTTTTACAAAAAAATAGGTAAATTAAAGCTTTATAAAACGATGTTGAAAAATACTAGTCAATAATATTGCACAAGTATACCTTATAAAATAAATAATCTTCTATATAAAAGTCAGGGTATTACATAAATTCACATTTTAGAAGAATTCCTAGAAACACACTAAAGTCCAATTGTTTTAAACTTTATAATGAAACGAGAGATACTTTAATTGCACTCTTATATTCTTTAACTTGTAGAGTATCGTTAACTTCCGATTGGTGGAAAGATTGTAACGATATTTCGATGATGGGCTTAACTTGTCATTGGATAGATAGTGATTGGATGATTCAAAAGAGAATCATCTCATTTGTCGCTTTGTCGTATCCCTATAGTGGACTAGTTATTGCAACACGTATTTTAGAATTTTGTGATTTATATTATATTCGTGATAAAAAAATTAATATTAGTTTTGATAATGCATTTAACAACAATGCTCGATTAGTACATTAAAAACACAATTAGCTCCTCCATATAATGAAAATTTTCATGTTAGATGTGTATGTCATATTTTAAATTTATGTGTACAAGAAGCATTAAAGGTAGTCGATTCATATATAATTGCAATTAGAAATTGTGTATATTTTATTGCTTTGAGTGGACCTATGCTTCTAGAATTTAAAGTATGGTGTAAAGCTAGGGGAATACATTTTAGAAAATTTTCTAAAGATGTTAAATACCGATGGAACTCTACTTTCGATACTAAATGTTGTTACTCAATACAAAAATATTATAAACGATTTTTGTCTTGCAAAAAACATGGAAATTTTTCAAATGACTCCCCAATAATAGTATTTTGCCGAATCTTTATTACAATTTTTGGAACCTTGTAAAATCACAACTGTGAATTTTTCTACATCTTATGATTCTACTTCTAGTTGTATTTTTATTTCAATCATTACTATGATGCAAACTTTTCAAGAAATAATTCCGGACGAATACATTAGCCATATTATTGTTCCCGCTTATACAAAAATTTTGAAGTATTTTAATCCTCCTCCTATGTTGTATTGTACTGTTACTGTTATGGATCCTCATATCAAATTAGTGGGTACGAGATGTTTGATTAAAATATTTTTTACTTTACTTTGAGATGATTCCGAATATGATTGTAATGAATTTTTAGCTAGCTTTGAATCGACATTGAATTACTTGTGTGGTTATTATGACAAAAATTTTGCATCTAGTAGTACAAATAGTATAGTTACTTCTTCTTCTTCTACTTCTAGAGGTAAAGGTAAGAGTACATTAGAATATATCACTCTTAATTTACTTGCTCGTATTCAATCAAAAAAATCTAGGACTAATGCACTTAATGAATTAAATTGGTATAATCAACAAGATAGTGAGAATTCTAGTACTAAGATTGAAGTGTTACAATAGTGGTTCTTCTAACCGGTTTGGTTTTGCCTACACCGGTCTGTCAGTTTACATGTTCTACGTCGGAGATTCCACCGGCACGTTACACACCTGATGTCACTGGTCTTTCTAACCAGTTTGGTTTTGCCATACTAGCCTTTTACTCACCACAGTTTCATATGTATCTCACTACTGTACACTACACACGTGATCTCAGAATCTATCAGGAAGCTATTCAATATCCCGAGTAGTGGGAAGCTATTGTAGAGGAACTTAGTGCTTTTGATCATACTAACACTTTGGATGTTGTTCCACTGTCTATGGACGTCCAGCTTGTTAACTATAAGTGGATCTTCAAGATCAAATATCGACCTGTTGACTCCACTGAGCGGCACAAGGATCATCTAGTTTCCCGAGGATTTACTCCGAAGCATGATATTGATTATGATGAGACTTTTGCCCCAGTTGCTCAGATGACTACAGTTTGGACTCTTCTTGCTATTGCTACCGTTTGTCAGTGGCCGTTATACCAGATAAAAGTGAAGAATGCCTTTCTTCATGGTACCTTATCTGAGATTGTTTACATGCATCCTCCTTCTGGCCTTCCCACTTCTCCTCATCATGTTTGTCGTCTGCATCGAGCTATATATGGTCTGAAATAGACCCCTCGAGCCTGGTTTGAGTGTTTTCACAGTGTCACCACCTAGGTTGATTTCAATCAAAGTTCACAGGACCACTCTATGTTTATGCGGTCATCACCACAGAAGAGGGCCCTTCTATTATTATATGTTAATGACATGATTATTACTGAGGATGATTCCGCAGGCATTGCATCCACCCAAAAATACCTTCACCAGTAGTTTTACATGAAAGATCTTGGCAGATTATGCTACTTTCTGGGTATAAAGATTGCTTATGGATCTCGGGGGATACTTATTTCTCAACAAAAATACACATAAAATATTATCTCCGATGCATGTCTCTCTGACAGTCGATCAGCCAATACTCTCTTAGAGCTTCATGTGAAGCTTCGTCCCACAGATGGTGAGCTCCTTTCGACTCCACTAGAAACAGACAGATTGTTGGACAGCTTATCTACTTATGCATGACCAAACCCGATATTGCTCATGCAGTCAATATTGTTAGTCAGTTTGTTTCCGCTTCTACATCAGTTCACTATGGTGCTCTTCTTTGGATCCTCAAATATCTTCGGGGCACCATCACTCGCTCATTATTCATTCATTCAACATCCAAACTGGAGCTCAATACATATTCTGATTCAGATTGGGCAGGTAATTCTACCATCAGACGATCTACCACAAGTTTCTGTCATTTTCTTGGTGATTCGCTGATCTCATGGCAATGCAAGAAACAGATAGTTGTTGCATGTTCTTCCACCGAAGCTGAGTACAGAGCAATGGCATCTACTACTAGAGAAATTATTTATGTTCATTGGCTATTATTAGATATGGATGTCACTCTTACAGGAGATACTCCTCTTCATTGTGATAACTGAAGTGCATTGCACATTGCAAGCAACCCGGTCTTTCATGAGCGAATGAAGCATATAGATATAGATTGTCACTATGTTAGTGAGAACTTTGAAGTAGTGATCATTTTCCTTCATTTTTTTACATCTTTACAGTAGACAGCGCACAGCATATTTCTTCACCAAATCCCACATTGTTCAGAGATTTCGTTACATGATGGGAAATTCACTCTATTCGACCCACCATGAGTTTAAGATGGGGTGTTAGATATTGTAATATATATTTAGTCTCATATGGGGTTATGCATCAGTTTAGTATTTGGTTCTCTCCTATATATAATAGACATTGTACTCAGTTAAAATCAAACTAATAATAATCCAATAATATTTTTCAATCTCTCTATTAACAATATCAAGCTCAATTGATAGATGCCATGAGTTTGCTAAAGTGACTTGGCTATGTTAACCATGTTGGGTTTATGTCTTGCATACTATGTTGGATAAGAAGACGATGAGACGATGGAGGAATTGAGATGATCGGAGACGGAGTGTAAGCAAGGGGAAACAGCCAGTAGCAGTAGCAGCAGCAGGTTGCGGTCGACTGTCCTGGAGTGCGGTCAACCGCCCTACTATGCAGGAGTTCCTGAGAGGGGGACGGTCGACCGACCTTAGGGTGCGGTCGACCGAACGCGGCACTGATGAATTATTTGGGTCGGGTCTTAGTGATTCGTGAGAAACCCAACTTGCTCTTCAAGTCAGATCGTACGACTCTTATCATAAGGTTATCTCTTCAGGAATATCCAACGATTTTTATATCAAGATATCAAACTAGGGTTTCTCTAGATCTCTGTATATTGTTGTTATTGGCCTCTATTGAGAGTCAAGAGAGAGAGTACTTCATTGAAGGAGAGATTAAGTGATTCTCTAATTGTAAACAACTAGTACTTGCTGGTGAGGCTTGAGAGAGGGTCGTGGTGATAATTGTAATATTCTTTTATCTTCTCTAGTTGAATAACATCTTGGCTTTCTTCTCCCGTGGATTAAGACGAAAGCCCCAATCGGGATAAACTTGTGTGTGCTTTGGTGTGTTTGGTATGATTTCATATGTACTTGATAGTTTGTGTTGATTGCATTGAATAACTCAATAAGATCCCCGTCAGGTTTTCCTAAGAAATCCTAACAATTGGTATCAGAGCTTCGAGTTCAAGGGTTTGTTTGAGTTCCTTGGAGAAGATGGCAGATCAGATCATGAAGATCAAGCAGTTCAAAGGCAAGATCATCTTTGATCTCTTGAAGGTGGACATGCATGAAACATCGGTTCAACAGGACTTGGATCTAGTCCTAAAAGGAGATAAAGGAAGACAAATCGGCACAAAGCAGGAGAATTGTGAGGAGATTTATTCAGAAGCCTTAGGCTTAATCTGTATGTATTCGATGAGCGAAGTCAGGTAGGAGAAGCACCACGAGTGTTTGGGCAAGACTCAGAACTAACTACTCTGGATCGTCATTACAGGGTCGGATGCATCAGAAAGGAAAGTTATGGAATTTCTCGATGAAGGAAAGTACCGCTCTTCTAGATCATGTAGTGAAGTTCAATATGGAGTTATCTGAACTGAGGGCATTCAACGCAGATGATCTAAAGATTTTCATCCGATATATTCACCACCAAATCCATCCAACATGATAACCGTGCTAGATGAGAAATCTACCAAGGAGAAGTTTTTCATAGCAGGTGTGATCGAGGGATTGGAGATGCACTTAGGAAGAAGAGACAGAAATTGGCATCAACTTCTGTGAGTTGCTTGGAGGTGGATTGTACTTCGAATGGAAGGAAAAATGTATGTAGGGGTAAGGTCCGTGGCCACCAATACAAAGGGATTGGGCATTACATGAGAGACTGTTGCAAGCGGTTGAGTCAGATGAGTGCCAAATTTAGTACCACTGAATTAGGTGATGGCTTAAACAGTGCTTTTGTTTCAAGTCCTTTAGATGTGAATTCCGGTTGTTTTTTTTTTTTTGTTCTGTTAGTTCTTCTCAAGTTTGCTCCGAGAGGTAGATGGTTTCTACTTAAAAGTTTGCATCATGTCGTTGTGTGAGAACAAAGGTTGATAAGATTTGTGAAGTAATGGTTTCTACTTACAAGTTTGCCTCATGTCGTTGTGTGAAAACGAAGATTGACAAGACTTGTGAAGTAAGAGGTTAGAAAACAAATGAGTCAAAGATGACAGACGGAAGAGGATACACACTAGAGGAGGACATGTATATTCCTTTGATGAAGCAGATCCTTATATCCATGAGAACTCTAGAAGTACGGGACTGCAGGTACACAGATCCAGGTGGAGTTCGATCAATTTGGAAAAGTTATCGTAAAGTGATGAAGGGTGAGAGGGGAATTGAGCAGGGTCAGCACAACCGCTACCATCTTTGGAGGAACAGAAAAACTTACGTAAGTGTTTCGAAGCCCATTGTTCCTAAAGCATCATCTAGTGTGCTGTCACTAGAGTCATCCGAGCGAGACTGCGACGTTCGAATATCGTCGAAAGGAAGAGAGAGCCTTGAGGTAGGTGGAGTTCGTATGGAGGGTGGCACCTCCATGATTACATCTACTGGGGTGTGCCCTTGATGGGGGGCATACAGCTGGAGAAAAACAGGTGAGGAAACCATCGAAACCAGTTGTCTGCAAGAAGAGAAGAAAAGAAGTCTAGAAGTTTTTTAAATCACACTGGTGTGGATTCATAAGTATGCAATCAAAGGTGGAGATTATTGGGTTTATGTCTTGCATACTATGTTGGATAAGAAGACAATGAGATGATGGAGGTATCGAGACGATCGGAGACGGAGTGGAAGCAAGAGGAAACAGTCAGTAGCGGTAGCAACAGCAGGTTGCGGTCGACCGTCCTGGGGTGCGGTCGACCGCCCTACTATACTGGAGTTCCCGAGAGGGGGATGGTCGATCGACCTTAGGGTTTGGTCGATCGAACGTGGTGCTGATGGATTATTTGGGTCGGATCTTGGTGATTTGTGAGAAGCCCAACTTGCTCTTCAAGTCAGATCGTACGACTCTTATCATAGGTTATCTCTTCAGGAATATCCAATAGCTATTGTATCAAGATATCAAACTAGGGTTTCTCGAGATCTCTACATATTGTTGTTATTGGTCGCCATTGAGAGCCAAGAGAGAGAGTACTTCATTGAAGGAGATATTGAGTGATTCTCTAATTGTAAACAACTAGTACTTACTGGTGAGGATTGAGAGAGGGTCACGGTGAGAATTATAATATTCTTGTATCTTCTCTAATATCTTGGGTTTCTCCTCGCCCAGATTATGGCGAAAGCCCCAACAGGACGATCTTGTGTGTGCTTTGGTGTATTTGCTATGATCTCATATGTGTTTGATAATTTGTATTGATTGTATCGAATAACTCAACAAGATCCTCAGTTAGGTTTTTCTAAGAAATCCTAACAAACCAGATAATACTTTATTTTATCACCCTAACACGGTAAAACCTTAAAACCTTGAAACCTTGATAAAGAACGTATAAAGTTCAAAAATGTCAATTATATCGGAACAACAACCATCCTGTTCAGTACATCCTTGATAGGTGGATCTGACACGAAACTGAGAGGAAAATCTCCAGATGTAGAACAAAGAAAAAGAAGAGGTTTCATCACTAAAGCTCTCTCACATGGTCAAAAGGTTCTGGGGATAAATTTAACTTTTTACGGTAATATAATAGAGGAGATAGCACCGGTTGGACCTCAGCATAGTGTTAATGACTATCGGTTTGTCGGTCTACTCTCTACGGTTTGTTTTTTTTTTGATGAAACGGATAGAGTCAACAGACTCCAGCCATGCATTAATAATAACAATAATACAATAAGAGGGTCTTACAAGATGTAAAACAAAACCACACCATAGAACAAACAATACGCAACACACTATATACAAATAGAACAGAATTACAGAGCAAAAATCAGGTACAAAATCCCATTCGGAAGCTGATCGCAAGCCTAGCGCTGAGGACAGCGAGCACAAACACACCAGCGCTAGGATGCCGAAGGAGTCTGCCTAATACGAACCTCCTAACGCTGAAGGAGAAATACCGCACGATCATGGTGCGGAACGGCAGAAAAGCGAAGCAGACTCGACGAAAACCAACCCTAAGAACGCTGGTCGAAGCCGCAACCCGATCTGGGAAGCGTTGCTCAAGGGACTGCCTATCAAGATGCCAATATCATCCAGGAAAACAGAAATCAATGCTCAAGCAAAGGTACCCATCGATACCAAAAATTCTGCAAAAGATAGGGAAACACGAAAAAAAATAGCCAGACCAAAGCACAACCGAGAACGAAACACCATGAGCACCGTCATAGCAACTCATCGATACAATCAGAAAAATATACTGATAAAGAGATAATCATGCAACAAACTTATAAAGAGATAAACATGCCTCAGAAGAACACAACATAAATATAAAAACAACATTGAAAGCCCACCTCCAGCCACAAAACACCTAATCCAAAGAAGTCATACCACAGATACTACCAGTTCTGATATAATCAAGACCATAACTGAGCATATACAAACTTAAAGAAAAGTCTGGAAGTACAAAATATAGAGAAACACAAAAGAGATCAAAAAATACTGCAGTCAGAACGCTCCGATTGGAGCC
The DNA here is from genome assembly GCA_017893485.1 of Hemerocallis citrina. Classification (NCBI taxonomy): domain Eukaryota; kingdom Viridiplantae; phylum Streptophyta; class Magnoliopsida; order Asparagales; family Asphodelaceae; genus Hemerocallis; species Hemerocallis citrina. The sequence continues at coordinate 179,676,609 of CM030362.1, forward strand.
CATGGAAGAGACCTGAAGGGCAGTAGAGCAAATGGGAGGAGATTGCAGATTAAGCCAAAGCACATAGGAGAGCCGTGCAACATGCCAACCAGCTTCAAAGTTGAGCAGAACAAAAAGCAGAATAAAACTGCTGCAAAACTAAACAAAAGAGTAGGCACCCTACTTTTTACTCCTGCGAACATAAACATCCAAGATCTTAGAGTTAAAAAAGTTGAAAGCAACCAATAGAGCTAGAAGAGAAGAAAACTCAAGACAACCGCAGATTAAAAAAGGGGAAAAGAAAATATAAACAGATAAAAGGAACGTGCGAAGATTCGTCAAGGAGATACAAAGCAAGTTAGAGAATGTTGAGATTAATCAGACAATGGGTAGCTTTTTCTAATCTCTCATATTTCATGGCGGCTCTAGAACTCTCCTTGAGAGAAGAAGACCAAAATTTGAAAAAAAACAAAAATTCGTCAGAAAGCATACGAGGGGAGGAGAGTCTATGGCGGAATAATCTGTGATTCCTTTCCCTCCAGATTATCCAGATAATGATCTGGAAGGAAAGGAACCACTGTTTGTGAAACGCTAGAGAAGGGGGACGCTTCTTCCAGCAGTCGACCATGTTGATCGGGAGATCAGCCATTTCCCAGGCTAGAACGGGTATTTTCTAGAGAGATCGAGAGAAATTGCATTCTATAAAGAGATGATTGACATTCTCAGAGGAGGATGCACATAGGGGGCATAACTGTCCCCATGCTATATTCCTCTTATTAAGAATATCAACAGTAAGTAGTTTATTGTTGAGTGCTAACCATACTAGGATTTTCACCTTTAATGGAGCACAAGATTTCCAAACCAGATCATAGAATGGCGATAAAGAACCTTTAAAATTAAGAAAGTGATAAAAAGAACGAACTGAGAAGATCCTAGAAGAGTTCCAACGCCAGAAGAAATCTTCTTTATCAATCCAAATCGCATTGTTGATAGTGTCCATAAGATTATCAAAAATGGGATTTAGGTGGCTAGGGAGATTATCGGCGAGAGGGATCGTCCAAACCCGAATGGCATCATTATAGGAGTAGTACTCAGAAACCAAGGCCAAAGGGTTGACAGCTAGGCGGTAGATAGCTGGAAAAGCCGAAGCTAAAGAGGAGTTACCAATCCATATATCTGTCCAGAATCTGGTCATGGACCCGTCGGCACAGCCGTGGGTTAAGCCAACGAGAAAAGGAGCGGCTACTTTCCACACCCCTTTCCAGAACGGCGATGCTTGCCTATGGGGGTGCTCCGGAAAGCTCCACCATTCATTGGATGCGAAGTATCTGGCTTTGATACATTTGATCCAAGGTAGATCCTCAAGTTTGAGGAATCTCCAAAGCCATTTACCTAATAAAGCCATATTTTGGTGCCTTAAGTCCAACACCCCCAGACCACCAGAAGTTCTAGACGAGCAAATGATTTTCCAGTTACACAAGTGCGATCCTGGTTTGTAGAGAGCTGATTCGGACCAGAGGAAGTTACTTCTGATCTGATCAATTCTCTTGATGACCCATGAAGGAATGAAATAGAAAGACATCATGTAGAGCGGAATCGAGGAAAGAACCGAATTAAGTAAAATCAGTCTACCTCCACGGGAAAGAAGTCTCCCGGACCAAATCGAAAGCCTGGATTCCACCTTATCAATCATGGGAGCCCAGTTAGATCTATGGAGTTTCCCCCACCTCAGAGGGATCCCTAGATAAGTAATGGGGAAAGAAGCAACCGGGCAGTTGAAAAATTCGGAGATTTCTTCCTGCCTGTTAGGAGACCCTCCCAACCAAACTACAGACGATTTTTGGAAATTGATAGAGAGGCCAGAAGCTAGTTCAAAACAATAGAGCAGGAGTTTAAGATTCCTGAGAGTATGGAGGTTAGGCTTAGCCAAAATGATTGTGTCATCGGCGTACTGAAGGTTAAGAACACCATTGAAATAACGAGAATCTCCCAGGCCTTCAATGACCTGGGCTTCCCAAGCATTGCGGAGTAGTTTACTAAAAACGTCAGCAACCAGCGAGAATAAAAGGGAAGATAGAGGATCACCCTGCCTAAGACCGCATTTGATTTTGAATTTGTGACCCTCCATACCATTCACAATGATAGATTAAGTACCCGCGAACAGACTGGATTTAATCCAAGCGATCCACTTGGGACCAAAACCCCTATGAATAAGGATATCGAAAAGGAACTCCCAACTAACGTTATCGTAAGCTTTCTAAAAATCGAGTTTGAGGAGAATACCCTCAGATTTGGAGTGATGACAATAGAAAATGATTTCCTGGGCCGAAGCCACACTATCAAGAATAAAACGGTCCTTGATAAAACCAGATTGAGCCGGATCGATGAGGGGAGGAATAATCTCCCCAAGCCTTGCAGAAAGAACTTTCATGATAATTTTGAACGTGGTGTTGATAAGACTAATCGGCCTAAAACTCGTGACAGAGTTCGCGCCTAAAATTTTAGGGACAAGGACAATATGCACGTAGTTGATGCGATCAAAAGAAAACGTGCCCATATGAAGGTCAGCGAACATCTGTAGAAGGTCATCCTTCAGCCAATTCCAGAACTTTTGAAAGAAGAAAGCCGGGAAACCGTCCGGACCCGGCGCCGCGTCGCTCTTTAAAGCGAAAACCACGGCTTTGATCTCGTCTAGAGAGAAAGGTTCCTCTAGGGCGGAGAGATCAATCAGATTCGCTCCGTACAATTGGTCCCAATCTAGGCTCAGAGCTCTAGGTTTGGTAGATCCAAGGAGATTTTTATAGAACTGAAGAAAAGATTGGTGAATGTCCTTGGTGGAAGAGACTTCAACCCCATCTTGGATGATCGAAGAGATGTGGTTAGTGTAACACCCCGCAAAATTTAAATGACAATTTTGCCCTCGGGTGTTACGCACGTGCATTTTGTACGGTTATTGATTATATCCATAACGCATTTTTGATATGTATTTTAAATTCCTATTATTTATACAATCTTGTATTCTTAAAAATCACATTTGAGACAACTCAAATGCTATATTTCAATCTTTGAGTTTTACGTGCTTTTTACGTATTATCGATGCACGTGTCGATTTCGGGTATTCCACCGTTACGTGCAAAGTTTTCAATGGATTTCAATTATTTATCCTTATAAACATGTTTGAATTTGTTTTGTAAACGAAAGTTCAATTTTTGACTATCTTTATTAAAATAAATTTTCTACGTGCAATACACGTGTTTTCTGTACGTTTGAGTATATTATCAAATATGTATATTAAATATACTTTATGTTGCATTCCAATTGATTATAAATATTTTTCGGTTCATAAAATCAATTTTTGTATTTTCGAGATTTTACGGGCGACGCACGTGTTTTGGTGCACGTGTTTAAGCGCGTTCTTCCTTCAAAGTAAATTTTCATGAAATGTTTCTTTCCATTTTATTGTGCATGAAAAGTATAATTTTTAAGTTAATTTTACATATTTATTACATATATAAATAATTATTTTAAAGAGATTAAATAAATAAATTGTTTTTGTACACAAAGCACGTGCACGTGCACACGTACGATGTGCACACTTTTTGGGGCCGGGCTGTTGTGAGAAGAGGGAAAAATTCTGAACATTTGATTTTGAAATGGGAGGGAAAACAAGTTTTAGAGGTGGAGTTAGTGGAGTTCATGTAGGAGGTGGTTGCTATAACTACCTACTACTTTCTTATAAAACACCCCCTTAATCTCTCATTCTCTCATCTCTTTCTCTCTTCTCTACTGCCCATGCCGAAAGAAACCAACCAAATGGCAGCAAAGCCTTTCCCATTCTCCACCTAAAACACCTATTCCACTTGCCTATATACATATACTAATGTATATATATGTACATACATAGTATGTGTATGTGAAAGAAGATGGAGTTGTTCTTGATGTTGCCGACCGGAGATGGAGATGCTCTTGATGATGGATGCTTGCCGAAATGTGGAGCTTGGAGGCGCGGATTTCGAGGAGTTGCAATGGGAGTTTCTTTAGGAGCTCCTAATTCTAGGAGTTCATTTGGGTAACAAATCTTCAATTTAGGTGGGTGTTTCTTAAATGCTTTCTAATTTAGGAATATAATTTGCATGATAGATGATATGTGATTTACTTGTTTGAGATTGAATTGATTGCATGCAAATTAATATAGAAATGAATCGTTAAATCTTGATTGATTATGGTAAATGCAAATTGCCATGCTTGTTATGATTGCTAGTTGAGATACTAGAATTGAAGTGATCGTATGAATTGATGCATGTTGAGAATGTGGTAAAGAAGTGTGATTATAACCTCAAAATGTTATTCATACGAGGATAGAGATTTTGTAAAGTGAATTTGATAAAAGAAAGTAGTTTATTTGGGAAATATGTTTTGATGCATTTTTGATTGGAAAAAGAGAAACTTGGGAATTGATAATATATATGATAATGTTTCAAAAGGAATATATTCTGGAAATAAATTATATTTTGTATATGGAAGTACAATCGATTCAAAAGTCGAAAAGTGTATGTAAAGATGCAAATTGTTGTTTTAACAGTCGACTGATTACTTCCACAGTCGACTGGTAAGTGTTAAAAGTTGGTTTTCATCAGCGGGACAGTCGACTGAATACAGTTACAGTCGACTGCTGCTTTGATGTTGAGTTTTCAAGATATTTGCGGGACAGTCGACTGATACTGCCACCAGCCGACTGAACCGAACTGTTTATGATTCTTGAGTTTGAAATTGATTTTGACAAATGAAAGTTAAATAAGTTTTGAATACAGGATTTTATGATTATTAAGATTTGATTGAGTTTTATTGTGAAATGTACACAAGGTTATGAAAGATGAAATTGACAAAGAAATTAAATTGGAACACTGCGGAACAGCCGACTGCCGTGTGCAGCAGTCGACTCTCCCGAGTGGTTATGAATAACTGGATTTGACTGGATAAGTCGACTGGTAGAGTTCCCAGTCGACTGACCAGAGTGCTTTTTGATATATCTGAAATCTTGTGAATTGTTTGTGGTAAAGATTGTGAATCTGGATATTGGTAAACTCTATTTGTTGCTGTATAAATTTACATGAAATGAATCATAAATGAGGATTGAGAATTAAATGAATATAAAAGGCTAAGATCATGATGAGAAAGTCTGTGAGACTCTAAAATGAATTATGAGCTGAAAGTGCTCAATTGGAAATTGTGAATTTGAAATTGAAATGAAAGAGTAGCTAAGTCTCCCCCGGCAGTGAAATGAAATGAAATGAGAATTTGAAAGACCAAGGTTGGTCAGGTATTGTAATGAATGAATAAGTCCGGTTGAGTGGAGAGGCTAACTCTAGAGCTTTGATTTTTATTCATGATTCTAATAATTAATACATTGTAAGGCTGTGATGTAAGTAAGAGAAAAACATAAGTATGGGCGCCTCGGGTCTACGATGCGGATGTGATCCACAGAATGCATGCTTGATGAGTCAAGACATGGCGTGGGCAATATACTCCAGAATGATCGGGATCTTGGCGACGCTTGTGGGATGTTTGGTGACGGCAAGAGGATCGTGTTCAGGGAGGAGGCTGAATTATCGCAGAATGCATGCTTGATGAGTCAAGACATGGCGCGAGGTTCCCCTCCAGGGTCTTGGACACGTGCTTGTAATCATGGAACGTCTATGACACTTGCCGAAATTACAGATAGATACATAGTGTGGAGGTGATGAAGGTGAGAGAAAAACATGAGTATGAGAGCTAGGGTACGGTGCGGGTATGTGAGCCGCAGAATGCATGCTTGATGAGTCAAGACATGGCGCGGGCACAACTCAGTAATGATCGGACTTTAGTCACGCTTATGGGATGTTTTGGTGACTGCAAGAGGATTGTGTTCAGGGAGGAGGCTGAATTATCGCAGAATGCATGCTTGACGAGTCAAGACATGGCGCGAAATTCTACTCCAGGGGCCAGGATACATGCTTGTACTCATAGAATCATCTAGGATACTCACTGAAATTACAGTAGTAGATTAAGTCATGACGAGGGATTGAACCCTACAATAATGAAGACGATTAAGAGGCTTGCCCTCGGACCTATGTAGTATGGGATGCATAGAATCCGAACAAGTGTGCATTAGTGTCATATAATATAAACAACTGCATTAAGGACTAAGTGCACCGCACAACACGACATCAACAGGATAGTCCCTTTGTAGCTTTGTTTGTGATCAAGTTTGTGTTTGCTAAAGCATTTGAGAATCGTTATACTATTTCCGGCATAGAGAGGATGGCCGTGTATAATATTTCGTCAGTTGTAAGCAACTGACGCGCCCACAGTTTTATATGCAGGATGTGGAGTTACATGAAGATATAAAGATGATCGATGCTGTTGATTACTTAAATGTTAAAGTTGTAACAATTGTACATTCATTATTGTTGTATTTTATTAATTCCGCTGTTTATTGATGTAAAAGACTCTGATGTAATCATTGTTGAAATAAAAGTTTTAAATTCCTTGTAAAATTGTACGAAAGAAGTGAAAAGATCCTGTAGAACTCTCGAATTCAGTTGTTTTGGGATTCGGGGCGTTACAAGTGGTATCAGAGCCACGCTTCTAAGTAGTACAAATTTATAAGGAACGACACCCTAGAAGTGGACATTAGAGTGTGAGTTCAGTTTATAGAGATTTAAATGTAAGTGATTTACATTTGTGTTGCTCTATAGGCTGATGTTTCTCTTTCCTTTCCCTATTGGATGGCTGGAGTCATGAATGGAAGTTGTTATTGAATTTACATTCATTCATGATGCTCTCCTCGTATACATTGATTTGAGATTGTATGCGAACTCATTTTCCCTGGGTACCAGAGTGGCGCAGTGGAAGCGTGGTTGGCTTTGAACCATCATTCAGGATACCTTCCACATGGACACACTTTCCCCTCAAATTATTTTCTGTGGATTTTCATCATAATACTTTTCGATATTTAATATTTTCCAAATAAATATTTTCCTATACTATTAAATCATATTAATGCCTAGTATTTCGTCTATTTTCCTTAGTCTTGATTTTGTTGAACTTATTTTAATTGTCTCTCAATCTTAAAGTTGTCTTTCGTGTTTTATGTCACTTTATGTTCATCCGTCTATATCTGCTATTACTTTATATATTCTGTTAAATTTATACTACAACTATTATTTTCAATTATTATTACCTTTTGAATTTTGCTTGTGAATTTTGCTTATGTGTATTCATTTTGCATGATTTGATTTTGTGATACGATATTCTTTCGTTATCTCGTATTGTCTTATATACTTCAATATATTTTAACGAGATTGAAATATTTTATCCATATAGATACAACATACTAATTCGATTTATTGTCTGCATTCAATATTATTGTTAGTACATTTGTTATATTCATTAATTTTGTAATTTATGTTTCCTTAATATAATGCATATATTCGCTATTCATGCTTTACTTTATCCTCTAAATTTAAATTGTCTTGATACTATATATATTTTCCATTGATTTTTATATGTTTCATATATTTCAAAATATTTGCTATACATATAATTTCACCCTCCTCAAATTACTACATTATTATTTTTATGTATAATTATTTGTGTCTATTGCCCTAATTTGCTACATTACATCATTAATGTTTCCATTTGTACTTCCAACATGTGCATATATTTTACATTATTTTTGTGTTATAAATGATTTTTCATTACTGCTAATTAGTACCGTCTATGTTTGATATATCCTATACACCTATTTTGATATTTCGTAGTGTAAAATCTTTTTCTGTATCATTGATTTTTAAAAACATGAACACCACACTTTATTAAACATCCCATATCTAAGTATACATGGGAGATTAAATCTTTCCATCTTCCATTTTGGTGCAACTTAATGTCGAGAGGGCAAATATGCAACTAGACATCATTGGAGGCAAGTTGCAACTGGAAGTCGGGGAGGTAAAGTTTGCAACTGAATGTCCAGAAGGCAAACCGCAACTGGATGTCGGGGAGGCAAAGTTTGCAACCGAATGCCCAGAAGGTAAATTGCAACCGGATATCGTAGAAGCAATTATGCAACTTGAGATCAAGATAGGCAAGTCTGCTGTTGGATACCAGCGAGACGAACCTAAACCAAAATGAAATATTATACTTAGAAGACCCCTACTTTGTTTTCCTGTGGTATTCACTTATAACTATTTCATTGTGTACTAGCTTGAGCTATTTTATAATATTTTGTAAACGAGCATTATACCGTTTATACTGATTGTTATATTTATCAAACTTGTATATTTGCCACTTAATCTCAACTATCTTACCGTCTTCTTTGTATTTTATGTGAGTTAGTATTTCATACAACTTTATTGTACTTTGCTATTTTAAATTTGGTGACTACTCACCTAACAGTTTTATTTTATTATACTTCTGTTATAATTCATGATTCACTTCTATATAATTAGTTTTGCATCGTTACTACCATAATATATTATTTTACTCCTACACATCATTTATAAATTTTGGATCATGATGTTATTGTTTTGTCCTATAATTTCCGTCTATGTATATACATAATTTTGTATGCTAATTTTCTTGGTCTACTTGACAAATCGAAATTATTTGGATTTTTGTCTTTTTATTGTTATCATACATATATGATTATTGTATTTACTTTACAAATTACTTTATGATATCAATTTATATACAAAATCATTTTTTCATTATCTATACTTTTTATATAACTAGTTTCGTACTGCTTTCAATAGTATGTTTTACTACTACGATGTCTTGTTTGACTGCTACAGATCATTTATAATTTTCATATCATGCTATTTACTTCACCTATATAATTTTTCGTCTATGCGAGTATGTGATTTTTGTAAGTTGATTTTTTCGCTCTACTGAATAATTCTAAAGTATTTCGACGTATGCCTAATTTTCAAAATGTATATATATAATTATTTTACAAATTATTTTATGATATTAATTGGTATACAGGATCATTTTATGTCTTCTATACTTTTGCTATATTTCTTTCTCATATATTTCTCAAACTATTAAATTGCTAATTTTTGTCATATAATATCAATTTGGTTTGCGACCTTCTACCATTTATTACATTGATGGATTTTGAATATCGAATCTATTTATAAGGTAGCCATTAATTATGTTTTCTCTACCGCATTGATTTCTGAACTATTTCACGATTAATGACTAAGTTTATTTTCTTTATCTAATGGTTTACTTGATAGTAATTTGTACGTAAACTCTTTTCAAAATACACTAGCCTCTATTGTCGTATTTGTTTTCTTATGCTACTTTCCTAGTTTCTTGGTTAGTTCTTGTAAAATTTCGATATTCATAAATTTCTTAAATAGATTTTTGTCTCATTTTCCACATTGCTTACTTTTATGCTATAAGTATTTTCTTGATGTTTGTGATTTCTATATGTTATACTGATATTCTCTTTGGTGCGTACAAAATACAGCCTTTACCATAGTGAGTTCCGGGGACGGAACTGTTCTAAGGGGGGGAGAGTGTAACACCCCGCAAAATTTAAATGACAATTTTGCCCTCGGGTGTTACGCACGTGCATTTTGTACGGTTATTGATTATATCCATAACGCATTTTTGATATGTATTTTGAATTCCTATTATTTATACAATCTTGTATTCTTAAAAATCACATTTGAGACAACTCAAATGCTATATTTCAATCTTTGAGTTTTACGTGCTTTTTACGTATTATCGATGCACGTGTCGATTTCGGGTATTCCACCGTTACGTGCAAAGTTTTCAATGGATTTCAATTATTTATCCTTATAAACATGTTTGAATTTGTTTTGTAAACGAAAGTTCAATTTTTGACTATCTTTATTAAAATAAATTTTCTACGTGCAATACACGTGTTTTCTGTACGTTTGAGTATATTATCAAATATGTATATTAAATATACTTTATGTTGCATTCCAATTGATTATAAATATTTTTCGGTTCATAAAATCAATTTTTGTATTTTCGAGATTTTACGGGCGACGCACGTGTTTTGGTGCACGTGTTTAAGCGCGTTCTTCCTTCAAAGTAAATTTTCATGAAATGTTTCTTTCCATTTTATTGTGCATGAAAAGTATAATTTTTAAGTTAATTTTACATATTTATTACATATATAAATAATTATTTTAAAGAGATTAAATAAATAAATTGTTTTTGTACACAAAGCACGTGCACGTGCACACGTACGATGTGCACACTTTTTGGGGCCGGGCTGTTGTGAGAAGAGGGAAAAATTCTGAACATTTGATTTTGAAATGGGAGGGAAAACAAGTTTTAGAGGTGGAGTTAGTGGAGTTCATGTAGGAGGTGGTTGCTATAACTACCTACTACTTTCTTATAAAAACACCCCCTTAATCTCTCATTCTCTCATCTCTTTCTCTCTTCTCTACTGCCCATGCCGAAAGAAACCAACCAAATGGCAGCAAAGCCTTTCCCATTCTCCACCTAAAACACCTATTCCACTTGCCTATATACATATACTAATGTATATATATGTACATACATAGTATGTGTATGTGAAAGAAGATGGAGTTGTTCTTGATGTTGCCGACCGGAGATGGAGATGCTCTTGATGATGGATGCTTGCCGAAATGTGGAGCTTGGAGGCGCGGATTTCGAGGAGTTGCAATGGGAGTTTCTTTAGGAGCTCCTAATTCTAGGAGTTCATTTGGGTAACAAATCTTCAATTTAGGTGGGTGTTTCTTAAATGCTTTCTAATTTAGGAATATAATTTGCATGATAGATGATATGTGATTTACTTGTTTGAAATTGAATTGATTGCATGCAAATTAATATAGAAATGAATCGTTAAATCTTGATTGATTATGGTAAATGCAAATTGCCATGCTTGTTATGATTGCTAGTTGAGATACTAGAATTGAAGTGATCGTATGAATTGATGCATGTTGAGAATGTGGTAAAGAAGTGTGATTATAACCTCAAAATGTTATTCATACGAGGATAGAGATTTTGTAAAGTGAATTTGATAAAAGAAAGTAGTTTATTTGGGAAATATGTTTTGATGCATTTTTGATTGGAAAAAGAGAAACTTGGGAATTGATAATATATATGATAATGTTTCAAAAGGAATATATTCTGGAAATAAATTATATTTTGTATATGGAAGTACAATCGATTCAAAAGTCGAAAAGTGTATGTAAAGATGCAAATTGTTGTTTTAACAGTCGACTGATTACTTCCACAGTCGACTGGTAAGTGTTAAAAGTTGGTTTTCATCAGCGGGACAGTCGACTGAATACAGTTACAGTCGACTGCTGCTTTGATGTTGAGTTTTCAAGATATTTGCGGGACAGTCGACTGATACTGCCACCAGCCGACTGAACCGAACTGTTTATGATTCTTGAGTTTGAAATTGATTTTGACAAATGAAAGTTAAATAAGTTTTGAATACAGGATTTTATGATTATTAAGATTTGATTGAGTTTTATTGTGAAATGTACACAAGGTTATGAAAGATGAAATTGACAAAGAAATTAAATTGGAACACTGCGGAACAGCCGACTGCCGTGTGCAGCAGTCGACTCTCCCGAGTGGTTATGAATAACTGGATTTGACTGGATAAGTCGACTGGTAGAGTTCCCAGTCGACTGACCAGAGTGCTTTTTGATATATCTGAAATCTTGTGAATTGTTTGTGGTAAAGATTGTGAATCTGGATATTGGTAAACTCTATTTGTTGCTGTATAAATTTACATGAAATGAATCATAAATGAGGATTGAGAATTAAATGAATATAAAAGGCTAAGATCATGATGAGAAAGTCTGTGAGACTCTAAAATGAATTATGAGCTGAAAGTGCTCAATTGGAAATTGTGAATTTGAAATTGAAATGAAAGAGTAGCTAAGTCTCCCCCGGCAGTGAAATGAAATGAAATGAGAATTTGAAAGACCAAGGTTGGTCAGGTATTGTAATGAATGAATAAGTCCGGTTGAGTGGAGAGGCTAACTCTAGAGCTTTGATTTTTATTCATGATTCTAATAATTAATACATTGTAAGGCTGTGATGTAAGTAAGAGAAAAACATAAGTATGGGCGCCTCGGGTCTACGATGCGGATGTGATCCACAGAATGCATGCTTGATGAGTCAAGACATGGCGTGGGCAATATACTCCAGAATGATCGGGATCTTGGCGACGCTTGTGGGATGTTTGGTGACGGCAAGAGGATCGTGTTCAGGGAGGAGGCTGAATTATCGCAGAATGCATGCTTGATGAGTCAAGACATGGCGCGAGGTTCCCCTCCAGGGTCTTGGACACGTGCTTGTAATCATGGAACGTCTATGACACTTGCCGAAATTACAGATAGATACATAGTGTGGAGGTGATGAAGGTGAGAGAAAAACATGAGTATGAGAGCTAGGGTACGGTGCGGGTATGTGAGCCGCAGAATGCATGCTTGATGAGTCAAGACATGGCGCGGGCACAACTCAGTAATGATCGGACTTTAGTCACGCTTATGGGATGTTTTGGTGACTGCAAGAGGATTGTGTTCAGGGAGGAGGCTGAATTATCGCAGAATGCATGCTATATCGAAAAGGAACTCCCAACTAACGTTATCGTAAGCTTTCTAAAAATCGAGTTTGAGGAGAATACCCTCAGATTTGGAGTGATGACAATAGGAAATGGTTTCCTGGGCCGAAGCCACACTATCAAGAATAAAACGGTCCTTGATAAAACCAGATTGAGCCGGATCGATGAGGGGAGGAATAATCTCCCCAAGCCTTGCAGAAAGAACTTTCATGATAATTTTGAACGTGGTGTTGATAAGACTAATCGGCCTAAAACTCGTGATAGAGTTCGCGCCTAAAATTTTAGGGATAAGGACAATATGCACGTAGTTGATGCGATCAAAAGAAAACGTGCCCATATGAAGGTCAGCGAACATCTGTAGAAGGTCATCCTTCAGCCAATTCCAGAACTTTTGAAAGAAGAAAGCCGGAAAACCGTCCGGACCCGGTGCCGCGTCGCTCTTTAAAGCGAAAACCGCGGCTTTGATCTCGTCCAGAGAGAAAGGTTCCTCTAGGGCGGAGAGATCAATCGGATTCGCTCCGTACAATTGGTCCCAATCTAGGCTCAGAGCTCTAGGTTTGGTAGATCCAAGGAGATTTTTATAGAACTGAAGAAAAGATTGGTGAATGTCCTTGGTGGAAGAGACTTCAACCCCATCTTGGATGATTGAAGAGATGTGGTTAGACCTCTGTCTGTGAGAGGCAAAGTTGTGGAAAAAAGCAGTATTGCAATCTCCCTCTTTGAGCCACCAAAATTTAGCTCTTTGAGCCCATTTCAAATGGTCTTGACGGAGAATCACCGAGTACTCTTGTTTGCAAGAGCGACGTTCATTGAAAAGCTCATTAGAGATTGGCCCCCCCTCCTCCATTTTATCTATCGATTCGATGGTGGAAAGGAGAAAATTTTTCAGGAAATTAGTGTTAAATTGCCTTTCTTTGCGCCAGATCTTACAACCGAATTTAATCGCGTGAAGCTTGATAAGAATGGATCCCAATCCGGAAGATCCAGAAATCGCCGAAAGGCATTCGGTCACGAGATTGACAAATACCTAATCTTCCAACCAAAACTTTTCAAACCTAAAACGATGTTGGCGCTGGAAATTAAAATCAGAATGAAACGCGATCGGAACGTGATCAGAAGATGGGTTAGGGAGAGCGAGCGCAAAACAGTTGTGAAACCGATCGATCCATTTATTGGATACCAAGAATCGATCGAGCTTAGCCATCGTAGGGTGATGTCGAAGATTCGACCAGGTAAATGACCTACCCGACAACAGAATGTCAGTCAATTGTAACGAACGAATGCAATCATTGAACCACTAATTGCCTACCGAAGAGGGACTAGACCTATCAGAGGCAAATCTCGTAGCGTTAAAGTCGCCACAAAAAATACACAGTTCATTAGAGAAAGATTGGAGCGATTGGAATTCGGACCAAAACAAAGGCCTGCCTTCGGAAGAGGATGGACCATATACAGAAATAACCATGAAGTTGGTGTTAAGAGTTAGCCAATGGAGTTGAACAATTAGGAAGTACTTAAGCCTTTTAATCGAAACCAACGAGAAAATAGATTCTTTGAATCCGAATAGAATGCCACCCCTAGATCCTGTGGCGTCAAGGGAGATCCATTTAGAGATAATGGAACCTCCGACAGACCTAAGAATCGAGGGAGACGGGGATTCAAGTTTGGATTCTTGGATAGAAATGAGATCGCAGTGAGAAGAAGCAATCAACTGAAAGATCGATCTTTGCTTGTCGGGACAATGAAGTCCCCTAATATTCCATGAGATTGTAATCATTAAAGACCTTTGAACTCTACCACTCTAGACCGTTCCTTAGTTCTGATGGCTAAAGCTACAAGAGAAGGGGATTGGAGGGTAAAGAAACCTAATTCGGACGATGTCGTAATGAGCTCAATGTCAGAGCAGTGGTCAAACTGTAAATGATAGATCGAACCCAAGAGAGGTCTCGCATCATTAGCTATAGAGGAAGATGGATCTCTATGATAACGAGACTGCACCGCTCTCAATCGAGTGCTCGATCTAATAAGTTTGGGAGAAGGGTAAGAGCCTACAGCCAGACCATTCCCGGAAGGACTGTAAGCAGGGGAAATAGAGTCGCGATCCACATCGGAACGACAAGACTCAGGGGACTGGTCATCAAAGCCAGACAACGAAGCCGGAACGAAGCCATGAAAGGGGTATAACAAAGGCTTAATTAACAGGTTGAAAGTAGCTGCATCAGAAAAGGATTGCAGTGCAAGAATTGCATTTGCATAAACTGAGCAGCACCCTCTCGGAGATACAAAGAACGAAGGATAAAGACGAGGATGATAACGAACTCTGCCGTAGAGTTCACTAAACCGAACTAAACGAATTGCAAAAGAGAGCAAAACCAAATCATTAAAACTGGAACAAACATTAAAGCAAACACGAACCTTACGGTTGGCGAGATCTCGCTTGCGGTCCTCCTCTTCATCGTCCAAAAGATTGTCTTGCTCAGTCCAAGATGGAGTGATCGAAGATTTATCGCTCTTGACTTTGATGAGGGGCAGAACTGGGTCCGATGAAGTGATAGAGGAGTGCGCTAGCTTTTGAAACATTTGCCAGTCGGATTCGAAGTGCGGATTAACCTCCTATTTGGGCCATAGAGAACTGGGGTCGGCCTGTTTGGGAGTAGGAGAGGATGAAATAGAAGCCATATGAACTATAGGGAGAGACGGCTTCTCATCTTGAGAAACACCAGGAGCTGCTTGAGGCGAAGGAGGAACATTCGATAGCGAGGGGAGTTTGTGAGTGGGCTTTGAAGTCTGACTAGAAGCAATATCTAGATTGATCCAAACGAGATTAGGCGGTTTGGCGGGGGAAATCTTGGGCATGGAAGAGGGAGCTACAAGCTTGTTCTGAGCTAGAACTTTCTTTTTGGATACGGATTTAAACGGAGCCTTCCAATGAGATTTAGAGGAAGAATCGGAGCCAGGGTGGAAAGATGATGGGTTAGTGGGTGCCACAGCACTAGTCCGCTGCTGAAGAGAAGATGTTCCTTGCTCTTGGACACCCAAGGAGATGGAAGAGTGATATTGGACCGACACCGGGAAGGACACAAGACCGTCCATCAGAACAAAAGCCTCGATATGCTCTCGATGCTCAGGGATGTCAAAACAAGCTTCAACTTGCATGCAGCCAGAGGCAAGCTTAGTAGCCGAAGAGATGCTTGTAATCTTACCCACACAAATAGCCAAATCTCCCACACGATGCACAGAGTCGCAGAACGGAGGCAAGCCCAGTAGAGTAACTTTGGTAGGGATCACCTTAGGAGTTTGATTAGGGGGAACCACCTGAACCCACTTGCGGATTGAGAGAGCAATAGATCCAATAGATAAGGACGAGTTATGTATCAAATCTTGAAGCAGTTTAGGAGATGGACATCGAATAACTACGTCTCCATTGGAGCAAGTACTAAGATACCAATCCCAATCCTTAACATTGCAAGAAATACAAAGAAAGGAGTTGAGAGTGAATATAGGAATGGAACCTCCGTTAAAAGAGATGGCACCGTAAGTATCGAACGATTTCAAACGCTCAGAGAGATCAGAAGATGTGGTGAACACTTGCAGAATTGATGGCTTAGTAGGGATCGAGGGAGTATCTTCCTCAGGAGCAGAAGGGTGACTGATTGGCTCGATCATGCGGTTGGACTCAGGCGGCGTAGGGAGAATCGGGGATCTGGTAGAGGATTTTTTGATCGTAGAACGAGTGGCTGCTTCATCAGATAGCTTGCACTGTAAAGCTGGGAAATCGAGTGCTGCAAGCACCGGCTCAGAGATCGGAACCCCAATCGAGAGACCAAGCAATCTTTGAAGAGCGAAGCATTTAGAACGAGAATGACCTGGTTTGAGATAGAAGAGACACTTCATAGTGGCTACGCAGTATTCTTTGATGTGTCCTTGTTGCAAACAAAGGAAACAAGTGATTGAAGATCGAGTTGAGAAGAGGTTAGGGAAACCAGAAGGAGAAGCCAACTTAATGTTGGAAGGGCGGAAAGATATGGGAAGGGAGTATCTCAGAAGCTTCCGAGAACTAGGCTTAGAATCGTAAGCGGAAATAAGCCCATCTCCAAACAACAAGTGAGGAAGAGGCCTGACTTTTTTTTGACCACTTGGACCCATGATAATGCCATGGGCCGCACAACGGGTACAAAAAGAAAATGGCCCAAAAAGGAAACTGAGCTTCAACAGAGAAGAGAGAGGACGGCCCTCAAGCAAAAGCGAATAGCTACAGAAGGCACGCTCACCCAGCACAGGGAAAACGAAAAGCCGGCGATCCCAGTTGCAGCACTGGGAAGAAGCGGTGCCCTAAGAAAAGGGAGATAATCAGCTACTAGCACTAATTCAAAGAATGAACGAAGGTAAGGTGGAAGGAAGAGAGGAAAATGTGAGAAGAAGAAAAGGGATGGAGAGAAGCTGGTGCGATCAAAACGATCACACCAAACCAAATACAGAACGTTAATTCGTAGGAGGGGAAGCGAAGTCCCTTCAAGTGATCAGCAAATCGATCAAAAGCATAAAAGCCAGAGAGCTAACGGGAACCCAAAGAAACGGGGCGCTCCGTCCCACAAGAATCGGAGACGCAAAAGCAAACGCACTGCTACAGAGCGGAAAAAGCCAACCCAAAAGGACAACTCAAATGGATCAAGAAAATAAACACACCACAGCTACTGAATAAAAATAACACAAGGTTAGAAGAGACTTACAGTGGTAGTCAACCGCGATAACTTACCAACAGGGTTACAACTAACCGGGAAAGGCACCACCTCGCTGAGAAGCAGTGAACGACTCGCCACCAGCGGAGACGGAAAGTGCACGGGGAGGGCGGAGGCACTGAGCGGACAACGAGAAGAGCACGGAGAAGCTGGGGGGCCACCGGAGATAGATCGGAGAGAGAAAACGCCGGAGATACGAGGGAACACCACCATGGAGAGCAACCACAGAGGCGGCGAGAGAGCGAGGATGATTAGGGGAAAAACACTAGATCGGGGAAGATATGAAAAGGGTTTTAAGAGGAGGGAAAGGGGAAAAATATTAATGAAGGACGGAGAGGACTTCGCAGAGAGGGGAGGCCGGATCTGGCGAACTCAGGCCGTGAGAACCAAGGGAGAAGAGATCGCCTCAGAGAGATTCAAAAAATACTGCGCCCTTATTAGTCAGTTAATTGTATCACGGATACAAAAATTGTAAGTTCTCTCTACGGTTTGTTGGAGGGATCTTTTTTTGTCTGTATGGATCATGTTGCTTCATGTTTTCTTTCATGTTCTTAGTTTATACTTTGGCCCAGTACTCTTAGTTTGTTTTGTTAATTTCTGATTAATGAAACAGTGTGATCATATTCCACATTTTCTTTGAAAAAAAAATAATAAGAATAAGAATAAGAATAAATTTTAATTTTTGGAACGATCTATCTGTGGTTGATGAATTGCAGAATCAATTTTATGTCAATAATTGACTGAGAATTTTCTCTATAGATTATTATGTATTATGTAAATAGAACATTTGCACATAATCATTGTGTATAGAATTCTAGCTTATGATGACAATAAAGGATCTTCAAGTTATAAAACAATGATAAAAAACAGTTGCATTTCCCTCTAACTCTGCATGAATGAGTAAATAAATATGTGAAATAAAACAGGACCGCTATAGGTAGATGTGGATCAACAATTAAAAGCAGGGGCGGATCCAGAATTGAAAAGTGAGGGGGACTGGAAAAAAAAATTGTATAAGATAACATGCAATATATATATAAAGTTGTTATAGATACTAGAGAAGTAAAGTTATTATAGATACTAGATAGAATAGAGTTGAGGTTGGACTCAAAAAAATAAATAGAATGTTCAAATATATATGGGGTGGACTTTAAAATATATTAGGGGGGCTAAACCATATATTCCACACTAATATACCCCCCAAAAAAAAAAATTTACAAACAAATCTCAAATGTTGGGGGGTCTGTACCCTACCCCCCGCGCGATTAAAAGTGTGACAAAAATAGAAGATGATTTTTACATACCAACATGATTTTCTTAATACAGTTTTTTTTTTTTTGGATGATTAGGAAGAATATAAAATGAGCTCACGCTGCTCACCTTTATTGTTTTTAAATTTTAAATCATGATCTATTCTTTTGTTTAGTTAGTGCAATCCCAACCTAAATTTATCTTCACAAAAGTGGGAAGCTATTATTGTCCTTAAAGCAAGTAGGTCACAAAACATCATCCATCTCTTTTTTGATCCTGACAGCGGTTAGGACATGATTTCAAACTTAATGCATAGTTTGCTAAGCAAGCACCCCAAAATTTAGGGAATTCACATGTCCTTGCCAAAAAATAAAATAAAATATAATGATTAAAAAAAAAAAAAATCATGCTGGGGTTTTGCTTGCAGTTTCAGGGGCAAGGATTAATCTAGGTCTATATTTAGAGTTAGCTTCCTTAATTCATTCTAATTTGGCTTCTGTCACCGTCTTCTACTTATTAATTAGCATTATCATTAAGTCAATGAAAGCCGTTACTATCTTTTGATTTGGTCGATCAATTAGGAATGTATGAGAATTGATATTCAGTTCAAGTCAATTTTTATCACTCTCTTATTCATGGAATTATGGTCATCAATATGATTTCAGGCAAAACCCTAGATTAGTGACTTCATAACGTCATTATGGAAGTCTAAGCTCAACTCGGATTATGACAACTCAATCTCAGGAACCCAAAGCAGCTAGCATTCAAAATTTTAAATTTGGAATGATCAATTTAGAAAGTATATCTTCATTCAAAAATATAAAAGAACTAGAATTGCGCGTGGGCACATGCCTACGGCACGTCTTTGGAAGCCATGTAAACAGTAAAACAATAATATGTGTGAAGATCTATTTGAAAGGGTACCTCTGAAGAAAAAGAAAAATGAGTTAGCTCCTACCTACTCCCATCCTCTCCCCTTCCTCCCCGGCCCCAGTAACCCTCTTCGACATACATACCTCCCAGCCACCCCTCCTCTGCTCTCTAACTCATCTCCCCCTCTTCTATCCTCCCTCCACCTCACCCTTACTTATCTGTTTCATTGTCTTTCTTCTCCGACTGTTTTTTTTCCCTCTCCCTTGTTTCCTTGTTCAGCTGTTCGGTTCACTCTTTAACCCTTCTTCTCCATCCCTGAACTGTCATGGCATCAATGTGGCTCTCTATTCTTGAGCTTAGTGGGTGCGGGCCCAATGAGGGGGTCCGCTACCCACTGGCGACATCTACTCACAACCCCAAAGTTGCGGCTGCTCATCCACCAACTCCAACCACAACCTCAACCTCCGCTCCCCTACAAAAAACACCCCAATCAGAGATGCCTGCTGATATGTGCACACTGGCTCCTCACCTGAGGGACCCCCGACAGACGTCCCCAAAACATATTGAGAGTAGAGAACGGGAGCTCAGACGTGATCGCTCCCCGACGCGTGCACAACCTCGTACACATCAACGTCGAGAAGGGAGGATCCACGATCATCATCGCTTCGGTCCACATCGCCAACAAGAGGAGTCCTTCGGAGGGAGGGCCCAACGA
Organism: Hemerocallis citrina; assembly: GCA_017893485.1. Taxonomy (NCBI): domain Eukaryota; kingdom Viridiplantae; phylum Streptophyta; class Magnoliopsida; order Asparagales; family Asphodelaceae; genus Hemerocallis; species Hemerocallis citrina. The sequence goes on from CM030362.1 coordinate 179,696,794, forward strand.
TGGGGTCCCCCTCCAGGCCAGTTTAGGCGGAAGAGTACCCCACCGCTTCAGCAACATCTCCCACTTCCCAGGGGTCACAGTCAGGGAGCCTAAGACCTAGTGTCACACAGACAATTGCACAAGCAAGTCATCCCTCCACAACCCCAACAACAACAGCATTATCAATATGAACACCAACGCCACCCAAAAAACTCCTACAGGAAGCCAAAAACCCAAATTATACCTCCAAAAACCCTACATGTTTCAAGTATCACCTCCCCGACCCCTCCCATTCCTCCAAAACCCACCACCTTCCAACCCGCGAATCCAAAAATTCTGGAGTGTCCAGCATCTAACTCCAACGCCAAGCGAGACCCTATGGGGGCTGTGCTAGGCGGGACCATGGATGAGGGACACCCCGGAGATGAGGAGAGCGGGGGGCAGTGGGTACAAGTTCGGAGTAAGAAGAACAAAGTTGAAACCATGTCCACTTACCTTCCTGATGCTCAACTCCAGCACCAGAAGAAGCAAAGGAAGGGTATACAGAAGCCAGCACCGTGTTTTAACTGCGGAGACCTCGGCCACTACAGGAGTGAGTGCACGAAAGAAGTGCGGTGCCTCAAGTGTATGATGTGGGGATATTTGTCGTACGTGTGCACCAATGTGGTGGAAACCAAGAGTGACGAAGAAAGGCCGGTTAATCGAGGGAGATCCCCCGACCACCCCACAGTCATTCAATTGGCGAAGAGCTTGGAAATCGTTAAAAATGAAGAAAGGTGGTTGCGGCAATGGTGTGCGATCGCCAAGGTGAAAGCTGGCAGACCTTCGGAAGCGCACCTCACTCAAGCACTCATGGAGAAATGGCCAATAGGGGCCAAGAGAGATTGGGTGGCTAAAAAGTTGTGCCATATGCAATTCCTGGTTTCTTTCCCCTCACCGGAGAAAGCTTCAGCGACTGTTAACATGGGGACTGTAGATTTTGGGCACTTCCAAGTTGAGTTCAGCGCTTGGACACCAGCATTCGGAGCCGAGCTCCCACAAGGAGATAAGTTTTAGGTATGGATTCATAACGTACCCATGCACTTTTGGAAGAGGGAAGCTCTACAAGAAATGGTCGCCGACTTCGGGAGTACTGAAGAAATTGATGAGAAGACGGTAAGACGATCGGAGTTGGTCTCCGCAAAGGTTCTTATCAGAAGCTCAGACATCGCATCGATGCCACGCTTCGCCAAAGTGTACTCATTTGATGAATCATATCTGGTAAGGTTTGTGCTAGAAAAGAGGGTTGATTCATCAAAGGTACAGGAGGCTGGTATCGCTCCCAAGCCGACTAAATCCCTAACAGATCACAGGACTTACAAGCAGGTCTTAACGCCACTAGATTGCCTCACTATTGATGGATCTCACGAAGTGGAACGAGCTCATCGGGAAATTCTCATGGCGACGAGAGGGCAGGGGCGTAACCAACTGCCAGATCTAGACCCACCGAACAGAGAGAATCGACGAAGGGACCATCCCGTCAAACCCAACGGTCAAAAGTCCAATGGGACCTTCAACTCGCTGGATCGAACGGTGCACCGATCGTCAACTCTATTTTGGGGGAACCCGCAGTTGGACAGGGGGAAGGGTCAAGGACAGACCCCAAAAATGGCTATACTCCACTCTGCCGTAACATGCAGAAGTCGACAGCCAAAAGTAAGGTGACTGCTTTGGGGAAGGCGGTAGACGAAGGAAAGCTATCGACCAAGGAGTGGGTCAAAAAGATCTGGTATGTGCCAGAAAAAGAAAAAGAAACCTCAGAGGAGCAGTTGCGTCAGGAGCCAGAGCTGCCCCTGGGTAAAGAGGCGAACCCAGATTTGACCAAACTCAGGAAAGAGAGCGCTATGCCGTACGATCTGAGCGCTGAGGGAGTAGGTGGGATGAAGAAGCTTTTGGAAGGGGGCAATTTTGGGAAAAATGGCAGTGGTTTTGGAGCGAAGGTGATGAGCGAAAATGGGAAAGAAGATGAAGAAGAAGCATCGCCTTATGCCTTGGTTACAAAAGCATTCCCCAAAACAGCAATTACAGAGCATTCATCGGAGAGCACGCCTACTGACTCTACCGCTTCTCTCACAAATGAAGCTCTGCCAGCTGGCCCCACCGAAATCATCGATTTGACAGCCTCCGCTGTATTCGATGCATGTGATACAATGTACCGCGAGAATGACGTTAAGAAGGCTTCATTTGATGGTGTGAAGCAGGGGTCATCTGGTGGGCCTTTTATAGGGTCTAATGGGCCCAATGAGGGGTCCAAAGAGACTTTTATTATTTCTGGGCCAGACAACAATAGAGTTTCGGGCAGTGAGAATCAATATAAAACTGGGAGTGGGCCCACAGAGGGGACCGCACTGGAGGACAATTCTGCTATTAATAAATCTCCAATCTACGGGCTCAATGAGGAGTCTGCACTGAGAGTGTCTAGCCTACAGAGGGAGATTCAACTCACAGATAGTGAGGAGGACCTAGAAGGGCGGCTCAATCTAGATAAAGAATTCTCGTTCACGGATGAGGAGTCAGAGGATCTTGAGTTCATTGCCAACACTCAGAGGGAGATCTCCCCTGAGATGGTACTTTCCACATTCCCTGAGTCAGCTCCCAGAGGAAGCGCAGGGTCGTCAGAGACAGTGGGGTTCAGAGTTCTCCACTCAACTAAGAGGGCTCATGCGGAGTCCTTGGATGACTTTCTGGAGAGAGCGACGGCTGCCAAAGCGGCTAAACACGTCAATGGAGGTACAAAAACTTTTCTTGCTAATATTTTAAATTTCATGTCAAATTCTGAAGTTTTTCTATTAGCTACGACCTGTGGTTTGGAAGTTTGTGATAAAGAACGCAACACGTTACTTCTTAACAAAATGAGGGGTTGGGAATCTGAGAGGGCTAAACCTAGTGCTCTTAAGGAACTAAGATCCAACGCTAGGGGGATAACGGTCTCTGAGGGTGAAACTCGCCCGAGTCCCTCACATACTAAAATTTCGGACATTGTTCCTCAATGAATACACTATTCTGGAATGTCCAGGGTCTGGAGGATAAAGGTAAAAGAGATATGGTTAGAGATGTTCTCGCGAAGTCCAAGGCAGAGGTAGTTTGGCTTCAGGAGACCAAACTTAGTCATGGGACCAAACTCAAGAGATTAGGGGGGAACAGAATCAAGGAATGGGTTTTACGCCCATCCGAGGGAGCCTCGAGGGGAATCGCCATTGGCTTCAATTCAGACCTGCTCACTTGTTCAGAGGTCTATAATGGTACCTTCTCCCTTACTACACGACTGGAACGTCGAGCGGATAAGTATATGCAGACTATCACAGTTGTTTATGGGTCGAACGTGGCTTCAGAGCGTGAGGCCTTTTGGCAAGAACTGATCAATATTCGACAGCGATGGCCGGGGGCGTGGATTGTAGGGGGGGACTTCAATATTACTCGATTTGCGTTTGAACACAAGGGTAGAGGTTCCAGCGACAGGCACAGAACAAAGTTCAATAGGGCGATAACAGATCTGGAATTGATTGATATCCCCATTAATGATAGACTATTTACGTGGTCTAACATGCAGTCTACTCCGATTATGGCAAAATTGGACAAGATTCTCGTATCGATGGACTGGGAGACTAAGTTCCCCCTTGCAATAGCGAGATCGATCCCTAGACCAACGTCAGATCATACTTCTATCCTCCTTGATATTGGGCCTCAGGGAGCTAAAAGGCATAGAAAATTCCGATTTGAGAAGGCCTGGCTGGAAATTCAGGGGTTTCACCACTTGGTTTTGGAAAACTGGGCGCTCCCAGTGACTGGCACAGATGCTGCGGGCAGATGGTGTGAAAAAATTCGCATATTAAGAAAGCGGCTACGTAAATGGAGTCGGTCTAGGTTCTCGACCATCTGGCACGAAAAAGATTCCTTGTTGGAAGGAATTGATGAACTTGAAAGAGTGGAAGAATCGAGAGACCTGTCATAGGAGGAAAGAAATAGACTTCTGGAGCTCCGGGAGAATATTGCCAATCTCTATAAGATGGAAGAAATTAAATGGCAACAAAAAGCTAGAATTTTGTGGCTCAAGGAGGGAGACGCGAACACGGCCTTCTTCCACCGTGTGGCAAGTGCAAGGCGCGGGTCCAATCTTATTTTATCCTTAGAAATAAGCTCGGGGACGGTACAAGATGAACATGTGATCTCCACTGTATTCCAAGGATACTTCAAGGACCTCTTGGGGAAGAAGAATGACTTTTGGGTCCCTCTCAGAAATGATTTCTGGAAGACTTACCAGAGCGAGGCACCGATTTCGCTATCCGACCTGGAGGCACCGTTCTCGGAGGAGGAAGTAAAAAAGGCTATCAGTCACATGGGAGCAGACAAGTCGCCAGGGCCAGACGGATTCCCTATGATGTTCTTCCAAATTTTCTGGGAAGAAATTAAAGAGGACTATATGGCTTTGCTGGATGACTTTTTTCACAACAAGCTTAGACTAAGTATGTTTAATTTTGCGGATGTAGTCCTGATTCCCAAACGGGAAGAGGTGACGAAAGTGGGCTATTTTAGACCGATTAGCCTCATAAATTGCTTGGCGAAGATTATCACGAAAATCCTAGCTATCCGCCTGGGGAGTATTATGGACAGCCTTATCAACAAATCTCAAACGGGCTTCATTAAGGGCAGAAATATCCTAGATTGTGTGGCAACGGCGGAACAAGTTATCCACCGCTGCCATACAACCAACTCTAAGAGCTTTCTGCTTAAGCTGGACTTTGAGAAATCTTATGACTCGGTCGATTGGGAGTGCCTGCTGGAAGCTCTCAGGGGTAGGGGTTTCGGGAATAAATGGATCTGCTGGATCAGGCAGTGCTTGCAGACTAGCAAAACGGCCATATCAGTGAATGGTAGGTCGGGGCAACTGTTCCCTTGCAGGAAGGGTCTCAGACAAGGGGACCTGCTATCACCACTCCTGTTTACTATCATAGCGGATGTGTTGAGGGTTATGCTGGAGAATTGCCAGGATAAAGGCTGGATCACGCCAGTGGCCAGTTCCGCGTCTTCTAAAGGGTGTACGATTCTGCAATACGCAGATGACACCCTACTCTTTGGTAATGGATCTAGTCGAAAAACTGTCTGCTTTAAAGGAACCTTATACTGTTTTGAGGCCTGGTCAGGCCTTAAGATTAATTTCCACAAGAGTGCGCTGACTCCAATTTCCCTATCCGATGATGTAGCAGGGGACCACGCTACTATTTTGAACTGTACGACTAGTGGCTTCCCTATCAAATACCTAGGGGTACCACTCAGACCAGGAAAATTAGCTAAAGCAGACTGGTTGCCTATCATTGACAGGGTGGAGGACAGACTGTCTAGTTGGAAAGGTAAATCGCTTTCTCTCGGGGGCAGAGTGGTACTCATCAACTCAGTGTTGTCTAACCTGCCAATCTACTACATGTCATTTTTCGAGCTTCCAAAATGGGTGATCCAGAGAATTGACAGGATTCGAAAATGATTCCTTTGGAAGGGGGCAGATTCGGAAAAAGGAGGTTACCACCTCATCAAATGGAGTATCTCTTGCAAGAAGAAGAGGCATGGAGGGTTAGGCATCATCGACCTCAGAGATATGAACCTTGCCCTGCTGGGAAAATGGTGGTGGAAGGTATTCCACAACAGCGGGGAAGGCTGGCAGGACTTCATTCAACCTTATCTTAGGGGAAAAGGCACAAGAAGCCTTGGTTTCCGAGTAGGAGCTAAAGTGTCGCGACTCTGGAAAGGAATTACCAAGGCTAGCGGCCCCTTCCATTCGGCTATCACGTCGACTATCGGTAATGGCAGGTCCACCAGATTCTGGTGGGATAGGTGGTGTGGAGACCATTCCCTGAAGGAAACGTTCCCAGAACTGTATGAGAAATCGAGTCGACCGAATATGTCCGTTGCCGAAGGTTGGAAAAGGGGAGGTTGGAGACCGGCGTTCCGAGGAACGCTCAACCCAAATCTTCACCAGCAATTGCTTGACATGCAAACACACATCACACGGGCAGGCACTAGGTGCACACAAGGCCCAGATCAGAAGCGATGGGGACTCGAGAGCAAGGGAGCTTTCTTGATGCGATCTCTATATCATCGGATCCACTTTCGAGGATGCAGGCCCAACTGGGCACCTGTGTTGTGGAAGGCGAAAACTCCCCTTAAAGTCAGAGTTTTCTTATAGCTAGTTCTCAATAATGCGATCCTCACTAGGCAAAACCTTGCCAAAAGGCAACCACAGGTGGCAACCAATTGTGGTTTCTGCGACGCACAGGTGGAAGATTTGAATCACCTTTTCATTCACTGCCTTAGAAGTAAAGCAACTATGGTTGAGGTTCTCCGAGCCCTAGGAACTGGCGACTACTCCTGCGCTTATGAGGATTTGTGGATTGGTCCCAAATTTGCATCGATTCACCATGATATGAAGGAGGCGTGGTACATCACAATAGCGGCTACTACATGGGTGTTATGGCTCGACAAAAATAATTTTTATTTTCGTGCTTCATGTAATAGTATTTCTGGTAACTTGACTCACATCATGCATCTTATCTCTTTTTGGGGCACAGCTGCGACAACGGGGGCACGAGGAAGGATAGCCAAAGTATTCCAGGTAGAGGAGTTTGACGATGAGGAGGTAGAGTTCGGGCCGACGTTGGACTGAGGGACTGGCTTCACCAGTCATGACAGTGCCTTTGCCAGATTGGGTTTTTGGTTCAAACTACTATACTCTCTGGTTGCTGGATGTTTGAGTAGTTAGACCTATCCCCCAGGGTTTGTTGGGGGTGTATGTTTGTTTTTCTTTCATTTTCTTCCTGCATTGTACTTTTGTTTTGTACTGTTGTTTCTCCCGGTACGCCGGGGTTGTTTTGTTAACTCCTTATTAATGAAACAGGGTGGCCTTATTCCACCTTTTTCCTCAAAAAAAAAAAAACAGTAAAACAATAATTATGTAGCTCAAGTTTGAATAGTATGAGAATAATTAGTTATAAATAAAAGTCTATATTGAAAAATAATTATAAATGGGGGTATAAAATCTAACTTCCTAGAACTTTAAGTGTGGAAAATAATGAAATTTAATTGTTGAAGACATATTTTCTATTAAAAATTCTGAAATTTTACAAAACCGAAATCTTAAAATCAAAATTTCTAATTTCTAAGTAAATAAAAAAAGAATGAGAAAGAGAGAGATAGAGAGAAAGAAATAAAGAGAGAAATATGAAAAAGTAAAGAGAGGAGAGAGATAGTAATAAAGTAATGAGTTATTTAGAAAGAAAAATTTGGTTTTGGGATTTGAAATTTTGGAGGAAAAATGTGTTTTATGAGATTTGATATGGACCTTTAATTTTGGGGGGATTGATTGTGAGCCACTTGATAGCTTTCTTTGTAATTTATTATATAGATAGATTATAATTTATTTGTATTATTGAGGATACCGATGAAATTTATAGTACAATATGATCTGAAACATATGACAAGATTATAGGACATGTGAATATTTCCTGACTCTAACTTAACCGCATTCGAAACTCGAGCTAACCCACTTTTTGATAATATTTGTCAATATGATCTAGTTTTTTATTAAATTTTTGTAGTACATTTCCTATAATACTTTCTATAGGATATGTGATTTTATATTAAATTCTAAAAGTTTTTAAGTTTAAGGATAATTTCTACTTTTTATTATTAAATATTTTGTTTTCTATTCTATAGCTTATAAATTAGTGATTAATTTAAAAAAATTGCAGAAATTAGTAAAAATTACTTACTCTGATCTAGCTTTGATACCACTAGAAGTGGGTGCGAAGTGTGAAATATTTAGTGAATGCATGTAAAAAGAGAACAAACGAGTATCAAGAAACTTTTTTTTAAAAGGTGATATCCTTCTGTAAAATAGTATTCTTCAAAATAAATTATATTATCATTCTCCAGAATATCAAAATAATTAAGCATAATTCCAAAACCTCTCGTACACTCTGATTCTGTTTTAGATAATTCACTGTCACTGTCATATGGGAGTTCTTCGAGTTCTTTGAGTTCTTCCATATGTTCATTTTTTTCCCAACATGTTCATTTTCTTTTAAAAATTGTCTATATGTTGTTGTAGGAATCCATATGTAACTCTTAAATTCTCCATTTTCATAAAATAATAAAGATCTTTCAAAGTAAGTTAGATCGTCAATTATTTGTACAATTATATTACTAGTTTTTTCAGGATTAATTTGATTTATTGTTATAATTATTACTCTTTGTTTGTTAAAGAAGAATAATTTAAATTCATAAATTTCATCATTAATTCATAAATTAATCCATTATTCTTTCAGGAAAATAAACATCAAAGACCCGCATTCTATCACTTCCTTGATAATTAATCATTAATTCATAAATTTCTGAAACAAGACTGAAACTATTATTATTCATTATTCTTTTTTAGTGATTTTATGATTTAAACAATAAGTATGAAATCATGAGTAGGGAGAGATTTCTAAAGATACCTTAAAATATAAACAAAATGGCCCATCATGCTTCCAACTTAGTTAACCTTCTTTGAGCTGCTCTATACTAGTTAATACTAGTGGATAAAATACCTCTGGTATGCACCATGATTTCAGTGCTCCTTTTACGTTGCTCCCATATTAGAACTACTATACTCTTCAAGAGAGCTTCATTCAAGAGATACATCTGGAACAACTAGTACCACTTCGATACAGGCAACCACAGCCTAGCTTGTTTCCTGCTACTAGATGTATAGTCCTAACTATAGAAGATTTCAAATGGATCTTTTTCCAAGATCCTTCAGGCAGAGCCTTACAAAACTCTCCCTAAGTAAAGAAAATTAATTTTTTATACCTTATTTTGTATTAGAACTGGTAGCTGAACTCATAAAAAGATAATCTTTTATTCCTCTTAATCTTCTTACAGACCAAACTTTCATTAAAAACTTACTAGCTATTTGCACGCGTGCGATGCACGCCCTAATACTTTTTTCTTTTTCAAATCAAACACCAGAAATTACAATACAACACAGCATTAATTTTTTTTAAAAAATTCTACAAAAACAAAAAATCAAACACTTACTATGCATCTTGTTTAGACTCAAACGACTCACAGCTGTACTTCACCATCCATCAAGTCTATGTTTTTGCTACAAATGAATAAATTAACCCAATTAGAAACAAAACCTAATAATTTCCCCTATAAAAAAATCCATGAATTTCCCAGGAACATGAAATATATACAACTGCATGAGTGATTGCATGGATCAAAGTATGCCTTAACTTCACCTGGACTTTCACTACTACCGGCTTACTTAAAAGCTTCACACCTTGCTTCCAGTATCGACTATCTGTAAATACAATCCTCCTAACTTGGGCAAGTTGACAAAACAATGGATTCTCTTTCATCCGACACCCAATTTATCCAAAGTGCAAATCCACGACATAATCTCATATTGGAAAAGCTAATCTACACCACAGAGAAATAAAATAAGAGAGAAAGAAAGAACTACCTCTTTGTACTTCTATGTTCATTTGCAAAAGAAGGTGACCAAAAGAAAGAACGTCAATTTATGTTTCTTTCTTGCAAGGTCAAGCTCAAATCAAAAGAAGGTGAAAGATCGTAGAGTTGCAATAGGAATTGCAATTTATAACAAAAATAAATCCAAGAACTAAATACAAAAAGAATTACAATCTTAGCTTATCTTTCAACAACTCTAAGTTCATAATTTAGACAACACATGCATTGAAAACTTTGAGGGACCAATTAAAATTTTAAGTTATCATCAGTTATTAGATCGATCTACTCAAAACATTTTAGATCCAACAACATAACCTCATTACTCAACAGAACAAAGTAATCTAAAAAAACATCCAATACTCAATATTTGCCTACAACTCCAAAAACCCATTTCAGCAAATTACAAACCCTATCAACAAATCAATAATCCCACGAATCTCCACATACCCAATATATGAGTCAATAGCCAATAAGTCACAGCCGACGAACCCAAAACACTTCGAACTTCTAACCAGCAACATCTCACTTTCCTTTTACCTCAAATTCCAAACAACAAATTAAATTTCAGAAAGAAAAAATAAAAATAAAATAGATGTGCGGATCAGCTAACCTTTGCAACCATTCGTTGGAAAGTGATGTCTTCGTCATCGATTTTTGTCCTTCCCTTTCCCCAACTTCTTATCTGGACCAAATTGACCTAAAAAGATTGCAACTTTTTAGGGGAAAACAAATTTAACCGTAGATGTGACTGAGAAGTTCAATTTCAGTACTTTTGGGGTCGCTGAGATTGGTGTACTCTCGAACTTCCCTTCCTGCCATTGATGGAAGTGATTTCTCGAACTTCCCTTCCCGCCTCTGTTTCTGGAACTCCGTCGCCTCAACCACCACTGACTGCACCCCATCGCTCGTCGGCCACCCTCGCCTCGCCGCAGTCGCCGCCCACTCCCACCATCTCTCTCTTTCTCTGTGTCGCGTACTCGAGTCTGGGAAGAAGAAAAGAGAAAGAAGGATTGGGTCTCTGTTGATGTTTGATGTCGATTTTTGAGGAGTGCAGATTCGATGGAGGAAGAGGAAGAGACGGTTTTAATTTTTTATGGAATAGAATTTTATGGAGAGATTGAAGTTAATGTGAAGTGAAAATTATGCTTGTGCCCTTTAATTGTGTAAGGACCAGGGGTAAAATTTGACAGAATTAACCCTGTATTTTTTTTTAGTTTTTTATGTTTATGAGGGCAAGATAGTAAAAAGCCACCAAAATGGGGCTTTACTTAATAATAGTATAGATATGAAATTTCTTTCCTCTAGATATTCTGCTTTCTCCCTTACTCAACCTAACCTTTATAAACAAAGGGGTCAAATTATAACAAGTTTACATACGTCACTGCTTACATTGTATGTCCAATAATTATTATAAATACGTAACTGCTTACATCAGCCTTTAATAATTGCTCTGATTACATTGTGGACTATTCTAAAAAAAGAGCTTCCTCATGGCCGATATCTTCACATGCTCCACATTTGTGTTGATGTTCTGTCTTCATTAAGCTACAGTAGTATCTAGCTGTCTGTTCTGTCATTGTCATTGCTCCTGTAGATAGTATCTGGTACCAACTGTCAAACAACTCATGCTTATCTTGTTATTGTTTTATTTTTGCTATACTATACATTATTATTTTCTCTGGATTTGGGCTGTCATAGATCTATATGTTGTTGTCTCTTAGTTTTATGTCTTTTCGCTCACAATACATTCTTCTGAATCCCATTGCTCTTCTTTCTGGGATTATTTTTTCAAATTCTTCAGCTTTATATGGTACAATTTTAGATGCTCCATAGATCACTTGAGTAGTCATCCCCATTTTTATAACGTCTTCTGCTAGAACCTCTTCATTTTTTTCAAGATACTCAGGGATTGCTGAATACATTCTCACATATATTTTTAAGGCATTTGTGAGGCTAAAATAACTCTGCTTTATAAATTTTCGCTTAGCAGGTGGATCTGTTCTTCACATTCTCTGGACGGATATATGCAATGAATAAGTCCTTTTTCAAACAATGCCCTGATTGTTCTTGATTAGCTTCTGGCAGGATGATGGCCTTCTTCATATGTTGTTGTGATATGGTTTTGATGAACTGGTTCACCTCGGTTACTTGGCATAATGTTTTAATATATTGTAAAAAATAATATTTTTTTTTGATACTTTGGTAGGAGATTTCTCAGTAAGAAGTGTCTCCTTATATGTAGTCTTATTTGATGATGTAATTGTATTTTCGTTTAAGGAATGAGTAGGTTCGCCCATCTCACTCATTTTTTTGCTAGTAGTGTCCACCATATTTTCTGTAGTTACATGCTGACATACATGCTGGAAGAGCAGACTTTGGAGTCCGCACATTTGTAGCTGTAATTGATTAAATGCTCCTTTTATTTGCTTCATGATTTTCTTGAGGAAAATTATGTCATGTTTTATTTGTTGGACTATAGTTTTCATTTTGCAACAAATGAAATAGTTAATTTCTTGATATAAAATCAGCTAAAATGTTATCATTTTCTTTTATATTTTCTATTGTAAAATCATAATTTTCTAGTTCCATTTATCATCTTATTAATCTTTTATTTGCTATAGTTGGATCTATTATTTTGTTAATCCAACTCTTCGCTTGTGTATTATCTGTCTTTACTGTGAATTTTGTATGTATTATGAATAATTCAAACTTTTTTAAAACTTTAGTATTGTTATAGTTCTTTTTCATTTATGTTGTAATTTTGTTGGGTTTGTGTGAATGATCCACTAGTATATCTGGCTAGTCTTCCCTTTTTTTTACCTATTTCAATGAATTTTAATATTGCTCCCCAATTAGTTTCACATGCATTTGTTTCTATTATCCATGAACATTTTTTAACAGGTAATCTTAGTTTATTTAATTCTGTAATTTGATGTTTTAATATTTTAAGTTTTTTTTATCCTCTGGGATCTATTTCCATTTCTTAAGCTTTTTGAGTTTTTGCTGATAAATCCTCTTGTTTGATTTAATAGTCCAATTATGGCTTGTTCTTCTCCTTTTTCTTTTAGGACATTTGGAAGTCTTTATTTTTTTGCTATATGTGGTTGTAGTTCTATTCCTTCATGTGATAATTTTGTTCCTAAGATTTCTATCTCAGTTTTGAACAAATTTATTTTCTTTTTTGATAGTATAATACCTGCATTTTTTACTATTTCTATGAATTTTAGTAAATACTCTTTATGTTGTTCTTCGTTCTTGGATCCTATTAGAATATCATCTACATATACTAGTATGAAATTTTTGTTTTTTTCAAATATCATATCCATATATTCTTGAAATACTCTTGAGCTATTTTTATATCCAAATGGTAATACATTCCATTCATAGAATCTTTGTGGTATACTAATTGTTGTTAACTGTTTTGAGTCTTTTGTTAGTTTTACGTGGTAAAATCCTAATTTACAATCAAATTTTGAATATATTTTTCTTGTTCTTACTCTGTTAAGTAGTATCTGCATATCTGGTAGTGGATATCCAAATCTCTTAGTGTTTTTATTTAATTCCTTATAATTTACTACCATTCGAGATTTACCTCTTTTTCCCTTTGAATGTTTTCTTACTATAAATGCTGGTGATGAATGTGGACTTTGTGATTTTCTTATGTAATTATTTTCCATTTGTTCTTTTATATGTATTTTGAATTCTTCTAAATGTGTTTGAGTGCGTCTTATAGGTTTAATTTTTATTATTTTTTCTTATCTATTAACTTTATATGTGTTGTGGGTTTACTTAAGTCTCATTTTGCTAAAGAGTCCTCTCAGCATAGATCTTCTAATTATTTTTGTATAATTTTTTCTATAGTTGTTTCTTGAACTTTTTGTAATCTAGTTTTGTTTGGTAGATATTGATATTCACCACGCTGGATTGAAGAAACTCTGATATGCAGCAAGTCGGTCCTAGAATAAGGTTGTGTTATTCTAATAATTATTGCTTGGTGTTAACAAGGTGTTGTAAATATAACAGATTTATATGATATCGTTATAGGATAGTATTGTTGAAAAAAGTCATTTCATAATAGTACATCATTATTCATATCATCAAACTGATATATTATTGGTATTTTTAGCACGTAATTTTCTATTTGTATATTAACATTTTGTTGATACTATCAAGTATGATGGTTTGTCCAGTTAATCAAGTTATCACCATTTTATTATATCCATCTTGTTTCCATCTTGATAGTATATTTTTACGGCATAAGCTAGTACCTGCTCCAATGTCTATTAGACTCTGGTTGTTTCTTGATTTGTATCCTTCGTAGACAAATTCTGTTAGTATGTATAATATATGTTTATTGCTTTTAATGGATTCATTTGCACAATATTCTATTTATTACTATACTTTCATTGTTTACTGTTATTATGATTTTTTCTTCTTGAATTGAGTAAGGTTGTACTGATGTAAGGAAGTCAGTTCCTAATAATATTTTATTAACATTGTGTTCTGGATCTACATGTAAATGTAATAGCATTTTATTTCTACCATTTATCCTCCGTGGCAGTATTATTTTATATACAATTGGATGTCTATTATTGTAATAGTCTAAGTAGTAATATGAATTTTCTAATGGTATTAATTCTATTGTTTTTATATTTATTTATTTAATATGTGAATTAGTAGCTCATGTATCTACCAGGGATACTTGTTTATTCCATTTTTCACTGTCATTAAATTCTATTTCTATTTTAAGTTGGTTATAATTTTGTTTTTCTAATGTATTTGTTATTGGTATTGTAACTCCTATTTTCCGTATCTGCATTTTTATACTGTATTTTGCCCCATTGTACTCTTTTATCAATTTGAGGTCCTGTATTTTGTTTCCGTTCGAATAAAATCGTTATATTGTTTCAACTCAATTTTTTTTGCCTTTATTTAATTCAATTGTATTGTGCGTCCTGCTCTTTTGTGTCATTCTTCATGAAGGAATGGACTATTCATCTCATCTATCTCTTTTTCCCCATTTTTAATGAATTTTGACCAATTCTCTAGTTGGATCCTCCTCAAACCCGTTACCAAAATACCCTATAACCCAAACCCTATCTATATAAACCCTAACCACTTAACCCTACCCCTCACCCTAATCCCTATACTGTTTAAACCTCTCCTAACCCAGCCGCCTACAAACATTCCCCACTCTGTCTTCTTCCTCCGCTCTTATCGCAACCCCCTTCTTCCTTTCCGTCGCCACTCACCTACCACCTCCGAACCCATTGTCTCCCCTCCTCGCCATCGCCCCTGGCCTCCACCGAACCCCAGCACCACCTCAAATCCATCGCCTTCATCGTCCGCAACCCTCGAAACCCAATTTGCCATTACCCAACCATCGTAACCCATCGACTCTCCACCGTCACCTCACCCTCCGACCACCTCTAGCCACTCCCGTCGTCGTCCCCATTCCACGACCTCCACCATCATCAACTGCCAATCCTCGAACCCATTCCTTAACTCTCCTCCCCTGCTTTTCGAACCCTAAAACAGAGTCGCCGCGCCACCCAACTCGACGTGCACCGCCCCGTCGCCACCGTCGCCTCCCTGCGCCGTCGTCCCTCTCGGCGTCGCTGCCAGCCGGACACCGCACACCAACGCCGCAGATCTCTCCCTTTGCTCTCTGTTTCGGTGTAGGAGGGAAGAAGAACAGTAGATCAGCAGCTTTGAATCTGGGCCGTCGGATTCAATCAAGATCCGATTTTGATCAGATTTGATCTCTTCAGCCAGAGCAGATCCAGTCGTCCGATCGTCTTGATCTTGATCTTCCATCAAGATCCACACTGACCCGATCCATCCGATCTCGATCGTCGATCCACGCCCTCATCCAATCAAGGCAAGTATTCATCTTGTACAAATTTGTGTTCTAGTACAAGCGTTAATTTGAAAATACCGCAAATAGTTAGTAGTTGTGACTCCTCCTTGACTCGTCATTGTTGATCAAATATTAATCCTCACCAATTCCATAATCTTAAGAGTCACAACAATTTCATTGTTATATTACAACTACTTGGACTCATTTTATCCCCTAGTCACATGAACATATGAAATTAAGAAACCTTAGATTTGTAGATATGTGTTGTATCTTGGATGTGATGATCTTGTACCCATTTAAGTTGAGAAATAAATATTGCTTGCTGTTTTGATAACCATTACCCCTGTATATGTATCACACATTAATCTAGACGCCTAACAACCAATTATCATGCAACTTATACATGTGAGACATTCACACTTGTTGTTGTCCTGAACTTTACTTGCTGTTTCGATCCCTTTAAAGTTAGAATCTGAACTTGAGAACTAAACAGTAAATGTAGCTCTAGATGTCTAGATTTTGATAGCCTCCGGAATTTTTGAATTCCGAGTTACGGTCTAGGAGATATTGCAGTTTTACTGCAGCTGTGTCGGTAGTCGCAGATTCACAAAACTGCTGCACATTTTTAGTTTGCAAATTAATTTAACTATGTTAACAGTAAGAGATTGACTTGAAATTTTATATGCCGTTGCTGGACACCCTAGAGAACCTTATCGAATTTTCTTAGAATTAATTAAAAATGTTTCAACACTGTTTCACATGTATAAACTTAGATTCACAAATCCTGGCTGAACATAGAAGTAGTATAGTTTGCTGATTTGACACATGTTAACACAACTTTCATGTACCTTAATTATATGCGTTGGAACCGGACAGGAGTCTAGTTTCTAGATCTTCTAACGGATCCACTTTTGCTATCTTGTAGCAACGGGAATTGCGGTTTTGGTACAGCAACGTCGTGCTGTCCAGAATTGAGATTTTCGTTGTTCTTGATATTTTGATTTGTGTTGACCCTCGAATATGCTATATAAATATATCAAACTTGTTCCATATCCATGATTATGATTTCTTGACTTGTTTTGCATACTTGCATGCTCGCTTGATAAAAATTAATAAAAAGTAATAAGCCGGCGTTTAAGGGAAAGACCATAGTAGTGGACAATATAAGTAAGTATACTCAGGAGGGGGCCCGTGTTTTCGACTTGATACATGTCTCATGAACCAGTATATTATTATTCGATTCACGAACTAGTATATTATTCGATTCATGAATTAGTATATTATAAATCGATTCATGGACTAGTATATTATCGATCCATGAACTAGTATACATATGATTCATGACTTGTCTTGTTATGACTTGACACATGAACTAGTTATATGATTATCCGATTCATGAGCATGACTCTCTTGATACTTGATACCTAAGTAAACCGCCCTATAGACTCCACCATTAGGCCTAAACGTCACTGATTTGCATGTAGCAACCATGTAGTAAAGAGATGGATGCATGAAGTGCTACCTAGATAGCCAACCACAAAACTTGAACATGAAACTTGAACTTTATACATGCTTACTTGATACTCGATGACATGATACATGAGACTTGATACTTGAATATAATACTTAACACTTGCAACTTGATATTTGTACTTGACAACTTGACAGTAAACTTGAGACTCGTTACTTGACACTTATACTAGATACTTGTCACTTGATGTTGGATACTCTTATATGTCACTAGTCACTTGATCTACTATTAGTGTTTGTTACCCAACCTGATCTCTTGAGTTTTCCTTCTTGATAGTTAGTTCTTGAATTCCCACTACTTGTTGTATCCCTATCATATTCTTGATTCCAAATTTTGTTCCATATTTCTTGTGCTCGTTTTTACTATTTGTGGCCCTAACTTGTACTCAGGGCATTTTCTCTAATTTTCTCTATTTTTTCCTTTTTATAAATTATTAAACAGACTTTGGAGATGAACTACCTGCTGGGATCGGTGAGCAGACGTTCTAGGTGTTGCTTGAAAAAACTTTCTTTAATTATTTCGTTTTGTAATTGAGTTATTTCATTTGTTGTTGCTTAAAACTTGTAACGGGCTTATGTTCCCGAGTTTTACATTTGATCCAGACTTGAAAACTATTTGGATATTATTATTTGTTTTCAATTATTTTCTGTTGCTTAATAAATTATTCATGCATGCTTGGTTATATATAAATCTTGTTATATTCTTGTTATGATGCTGAGTCGATCCTACAGCTTATGGATGATGTTAAAATTATTCGCTGGGCTTCGTCACGCGCTCATATTCCATGTTTTTAGGAAGCGGGGCGTGACAGGTATTAATTTCAATGCTTGTTGTTTATTTCTTATTGATAGTGATATCTTTTCGAACATTATTTGTGGTGCTTTTCCTTTTGTAATTTCTTTTGCTTTATTAAAGTCAAATTCTATAATTTGGTATAGTCATTTCAGGTTTTTTTCTAGCTGGTTTATATCTTATAATTTTGCAGAATATTGGTTCTATCTTAAAATTATCCGTATTCCTGTTTTTTACATCATGCTTAATAGTGAAAGCATAAATATTTCTTATTTGTATACTCATAACTTTGCTTTTTTATATCATTTCTATTCCTGAAAATCTGTGGTGCATGACTAAACTTTTGCCCTTATTTTCTTTGATCATACTTATAAAGAAACTAGGTTTTATTGTAAATTTTATCTTTTGATACATTAGGTTTCCTTGTACTATCCTATTAAGGCATCTTGTGTACTTGATATTATTCTACCATTCATTAGGTATATTTCCAGGGGTATATTTTTTTCTTCCTTAAAATAAGTTTTTATTATTATTTGCACAGCTCCTAAATGTATGTCTTATTGTTTTTTTGGTTTTCTCACTTATTTTTTCCATCTCTTGTCTTATTATTTTTTCAGTTATTAATGAGATTATGGTTTTTCTTTGGGCTTATTCAATGTCTGTAGGTTGTTCGTTAATTCTGGCTATTATGATGGTATTCGTTTTCGTTTCAAATATTGGTAGTTTAAATATCTCTTTTGGGTTTATGTCTAATTTGGTTGCTCTTATTTTATCGTATTTCTGCACGTCAAAGCATATTCTTTTCCTTCTACATTATTTTCTTCTCTTTCTAATTGTTCTCCTATTTCTGTTATTTTTGTCATCATATTTATTTTACATTCTTCTGTTTCACCTTCACCACTTCCACTATCTCCTTCCAGTACCATTATTTCTTCATCTTTACTAATTTATTAGCAGTCTTCTTCATATTTTATGGGTTCATAGTTTATGTTATTCATCTCTTCAATTTCTTCTACATATTTTACATTTTCTTTTTCTATTCTCTTAGGACAATTTGGTGATATATGTCCTACTTCTCCATATATATAACAATTATATTTCTTTGGGTTTTTCGGATATTGTCTATTTTTATTTATTCTTCCGAAGTATCTTTTATAAGGTTTTTTATATCTCTTAAATGTTTTTTCTATATTTTGGTTTATATTTTTGGAATTTGTGTTTACGTTTCTTTGTATAATTATAGTTATTATTACATCCCAATGATTTGGTCTTGCATCTTCACAACAAATTCTTTGTTTATATGTTCAATAGTATTTTATAGTTGCTCTAGCTTCTTGACACACTTTATCCCTATAATCTTTTATAAATTGTGTTCTATACCCTAAAGTATCTAATTCTAGTTTTACTTTCTCACCTATGTATGCAGTATATATATTTATACTCCATGGATCAGATAGTTTTAGAAAAAATGAGACCAAGATTGGACTTCTTTCTCTTTTTGTATAATAACTATCTTGAAAATATTCTTGGAATTCACTAGCATAGTTTTCAAAATAACACATGTTGCATTTTTCTAAATTGCTTAACCTCCATCTTGCTTGGTTCTTTTTATATATACTGTATTTTTTTCCTTTATAGTAGACATTAACTTATGTTCTTATTGCTATCTCATAATTTGTAATTATTTCTTTTAGTCCTAAGATTCGTTGAGTTTTCTTTTGTTCCTTTATCATCAATTGGTCTTGATTTTCTAATAGTATTTCTTTCTTCTTCCTTTAATCCATTTCACCATTTTGTTACTACTCCTATAAAGGTTATTTCTATTGTCCTATCTACATCTTTTACGTAGTCTAGATCTAGCTATTCTCCATGTCCTGCTATTTCTTTTTTGTAGTGTTCTACAGGTCATATTTTTCTTTTTTGTAGTGTTCTACGGGTCATATTTTGGGGGTATTTTTCTTTATCTTTTCCTAACTTATTTTTCTTTGTGTCTTGCCATTTCCATGGTAGGTGATAGGACATTTTGTTAGGTGGTGGCCTTATGATTTCGTATGTATTAATTGGATTTTCTGTAATTTTTGTTAAAATTTTGTCTTCTTCTTGATTCATTTTTACTTCTTCATTTGGTATGTCTAGACTTCTCAAAGCTTTCTCTACTTCCTCTGAATTTGAATTTGCCATTAAGTCTTCTATTTCCAAAATATTTATATTAAGTTTTGTTACACATGTACAAAGTTCTTTTATGTTATTATTTATGATTTTTAAATTTTTTCTTATAATTTCTACAAATTCTGGACCATTGTAATCTTCTTCCAACTCTTTAATGTTTATCATATAAATTTCTGATATTTTTGTAATATTATCCATCCTAACTTAATTCCTATAGTTTAAGATCTTGTATAATAATAGTTGTTGGCAATACCATCTTGCTTCTTCGTTCCTATAATCTAATACTTTGTATGCTATCTCTTTTTGTATTTTCTTAAGTAGTTTATCAGATATTTTACTTGTTATTAACAAATATTCTGATATTTCCCTATTAGTTATATATTTTTTTATGTTAATTTTCTATCAATGTATCTAATTTTAAATTTTGAAATATTTTTTTAATTTTAGTTTTTTTATTTTCTATGAAATATCTAGTTTTTATAACGTTATGGGATATTATAGTTTGTAATTTTTAAAGTAGGATTATATAGATAATTTTGTTTTTAGGTTATTATATTAACAGGGTCAGTTGGTGGAATATTTTGTGAAAGTGTGTCAATAGGATAAATGTTTGGGAAAGTGGGTCGGTTTGATAAATATTTATTGAACGTGGGTTGGTCAGTAACAAGCATTCTCGAAACTCACTATTAATAAATGAAGATATCCCTTAATTTGCTCCCCTTGAAAGTTTCTCTTATAATTCATAATTGTGTGTGGTGCTCCCTCAGTCTTTTCTCTTTACAGTGATGAATAATTAGCATGCTAAAACAGAAGAACTATGACCCCTACACTATTAGATCATTCTAGAGTTGTTTTCACATTGGGCTTTTTTTTCTTTTATTCTTTCTGTCCACATCAGGGAGAGAGATTTTCCAGCATCTTAAATTAATTCCGTTTAAGGTCGGAATCGACCAGAATCGAACTTGTGACATCTCACTTAAGATTGAGAAGTCTTGCCACTTGTAGTACAGGTGGCTCGACACTACATACTCTTATTTACAAATTAATTACTATCCATCAATTAATATTCAATGGCTACTCCATTATATATAAAAGTAATTTTTGTTGAGGTTTGTGGATCCAATACACAATAATGGGTTGAAGAAGAGTTGAAAGTAGGAGCAAGCTGCTCAAAGCAGTATGTAGGTGCAGGCAGAGTTGCTATCGACCGACCGAAGTTGCGGTCGACTACAAACTTGACCGACCAAGTAGTCAACCGTCCTACTCTTTGTTGGATCCATGTATAGTCGAAGGACATGAACAGTCGACCATCCCAAGTTGTGGTCGACCGCCCATCACTGATTGATCTAAGGCTTAGATTAAATCTTGTGAAACCTATATATGTTGTATTGTATACGATTTTAGGGTAAGAAGAAGAAAAAGAAAAAGATAGATATATCAGCCATCAAAGAGAGAAAGGGAGATAGAGAGAAACCCTACACCTTGAGGTGAGTTCTTTAGAGGTTTGTAAACTTGTTCTTCATATTTCTTGTGAAAATCGCAGGAGTGCCTTTGCACAGGGAAGTAGACATTGCATTGGGTGAACATCGAAAAAATATCGTGTGTTCTTGTGTGATTGCTTTTGTTGCTTTTGTTCTCTTATTTTTTTATTCTATTATTTTGCATCTCGTTGGTGAGTTCATCCACAATCAGAACTCAATAAAATGGTATCACAGCACCAGGTTGGTAGCGTTGATTGGGATGGGGGACAAGACTAGAGTCAAGGAGTTCGATGGAACAAATTTCATAATGTGGAAGATCCAAAGGATAGCGTATCTCCGATAGAATGATCTAGATTAACCATTGTTAGGCGTAAAGCCAAAAGGGACGGAGGTCGATCCGGTTGCATTGGCAGCTTGGAACATATCGGAGCAAAAAGTACTTGGACATATTCAGTTGTCACTGAGTAGAAAGTCTATATTTCACATTGAGAAGGCAAATACCGCGAAGGAGGCAATGGAGATCTTGACAGATATGTTTGAGAAATCGAATGCAGCGAACCAGATTCTTCACATAAAGAAGGTTGTCAACATGAAGTTGTCGAAAAGGGGTTTGGTTGCAGAGCACATCAACAATTTTTGTATGGTTTATAATTAGATGAAATCTTCAAGTTTAAAGTTTAAGGAAATGGCACAATTCTTGTTACTATCCAATTTTTCTGATAGTTACAACACAGTAGAGCAAACTGTACTGTTACAAGCACTATGACTGATGCGACAACTTTAACGAATGTTATATGCAGCATCATGAATGAAAATGCAAGAAGGAAGAGACATAGAGAGTCTTTAACGTCATATCCTAGCAACGCCGTTGTCAGTTGATAACCGTGGTAGAAGAAACAACAGGGGGAGGTCGCAAAGTAGGATTACAAGTCCAATTCAAGAGTAGGATTTCGCAAAGGTGAGTGTTGGCACTGCAAAAAACCGGAACACGGAAGAGACCAATGCGAAGAGTATAAGAAAGCATAAGAAGTGTCACAGGTAGCCAATGTGGTAAGTATGGAACCCCATTTAGATGAATTATGTTTATCTGCTAGATTTGATATTATATAAGATGATTAGTGTATAGACTTATGTGCTTCTTATCACTGTACACCCGTGAGGGATGCTTTTGAGGATTACCGGACTGATAATTTTGGTGCAGTCTCAGTTGGTAATGGGCAAATATGTCCAGTTGTTGGTAAAGGTATAGTGAGAGTGAAGGTTCGCAATGGTAGGCAATTGGTTTTGAATGACACGAGACATATTCTGAGCTTGAGGAAGAATTTAATCTCGATCGGTAAACTAGACAAAGAAAGATTCACAACAACATTTGAACATGGAGAACGAAAGGTAACTACATGTGTCAGGTTGGTGGCAAAAGAAAAGCGTGGTGACATATTATACTTACTCAGAGAAGGTGATTCAGGTGATATTATTGCTACATCATCAGCATGTAGTTCTTCTTCAAATCTATGGCATGTCAGGCTGGGGCACTTTGATGAAAATGGTGTCAAGCTGCTTTGTTCTAGGGATCTTTTGTCGGGGCTTAACAAGGTTGAGATGGATTTATGTGAGAGCTGTATGATGGGCAAACAGAAGACAATTAGTTTTTAGTTGAATGGGCGTAAAAAGAAGCTTAGTAAGCTAGAGTTGGTACATACAGATTTGTGGGGTCCAGCTCGGAAATTCTCTTATGGTGGTCAGAGAAACATAGTCACATTCATTGATGATGCTACAAGAAAGTTTGGGTTCATGCAATTTACAAGAAATCAGATGTGTTTGAGACATTCAAAGCTTGCAAAGCCAGGGTTGATAATGAGATGGGTTGCAAAGTGAATGCATTAAAGTCCGACAATGGTGGTGAGTACACAGGTTAAGAGTTTATTGACTATCTGGCAAAAGAATGTATCCAAGGAATCATGACAGTTCATAGGACTCCACAGGAGAATGGAGTAGCAGAAAGAATGATCCGCACGATACTCGAAAGGGCGAAATGCATGAGACTTCATGCGGGTCTTCTGGTCCATCTTTGAGCCACTACAATGGATACAGCAATGTACTTGATTAACTATTGTCCGTCTAATGCCCTTGATGGTGTCATTCCACAAGAACTTGTTGATTCTTGATTTTGATGATTACAACACAATGCAAAGTTGTTGTGCTACCTCTTATATATTGCAGGTTGTATCAAAATTTATCATGTATGATACACAAAGGCCTCAAATTAAATTGATCAAGCAAGTTCTAAAGCTGAAGAATGATCAAGCAAAGCTTCCATCAAGACTAAAGACTCAAGTCAAGACCAAATCTTCAATGTCTTATATGTTGTGTCTTGTAAAAACAAATGTAATCTTATTTT
The DNA here is from genome assembly GCA_017893485.1 of Hemerocallis citrina. Taxonomy (NCBI): domain Eukaryota; kingdom Viridiplantae; phylum Streptophyta; class Magnoliopsida; order Asparagales; family Asphodelaceae; genus Hemerocallis; species Hemerocallis citrina. The sequence goes on from CM030362.1 coordinate 179,720,550, forward strand.
GTTAAGTCTTAGATTGATGTAAAATCCTTGTCACACACACACACTCACATATAATTTTATAACTGTGTGGTTTTCAAAAATAAAGGTCAAAACAGTTTGAACTAGGTCAGCTGTTGAGTACCAGTCGACTGCTATTAAGGACCAGTCGAATGTACCTGTACAAAACTGTCTGAGCTTCTTCAAACTCTGGCCAGTCGACTCATAACGGAAACCCAGTCGACTGTTCAAGCCGTTTTGACAGATTTCTGATTTTAAAATTTGTTTTTTCGAATTCAAAAGATTTATTTCCGTTGGTTGACAGTTGGTACAACTGCTTCTCAACGTCCAGTGATTCTAACTCTATAAATAGAGTGTAGAAATCACTTGGAAAAAGATTACTCTCATATATAAGCTTTCAAGTCCTTATTTTCAAAAAGAGAAAAAGAGTTCAAAAGCTTTCAAATCCTCTAAGTTTTTTGGTTCTCTGTTTTCAGTCCAATATAACATTGATTTCGTTTTGGACTGATTTCAGAAGTGACCTATTAGCCTCTATACACAAATCACAATCACAACAAGGCTATAGGTTGATTGTAACTCTTTCATTGTTCTTTCTTCCACTCTCAGTTGTGAGAGTGGTCCTCTCGGTTGGAGAGTATGGCTCTTAGTTAGAGATTCGGTTTTCACTCTCGGTTGTGAGAGTGGTTCCTCTCAGTTGGAGAGTAGGACTCTAGGGTGTAGAGTCAGGTTTTCACTCTTGGTTGAAGAGTAGGTTGCTCTCTCTAGTGGTGAGAGGGGAGTACGGATTGGACAAGGTTGTTGTCCAACGCCATAGGGTATTCTTGTAGATTTTTTCAAGAATAGTGGAAAATCTCAAGTGGGTTGCTTGGGGACTGGATGTAGGTCGGGAAGACCGAACCATGATATATCGTGTGTACTCTGTGGTTGGAATTTCTGTGGTTGTATCTCTTGAACCTTTTATTACTTGCATTTTAATTCTCTCAAAACCGTTCTGGTAAGTCGACTGTATTTCCATCTTAAGTCGACTGATCAGACTGGTATTACAATCTTCTCAGAAACTTTTCTGGCAAGTCGACTAATCAGACTAGTATCAAAATACTCTTCTACTGTGATGCCTCAGTTGACTGAACTTCCTTTTACAGTCGACTGAACAGAAGATAATTTTTAATTCCGCAATTAATTTTTTATAAAACACTATTCACCCCCCCTCTAGTGTTTCTTGCCTTGCCTACAGGATCCAACACTTGGTATCAGAGTCTGGTTGAGTGCAATGGCAATTACTTCTAATGCTAATCAACACCATGAAGGCCAATCTACACAAAGGCCACCCCTCTTCGATGGAACCAATTACAACTATTAGAAGTGGAGAATGAAGATCTACCTTCAGTTCATCAACTATAAAATATGGAACATGACAGAGACCAAATACACCGCTGCTACTATTCCATAGGCACAATGGAACGATGAAATGAAGAACCAAATAATAAACAATGCAAAGGCGATGAATGCGCTGTTTTGTGCCCTTACAAAGGAGGAGTTCAACTGTGTGTCCAATGCAACAACTGTACATCAAATTTGGCACACACTCGAGGTAACTCATGAAGGAACAAATAAAGTAAAAGAATCTAAAATATCTGTTCTTGTTCACAGGTTTGAAATGTTCCGCATGAAGGAGAATGAGAATGTGTCTGAGATGATTACAAGGTTCACAGACATTACCAATTCACTTGTGGCACTTGGAAAGACGTATACTCAAGTCGAGATGGTGAGGAAGGTACTTCGTGCACTAACCCCCGAATGGGAGAAGAAGACCACCGCCATAGAAGAGGCCAATAATTTAACACAACTTTTTCTTGAGAATCTTGTGGAAAATCTTATGGCTTATGAGGTACAACTTGAAGAGCACAAGAAGGATGTCGAACCACAACAATCAAAGAAGAAGACATTAGCATTCAAAGTCACGTCGGACTCCGAGGATGAAGAAGAAGATGAGGAAGAGATTACCATGTTCACGAGAAAGTTCAAAAAGTTCCTAAGAAAAGGTAAGTTTAATTCAAAATCTAAGGAATATAATGAACTTCCAACTTATTTTAGGTGTAACAAGACAGGCCATATGAAGAAGAATTGCCCACTAGAGAACGCAAAATCTAAGGGAAAGGCGTCCAACTTCAAGAAGGACAAGTACACAAAGAACAAGTTCGTGAAGAACAAAAAGGCATACCAAGCAACTTGGGATGATAGCGATTCTTCGTCGGAAGAAGAAATTGATGAGATAAACGAGATTGCAAACGTGTGTTTTATGGCATCTCAAAATCAAGTAAGTAATGATTATGATTCTAATGATTTACTTGATGCTTTCAACGAGATTTTTCAAGAACTTAAAAAAGAAAAGATTAGAGTTAAGAACTTAGAGAAAGTCAATCAGACACTTTCTCAAGAAAATCTTAACCTTGATAAAGAAGTAAAATCCTTAAATTTTCGTCTTTCTAGTTTAGATATGAATCTTGAATCGCTAAAGAAAAATTATGAAGAGATATCCAAGAACATATCTAAATTTAATAAAGGAAAAGAGAATTTAAATGATGTTCTTCAAAATCAAGTACAATCTAATCAAAAGTTTGGACTTGGTTTTAAAAAGTCCCTTGAAAAATCACATTCTTCTAAAAACACTAGTGTAAACAAATCTGTATCTATTTCTAGTGTTAAAAATAAACTATATGAGTTTTTTGAAAAACCTAAAACTGTAACTTTTCATGAAAAAGAAAAATCCACAGTTCAGACCAGTCGACTGAATCCACATATCAGTCGCCTGTCCAGAGGTACTGAGTCTCATTCCACGAGACAAATACCTCAGATAAGTCGACCTATACTACCTCCCAGTCAACTGAATAACAGTAAAAGTCAACTAAAAGGTGTTGTAAAGTCGACTGGACAGAGCAAATATGTATGGGTTCCAGTCAACCTGAGTTTGAAAGATAGAAATGCTTATATTAATTCATATATTCTTACTGTATGTAATTCTGCTAATTATATTTCTGCTTTTGGTGGAAAATCAAACTCTTCATGGGTTTGGTTTCCCACAAACTAATCTAATTTTGGACCAAATAAAAAGGGTATCATATTCACACTGAATATTTTATAGGTACCTAAGAGAGATCGTTTGATACTTGACAGCGGATGCTTGAAGCACATGACTGGTCATGCCAACCTCCTATCTTCCATACAAGACATTGATGGAGGAACAGTCACATTTGGTGACAACAACAAAGGAAAGGTTATAGGAATTGGTATGGTCGGTAAGCACACTAATTCCTCTATAGAAGATGTCTTATTAGTTAGTGGACTTAAGCATAACCTGTTAAGTATTAGCCAACTATGTGATAAGGGTTATAAAATCATGTTTGAAAAAGATGCATGTTTAATTTATGATTCTACCATACAAAATATAATTTTTCAAGGTTTTAGAAAAATAATATTTATGACTTGTGTTTAAAAACATATGAGTTTTCGAATAATTTTTGCTTACTAGCTTCTAATAATGATTCTTGGCTATGACATAGATGTTTTGGTCATGTGAACATGAAAAATCTCTCTAAATTGTCTAAGTACAACCTAGTTAAAGGGCTGCCAAGACTATCCTTTAAAAAGAATAAGTTATGGATGCATGTCAACTAGGTAAACAAATTAAATCTACTTTTAAAACAAAAGACGTAATTTTTACTAGTAGGCCACTTGAATTAATCCACATGGATTTATTTGGCTCTACTAGAGTTGCTTCTTTAAATAAAAGTAGATATGTATTTGTTTTAGTAGACGATTTTTCACGATTCACTTGGACTTTCTTTTTAAAACATAAGAATGATGCTTTTGAAGAATTTGCTAATTTTTGTAAACAAATTCAGAATCAAAAGTCTCTAACCATACTCACTATTAGAAATGATCATGGTGGAGAATTTGAAAATGAAACGTTTGCAGAATATTGCCACAAGAATGGTATAACTCATTTGTTTGCATTTCCTAGAGCTTCACCACAAAATGGAGTGGTTCAAGAAAAAATAGGACTTTGCAATAATGTGCACGTACCATGCTTGTTGAAAGCAATTTACCTAAATATTTTTGGGCTGAAGCCGTTGCTACAGTTTGTTATGTTTTAAATAGAATTATGATTGGGCCTAAGCTAAAGAAAACATATTATGAGTTATTTTTTGATAGAATTCCTAAGGTCTCTTACTTTAAAATATTTGGATGTAAGTGTTTTATTCTGAACACTAAGGATAATTTAGATAAGTTTGATCCTAGATCTAATGAGAGTATCTTTGTAGGATACCCAAATAGGAGTAAGGCATATAGAATCTTCAACAAGTCAACAATGACTGTTGAAGAATCCATGCATGTTACATTTGATGAATCTCTGTCTTCATCAAATTTAATTGAAGATGATGAAACTAATTCATCACCTTTGAATAAAGTAATTACATCTTTAGAACAAACTAGTCTTGCGGATAAGTCGACCGATAAGGAAGTCAAGTCGACTGATGTGAAACAGTCGACCGAGGAACTTGTCAAGTCGACACATCCTGTTGTGATATCTCCAATTTTACCAAAATCTTTTATTGAAGTAAGAGATCATCTTCATGACTTAATAATTGGTGACATTGCACATGGTATTCAGACGAGATCACATGTTAACATGATATCTCACACAGCTTTCTTGTCAGATTTTGAGCCGAAGAATATACAAGAAGCATGTGAGAATGAATTTTGGATGAATTCCATGCAAAATGAGTTAAACCAATTCATAAGGAATGATGTATGGGATTTACTTCCACGACCTCCTGATCATACTATAATTGGTACCAAATAGGTAAAAATAAGTTAGATGAATCAGGATAAGTTGTTAGGAACAAAGCTAGACTAGTTGCTCAATGTTATAATCAAGAAGAAGGCATAGATTTTGATGAAATATATGCTCCTGTTGCTAGATTAGAATCAATCCGTATCTTATTATCTTTTGCATGTTTTATGAATTTTACACTCTTTCAAATGGATGTTAAAAGTGCTTTCCTTAATGGGTTTATAAAGGAAGATGTTTATGTTAAGCACTCACCTGGTTTCGAACATGAAAAATTCCCAAACCATATTTTTAAATTGAAAAAGGCTTTATACAATCTTAAACAAGCACCACGTGCTTGGTATGATCGATTGAAGACTTTTCTTTCAGAAACGGGTTTTGCAATAGGTAAAGTAGACACTACCCCGTTTATTAGGATAATAGAGACAGATTTCTTGATCATACAAATATATATAGATGACATAATTTTTGGTTTTACTAATAGTAATCTATGTTAAGAGTTTGCTAACACTATGAAAAACGAGTTTGAGATGAGTCACATGGGTGAACTCAATTATTTCCTTGGACTACAAATTAAGCAGTCACATAATGGCATATTTATTAATCAAGGAAAATATGCTAAGGAATTACTCAAACGGTTTAACATGGATCGCACGAGTAGTAAGACCACACCTATGGCTACTACCACTACTCTTGACAAAGATGAATTAGGTAAGAGTGTCGATCAGAAACTCTATCGAGATATGATTGGCGCACTCTTATATATTACTGCTAGTAGACTGGACATTATGTTTAGTGTATATTTGTGTGCTAGATTTCATTCAAGTCCTATAGAGTCTCACTTAAAAGCTGTGAAACGTATTTTAAGATACCTTAAAGGCACATCTGAATATGGTCTATTTTATCCATGCACCGGTAACTTTCAACTTTTGTCATATAGTGATGTGGATTTTGCCGGTAGTAAAACTGACCGCAAGAGCACTAGTGGGACATGTCACTTTTTGGGACATTCACTAGTCTCTTGGTACAGTAAGAAGCAAAATTCAGTATCCCTATCTACTACAGAAGCTGAATATGTCATTGCAAGTTTGTCTTGTGCCCAAATCTTGTGGATGAAACAAACCCTATTAGACTATGGTATTTCATTTGAAAAACCTTCAATAATGTGTGATAATACTAATGCTATTAACTTATTTAAAAATCCAGGTTCAACACTTACGTACGAAATATATTGATATTCGACATTATTTTTTACGTGATCATGTTTTAAAGGGAGATATTTCTTTAGATTTTATTTCTACTGATAAATAGGTAGTTGACATTTTTACCAAACCTCTTAAGGAAAACACATTTATCACCTTAAGAAGAGAACTAGGGATTTGTAGTTTTCATGATGTTTTTTAAATTTTTCTCTGGTAAGTCGACTTGCAAGTACTTTTCAGTCGACTGCCAAGTATCTTTATTTTTCTAAGTTTTGTCTGAGTTTTTTGTTCTGGACAGTCGACTGTGCAGAATACCCAGTCGACTGACTAGTTGTATTAGTGCTATGTTCATTTGTTCATTTAGCTCTCGACTCAGTCGGCTGCCCCTTAATACCAGTCGACTGTTGCGAATCAGTTTTCTTCAAAATCGAATTTTGGCACATCGTTTGAGGCAATTCTTTTCACTTTACTGCTACCCTTTGACCGATCTGAGCCTTTGAAACTCCCTAACCTTCATCTCAGTCGTCCATTCAAAGTAAATTCTATCACTTTTACCCTAACTCTCTCTCTACTGAGCTCTCAGGTCGGTTGCTGCTGCTGCTTGGCAATTTCAAGGATTTTGAAACCCCAGATTGAAGATTTCTTTCAATTTTCAGTGGTTCTCAAAAGACATCTTGAAGTTCTTTACTTCTCTTTGCTACTTCCTTGTCGGTATTTTTTCTTAGAACTCTTTTCCCTTTCTTGATTTTTAGGATCTATTTTTTGTTATGGCCCCCAAAAGATCCCGTTCATCTAATGTAGAAGAAGGAAAAGGATCTAGAAACTATCTTCAATATTTGAGAAAACCAGATCTCATTGATAAATGGTACATTATTTGTTCCATTATCATTTTTCCGGGTAGATTTGTGAATTTTCCGGATTTAGATAGGTTCTCTCTAGCCCCATTGTTTGAGCAATGTGGGTTATTTGATCTATTGTCTCTTGTCAATCAACCATCTTATTATCCTCACTTAATATATTTGTTTTATACAAATATGAAGATTACTACTTCAAAGGATGGTAATGAGATTCTTATTTTATCATGTGTCAAAGATAAACATATGAGAATCTCCCCTGCAAGACTCAGTCTAATTTTGAGTCTGTCTGATGAAGGGTGTTACTTAGGAGATATTGATATGAATGATGACTCCGTCTTTTCTAAAATTTATTTGCCAAATCATGGTCCTCCTATGACCAATCGATCTATCACTCCTATTGCTAAGTTAGTTGCACGAATACTATCATATAACATTATTTCCGAAACTGGGAGTTATGATCAGTATTCATTTGAGTTGCATCAAGCTGTTTATGCAATATTCGGCAATATTAAAATAAATTGGGGTCTAGTCATCTTTAAACGCTTTGCTAAGGCTCATACTTCATTTCTTCCCCTTGGTGCTTTACTCACTCACGTCTTCTATACACATGATGTTGATCTCGAATCTGAGACGAATGTTGTAAAACACTTTGATTCATCTGATCGTGCTAGTTTAGCACGTATGAAGTTGTTAAATTCTCCACCTAGGTCTCCTTCAAGGAATGTCCCTCCCATCCCTTTAGCCACTTCAGCTCGTCGGTCTTCTGCTTCTAGTTCCTCTGGTCCTCGTGCTGATTTTGATGATCCAAGAAGTCTTTACACTTCCTTTAATTATATTATGGATTGTCAAGACGCTCTCATGGATCTTCAAGATGCCCTTGAAGCAAGTATTTCTTATTTCTCATCTTACCCACCTATTCACCACTCAGTTTCCTCCTCCCTCTCATGGTGGCCAAGATGAAGATGATGAAGATTGATGAGCTACTATTTATATTTTTTTTTATGTATTTCTTACTAATTTTTGTATTTTCTATTTGTTATGTAACCGTTTGAACTAAGACTATGCTCTTTTTATATAAATGTCATTTTGCTATGTATTTTTTGTGGTTTTTCCTCCTTTTTTTTATGACAAAGGGGGAGAAATATAGCTTGTTTTATTTTGTGATGCATATTTTTGTGTATGTCTTTGTGCATGTTTTTGTGCATATTTTGTGCATATTTTCACACCTATGCATGTTGTACATTTGATAGGGGGAGCATGTGAGTATTTGTAATATTTATTTTCCATTATTGTAAGCTATTGTGTTGTCATCATCAAAAAGGGGGAGAATGTTGATTCTTGATTTTGATGATTACAACACAATGCAAAGTTGTTGTGCTACCTCTCATATATTGCAGGTTGTATCAAAGTTTATCATGTATGATACATGAAGGCCTCAAAGTAAATTGATCAAGCAAGTTCTAAAGCTGAAGAATGATCAACAAAAGCTTCATACCAAGACAATGGCTAAAACCTCTATCAAGACTAAAGACTCAAGTCAAGACCAAAGCTTCAATGTCTTATATGTTGTGTCTTGTAAAAACAAATGTAATCTTCTTTTGTTAAGTCTTAGATTGATGTAAAAGCCTTGTCACACACACACACTCACATATAATTTTATAACTGTGTGGTTTTCAAAAATAAAGGTCAAAACAGTTTGAACTAGGTCAGCTATTGAGTACCAGTCGACTGTCATTAAGGACCAGTCGACTGTACCTGTACAAAACTGTCTGAGCTTCTTCAAACTCTAGCTAGTCGACTCATAATGGCAACCCAGTCGACTGTTCAAGCCATTTTGACAGATTTCTGATTTCAAAATTTGTTTTTATGAATTCAAAAGATTTATTTCCGTTGGTTGACAGTTGGTACAACTGCTTCTCAATGTCCAGTGATTCTGACTCTATAAATAGAGTGTAGAAATCACTTGGAAAAAGATTAGTCTCATATATAAGCTTTCAAGTCCTTATTTTCAAAAAGAGAACAAGAGTTCAAAAGCTTTCAAATCCTCTAAATTTTTGGTTTTCTGTTTTCAGTCCAATATAACATTGATTTCGTTTTGGACTGATTTCAGAAGTGACCTATTAGCCTCCATACACAAATCACAATCACAACAAGGCTATAGGTTAAGTGTAACTCTTTCATTGTTCTTTCTTTCACTCTCGGTTGTGAGAGTGGTCCTCTCGGTTGGAGAGTAGGGCTCTTGGTTGTAGAGTCGGTTTTCACTCTCGGTTGTGAGAGTAGTTCCTCTCGGTTGGAGAGTCCGACTCTAGGGTGTAGAGTCAGGTTTTTACTCTTGATGGAACAGTAGGTTGCTCTCTCTAGTGGTGAGAGAGGACTACGGGTTGGACAAGATTGTTGTCTAATGCCGTAAGGTATTCTTGTACATTTTTTCAAGAATAGTGGAAAATCTCAAGTGGGTTTCTTGGGGACTGGATGTAGTTCGGGAAGACCGAACCAGGATACATCGTGTGTACTCTGTGGTTGGAATTTCTCTAGTTGTATCTCTTGAACCTTTTATTACTTGCATTTTAATTCTCTCAAAACTGTTCTGGTAAGTCGACTGTATTCCCATCTTAAGTCGACTGATCGGACTGGTATTACAATCTTCTCAGAAACTTTTCTGGCAAGTCGACTGCCTTTCTGTATTAAGTCAACTTATCAGACTAGTATCAAAATACTCTTCTACTCTGACGCCTCAGTCAACCGAACTTCCTTTTACAGTCGACTGAACAGAAGATAATTTTTAATTCCGTAATTAATTTTTTATAAAACACTATTTCCCCCCCCCCCCCCCTCTCGTGTTTCTTGCCTTGCCTACAGGATCCAACAGATTTATGGTCCGGTAAAACTGTCAGTTATTCGCATTTAAAATTTTTTGCTTGTATTGCATATTCACAAATTAATAGGGAAGAAAGAAAGAAACTGGATTTGAAATCCATAAAGTGTGTATTTATTGGTTACGGTAGCGGTGAGTTTGGTTACAAACTTTGGAATTTTGTGTATAATAAGGTCATTCGCAACAGGAATGTAGTGTTCAATGAAGAGGTCTTGTACAAGGACAGATACACATGTCAAGGCTGTACAACTAGTACAGAGTCATATTTAGATTCAGACTTTGATTCTGATTCTGATTCTGAAGGCGGCCCTAGTGGTGGGGGGCCTAGTGCAGCAACAGGTATATGTACCACATGCAGCACAGGCAACTCATGATGAGCCTATTGGGAATGACCAGGTTATCCAAGATGAACAGGTACAGCCAGAGCAGTTCGGGGAACTTGAACCGGTCGGTGAACCGGTTCCCACATTGAGGAGATCAACACGAGAGAGAAGACCGACCAAGATATTTGATCCATTAGCTAGTGTTGTTCACGAGTATGTTCTGTATAAGGATTCAGGTGAGCCAGAGACTCATGAAGAGGATTTGAAGGATAAGGCTTGAATTCAGTAGGAGATAGCATTGAGGGACGAGATGAACTCTTTTGAACAGAACCAAACTTGGGAGCCGACCAAGTTACCGGCAGGGAAACGCGCTCTAATGAACAAATAGATTTTCAGAGTCAAGGATGAGGCAGATGGTAGTGAGAGGTATAAGGCGAGGCTTGTTGTGAAGGGTTCTCTCAAAGAGAAGGTGTTGATTTCAGTGAGATCTTTGCACCGGTTGTGAAGATGACTTCAATCAGGGTTCTGCTTAATATTATGACAATTGAAGACTTCCACTTAGAGCAGTTGGATGTGAAAACAACATTTCTCCATGGTGATGTTGAAGATGAGTTGTACATGAGGCAACCCACAAGTTTTGAAGCAAAAGGGAAAGAATACATGGTGTGTCGACTGAGGAAGAGTTTTTATGGGCTCAAACAAGCACCACGGCAATGGTACTTAAAGTTCGACTGCGTTATGAGAGGAAAGAGTTTTGATAGATGCAAAACAGATCATTGTGTATGTTCGTAGATATGAGGATATTGATATAGTTACCTTGACATTGTATGTTGATGACATATTGTTTGCAGGTTCATGTATAGAGAAGATCAAGGATGTGAAGAAGGTGCTAGCTTCGGAGTTTTCGATGAAGGATTTGGGTGAAACAAAGAAAATCCTCTACATGAAGATCAGTAGAGAAAGGAAAAGCAAGAAGCTTTTGTTATCTTAAGCGGGCTATGTGAAGATGGTGTTGAAAGATTCAATATGAATGGCGTGAGGCCGATCACTTATCCCTTGACCGCTCACTTCAAGTCATCTATGGACTTGTGTTCAACAACGGAGGAAGAAATGGAAGAAATGGATGATATTCCTTATGTCTCAGCAGTTGGAAGTTTGATGTATGTGATGGCGTCTACAAGACCAGATAACACATATGCAGTGAGAGTTGTCAGCCGTTACATGAAGAATCCAGGTAAACAACATTGGGATGCAATGAAGTGGATTCTCACGTATCTTACAGGTACTTCAGATCACTCTCTTCATTTTGGGGGAGATTCTTTGCATATACATGGTTATAAGGATGCGAATTTTTTGGGCGATCGTGATGGTTGCAAAAGTACCACAAAGTATATATTTACAGTTGGAGGTACAACTGTTAGTTGGGCTTCACAGTTAAAAAATGTTGAAGCACGGTCAACTACGGAGTCAGAGTATATGGCACTTACAGAGGCAACAAAAGATATGTTGTGGATTTTGGAGCTTGTAAACAGTTGGGCATAAAGCAACCCATAGGAGAGCTATGGTGTGACAATCAAAGTGTAGTTTTCTTGGCGAAAAACTCGGCATATCACTCTATGACTCTGCAGATTCTAATGAGGTATCATTTTATTAGAATGACAGTTGCGAAGAAATGGTTGAAGCATTTGAAGGTTGGCACTAAGAATCCGGCAGACATGTTCACAAAGGTAGTGGACAGCAGGAAACATCATTTCTGCTATACCACTATCGGATTGTCTCTAGGTTAATAGATGAGAAGACTCGCAAAGGTACATGCCTAGACTAGGCAAATGGAAGAATGAAGATCAGGTTAGAGACTTCGTATATATGTCTCCAAGTAGGAGACTGTTGGGGTTTGTGGATCCAATACACGATAATGGGTTGAAGAAGACAGATGACAAGAAGAGTCGAAGAAGGAACTAGCATCACAAAGCAGCCTGTAGCTGTAGGCAGAATTGCGGTCGACCCCACACTCGAACGACCACACAGTCGATCGTGCAGTCGACCGTCCCGCTCGCTATTGCAACCATGTAAACTTGAAGGAACGACCAGCCGACCATGCAGTTGCCGTCCTACTCTCTGTTGGGTCCTTGTATAGTCGAAGGTCATGACCGGTCGACCCTCTCATGTTGCAGTCAACCGCTCATCACTGATTGATCTAAGACTGAAATTAAATCTTGTGAAACCTATATATATTGTATTGTGTACGATTTTAGGGTAAGAAGAAGAAAAAAAAGAGTTCTATCAGCCGTCAAAGAGAGAGGGAGATAGAGAGAAACCTTACACCTTGGGGTGAGTTCTTGATGTTGGATCCTGTAGGCAAGGCAAGAAACACTAGAGGGAGGGGGGGGTGAATAGTGTTTTATAAAAATAAAAAGAGGAATTAAGATTTTCTTCTGCTCAGTCGACTTGAATAGATAAACCAGTCGACTGAAGCGACAATTAAGAAGAGTATTTTTAAAGCGAGTCTGAGGAGTCGACTTATAGATGAGCCAGTCGACTTAACACACAAGTTTTCAGAGAGTAGTACGAGTCTAACCAGTCGACTTACAGAAGTCACAGTCGACTGTCCAGACAAGTTTCACAGAAAAATTATAAAGTAGGAAAATGAAATGTAAGTTCAAAGAGATACAACCACAGAGTGCACACAATGTATCCTGGTTCGATCCTCTACATCCAGTCCCCAAGCAATCCACTTGAGATTTTTCCACTATTCTTGAAAAAATTACAAGAATACCCTACGGCGTTAGACAACAACCTTGTCCAATCCGTAGTCCTTTCTCACAACTAGAGAAAGCAACCCACTCTTCCACCAAGAGTGACAAACCTGACTCTACACCCTAGAGTCCTACTCTCCAACCGAGAGGAAAAGAAAACAATAAAATTGTTTACAATCAACCTATAGCCTTGTTGTGATTGTGATTTTGTACGTGGCTATTTGGTCGACTTCTGAATTCAGTCCAAAACGAAATCGATATTATGCTGGACTGAAAACAGAGAACCAAGACTTAGTGAGTTTGAAAACTTTTCTTTCTTGAAGGCACAATACTTAAACTTTTTTCTCAAAAATGCTTGGAACTTTTCCATGGTGATTCTAAGGCTCTATTTATAGATTAGAATCCCTGAACGTTGTAAAAACAGTTTCTTACAACTGTTAAACAACTAATAATGACAGATAAGATTTGTTTAAATTCGATCAGTAAACTGTCGAAATGACTTGAACAGTCGACTGGGTTGCCGTTATGAGTCGACTGGTCAGAGTTTGAAGAAGATCAGACGGTTTTGTACAGATTCAGTCGACTGGTTCTAAACGGCAGTCGACTGGTACTCAACAGCTGATCTAGTTCAAGCTGTTTCGACCTTTAGATTTTGTAAAACACACAGTTATAAAAATTATGTGTGAGTGTGTGTGTGTGTGACAAGGCTGTACATCAATCTAAGACTCAACAAATAGAAAATTACATTGTACAAGACACACAAAAATATAAGACATTTGAAGCTTTGTCTTGACTTGAGTCTTGGGTCTTGAGTGAAGCATTAGCCAATGTCTTTATATGGAGCTTTGCTTGATCATTGTTCAGCTTTAGAATATTGTGACTTGCTTGATCAATTTGCTTTGAGACCTTTGTGTATCATACAAGATAAACTTTGATACAACCTGCAAATATATAAAAAATAGCACTACAAACTTTGCATTGTGTTGTAATCATCAAAATCAAGAATCAACATTCTCTCCCTTTTTTATGATGACAACACAATAGCTAATAATAAAAGAATAGAAGAAATACAAGTGTTCACATGCTCCCCCTATCAGATATACATCATGCATAGGTGAAAAAAAATCTGAAAAAGAAAAAATACAAGGCATGCATATATTCTCACAACAGAAAATTAACATAAAACTGATTTTGGATGTTCTCTCCCCCTTTGTCATCAACAAAAAAACAAAATAGGAAGAAGAAATACTTCACACAAACAAAATAACACAAAATGTATTCATAGAAACTTAGTCTTAGTTCAAACTAGTACAAAATAACAAAATGCAACAATGAGTAAAAAAATAGCAAATAAGAAAAATAGGAACTCATTAATCTTCGTCTTCGTCATCTTCGTCATCTTGAGAGGGAGGAGGAAATTGAGCAGTGAACAGGTGAGTAAGATGAGAGATTTGGGATTCAAGAACATCTTGACGATCCATAAGATAATTGACAGCATTATAAATACTGCGTGGATCATCAAAATCTGCTCGAGGGCGAGAAGAACTAGAAGCAGAAGACGAACGAGCTGAAGTGGCTAAAGGAACTTGAACTTGGGGGGAAGTTCTAGTGGTAGACCTAGGTGGAGAAGCAAGAAGCTTCATGCGTGCTAAACTTGCATGATCAAAGCATTCATAGTGCTTGACAACATTTGTCTCTGAATCGAGATCGACATCATAAGCACAAAAGACACGAGTAAGTAGGGCACCAAAAGGAAGAAAAGTAGAATGAGACTTAAGAAGTCTAGGAAAAATAACACGACCCCAATTTAGATTAATTTTGCCGAATATTGCATAGACAGCTTGTTGTAATTCCATGGAATACTGATCATAACTCCCTGTTTTAGGGATGATATTGTATGATAGTATCCGTGCAACAAGTTTTACAACAGGGGTAATGGACTTATTTGACATAGGGGGTCCATGATTCGGGAAATAAATTTTAGATAAAATGGAGGCATCGTCCATCAAGATTTCTCCAAAGTCCAGTCCCTCATCGACTATACCCATAATAAGATTAATTCTCTCAGATGTGAGTTTCATCTTCTTATTTTTGACAGAAGAATAAATGATTACCTCACCATCATCCGATTGAACAACCCTCATATTTGTATAAAACAAGTAAATAAGTTGAGGGTAGTAGTAGGGTTGATTTTCTAAAGACAAGAATTCAAAAAGACTACAATGTTGAAACAATGACACAAGATTAAATCTATCAAGATCCGAAAAGTTAACAAATCGACCCGTAAAGATAATCATAGAACAAATGATGAACCATTTCTCTACAAGATCGGGACTTCTAAGATATTGAGTGTAATCTCTAGAGGAAGAACCCTCATCTACATGAGAGGTTTTAGATCTCTTAGGAGCCATAATAGGAAAGGAAAGAGAGGGATGGAAGTATACCAACAAGAAGACTTGAAAACTTCAAGGGAACTTGAAATCGACAAGAAAGCAACTGGATTGGAACCCCACAATTGTTGAAAATTGACAACAGCAGCACGGTACAGTCGACTTCTTTTCTTTTTTCTTCTCTTCTCTTCTCTTCTCCGGATCAGGGAAAGATTGTGGTAAAAGTGAAAAGAAGGGGGTAGAGTTTTAGGGTTTTTACAATAATAGCAATGGCTGTGATCAAGGAAAGAGGATATCAACGGCTAAGAATGGTTAAAGAAGAGTACCAAGATGAATAGTCGCCTCAAAAAAAATGTGCTAAGATTCGAATCAGAAGAAAAATGAGTCGCGACAGTCGACTGGTATTAGTAGGCAGTCGACTTAGTCGAGAGTTAAAAAAAATGAACATCTTATTAACACAACTGGTTGGTCGACTAGTTGAGAATCTCAGTCGACTGCCCAGAGCATAAAACTACAGACAATTTAAAACAATACTTGGCAGTCGACTGAACAACATGTGTAAGTCGACTTACAAAAAGAAAATTCAAGAAATATCATAAAAATTACAAATCCCCAGTTCTCTTCTTAAAGTTATAAAGGTGTCTTCTTTAAGGAGTTTGGTAAAAATATCAGCTACTTGTTTATCAGTAGAAATAAAGTCTAAAGAAATGTCTCCTTTTAAAACATGATCACGTAAAAAATGATGTCGAATATCAATATGTTTCGTACGTGAGTGTTGAACCGGATTCTTAGATAAGTTAATGGCACTGGTATTATCACACATTATTGAAGGTTTTTCAAAAGAAATGTCATAATCTAATTAGATTTGTTTCATCCACAAAATTTGGGCACAAGCCAAACTTGCAGCGATATATTCAGCTTCTGTAGTAGATAGGGATACCGAATTTTGCTTCTTACTGCACCAAGAAACTAGTAAATGTCCCAAAAAATGACATGTCCCACTAGTGCTCTTGCGGTCAGTTTTACTGCCAGCAAAATTCGCATCACTATACGACAAAAGTTGAAAATTGTCGGTGCATGGATAAAATAAACCATAATAAGATGTGCCTTTAATATATCTTAAAATGTGTTTCAAAGCTTTCAAGTGAGATTCTTTAGGACTTGACTGATATCTAGAACACAAACATACACTGAACATAATGTCTGGTCTACTAGCAGTTATATATAAGAGTGAGCCAATCATACCTCGATAGAGTTTCTGATTGACACTCTTACCTAATATATCTTTGTCAAGGGTAGTGGTAGTAGCCATAGGTGTGGCCTTACTACTTGTGTTATCCATGTTAAACCGTTTGAGTAATTCCTTGGCATATTTTCCTTGATTAATGAATATGCCATTTTGTAACCACTTAATTTATAGTCCAAGGAAATAATTAAGTTCATCCATGTGACTCATCTCAAACTCGTTTTTCATGGTGTTAGCAAACTCTTGACATAGATTGCTATTAGTAGAGCCAAAAATTATATCGTCAACATATATTTGTATGATTAAAATATCATTCTTAATTCTTCTAATAAACAAAGTAGTATCTACTTTACCTATTTTAAAACTTGTTTCTAAAAGAAAAGTCTTCAGTCGATCATACCAAGCACGAGGTGCTTGTTTAAGACCGTACAAAGCCTTTTTCAATTTAAAAACATGGTTTGGGAATTGTTCATGTTCAAAACCTGGTGGTTGTTTAACATAAACATCTTCCTTTACAAACCCATTAAGGAATGCACTTTTAACATCCATTTGAAAAAATGTAAAATTCATAAAACAAGCAAAAGATAATAAGATACGAATTAATTCTAATCTAGCAACAGGAGCATATGTTTCATCAAAATCTATGCCTTCTTCTTGATTATATCCTTGAGCAACTAGTCTAGCTTTGTTCCTAAAAACTTGTCCTGATTCATCTAACTTATTCTTGAATACCCATTTAGTACCAATTATAGTAAGATCAGGAGGTCGTGGAACTAAATCCCATACATCATTTCTTATGAATTGGTTTAACTCATCTTGCATGGCATTCATCCAAAATTCATTCTCACATGCTTCTTGTATATTCTTTGGTTCAAAATCCGACAAGAAGGCTATGTGAGATATCATATTAATATGTGATCTCGTCTGAATACCATGTGAAATGTCACCAATTATTAAGTCATGAGGATGATCTCTAACTTCAACAAAAGATTTTGGTAAAATTGGAGATATCACAACAGGATGTGTCGACTTGACAAGTTCCTCGGTCGACTGTTTCACATCAGTCGACTTGACTTCCTTATCGGTCGACTTATCCGCAAGACTAGTTTGTTCTAAAGATGTAATTACTTTATTCAAAGGTGATGAATTAGTTTCATCATCTACAATTAAATTTGATGAAGACAGAGATTCATCAAATGTAACATGCATGGATTCTTCAACAGTCATTGTTGACTTGTTGAAGATTCTATATGCTTTACTCCTATTTGAGTATTCTACAAAGATACCCTCATTAGATCTATGATCAAATTTATCTAAATTATCTTTATTGTTCAGAATAAAGTACTTACAACCAAATATTTTAAAGTAAGAGACCTTAGGAATTCTATTAAAAAATAACTCATAACAAGTTTTCTTTAGCTTAGGCCTGATCAGAATTCTATTTAAAACATAACAAGCTGTAGCAATAGCTTCAGCCCAAAAATACTTAGGTAAATTGTTTTCAACAAGCATGGTACATGCACATTCTTGCAAAGTCCTATTCTTCCTTTCAACCATTCCATTTTGTGGTGAAGCTTTAGAAAATGCAAATGAATGAGTTATACCATTCTTGTTGCAATATTCTGCAAACGTTTCATTTTCAAATTCTCCACCATGATCACTTCTAATAGTACTATGGTTAGAGATTTTTGATTTTGAATTCGTTTACAAAAATTTACAAATTCTTCAAAAGCATCATTTTTATGTTTTAAAAAGAAAGTCCAAGTGAATCGTGAAAAATCATCTACTAAAACAAATACATATCTACTTTTATTTAAAGAAGTAACTCTAGTATGGCCAAATAAATCTATATGAATTAATTCGAGCGGCCTACTAGTAGAAATTACTTCTTTTGTTTTAAAAGTAGATTTAATTTGTTTACCTAGTTGACATGCATCACATAACTTATCCTTTTTAAAGGATAGTCTTGGCAGCCCTTTAACTAGGTTGTACTTAGACAATTTAGAGAGATTTTTCAAATTCACATGACCAAAACGTCTATGCTAAAGCTAAGAATCATTATTAGAATCTACTAAGCAAAAATCATTAGAAAACACATTTGCTTTCAAACACAATTCATAAATGTTTTTTTTCCTAAAACCTTGAAAAATTATGTTTTGCTTGGTAGAATCATAAATTAAACAAGCATCTTTTTCAAACATGATTTTATAACCTTTATCACAGAGTTGACTAATACTTAACAGGTTATGCTTAAGTCCACTAACTAATAAAATATTTTCTATAGAGGGGTTAGTGTCCTTACCGACCATACCAATTCCTATGACTTTTCTTTTATTGTTGTCCCCAAATGTAACTATTCCTCCATCAATATTTTGTATGGTAGTTAGGAGGTTGGCATGACCAGTCATATGCTTAGAACATCCGCTGTCAAATATCCAACGATCTTTCTTAGGTACTTATAAAATATCCAATGTGAATATGGTACCCTTTTCATTGGGTCCAAAAAGTATTAGTTTGTGGGAAACCAAACCCATGATGAGTTTGATTTTCCACCATAAGCAGAAATGAAATTAGCAGAATTACATACATTCAGCATATATGAATTTATATAAGCAATTCTATCTTTCGAACTCAGGTTGACTGGAACTCATACATATTTGCTCTGTCCAGTCAACTTTATAACACCTTTCAGTCGACTTTTACTATATGTCAGTCGACTGGGAGGTAGTATAGGTCGACTTATATGAGGTTTTAGTCTTGTTGAATAAGACTCAGTACCTCTGGACAAGCGACTGGTGGATGGATGCAGTCGACTTGGATGAATTTTAGATTTGCTTTTATTAGGAGAACTTACAAATTTAGGCTTTTCAAAGAACTCATAAAGTTTATGTTTAACACTAGAAATAGATATAGGTTTATTTATACTAGTGTTCTTAGAAGAATAATCTTTTTCAAGTGATTTTTTAAAACCAAGTCCAAACTTTTGATTAGATTTTACTTGATTTTAAAGAACATCATTTAAATTCTCTTTTCCTTTATTAAACTTAGATACGTTCTTGGATATCTCTTCAAAATTTTTCTTTAGAGATTCAACATCCATATCTAAACTTGAAATACGAGAATTTAAAGATTTTACTTCTTTATCAAGATTAAGATTCTCTTGAGAAAGTGTTTGATTAACTTTCTCTAAGTTCTAAACTCTAATCTTTTTCTTTTTAAGTTCCTGAAAAATTTCATTGAAGGCATCAAGTAAATCATTAGAATCATACTCATTACTTACTTGATTTTGTGACGCCATAAAGCACACGTTTGCAACCTCGTTGGTCTCATCAATTTCTTCTTCCGAAGAAAAATTGCTGTCATCCCAAGTTGCTTGGTATGCCTTTTTTTTTACACGAACTTGTTCTTTGTGTACTTATCCTTCTTGAAGTTGGATGTCTTTCCCTTAGATTTTGCGTTCTCTAGTGGACAATCCTTCTTCAAATGGCCTGCCTTGTTACACCTGAAACAAGTTGGAAGATCATTAGAATCTTTAATTTTTGAATTAAACTTACCTTTTCTTAGGAACTTTTTGAATCTCCTTGTGAACATGGCAATCTCTTCCTCATCTTCTTCTTCATTTTCGGAGTCTGACATGGCTTTGAATGCTAATGTCTTCTTCTTTGATTGTTGTGGTTCGGCATCCTTCTTGCGTTCTTCAATTTGTACTTCATAAGCCATAAGAATTTCCACAAGATTCTCAAGAGAAAGTTGTGAAAAATCATTGGCCTCTTCTATGACGGTGGTCTTCTTTTCCCATTCGGGGGTTAGTGCACGGAGTACCTTTCTCACCATCTCAGCTTGAGTGTGTGTCTTCCCAAGTGCCACAAGTGAGTTTGTAATGTCTGTGAACCTAGTAATCATCTCGGACACATTCTCATTCTCCTTCATGCAGAACATTTCAAACCTGTGAACAAGAACAGATATTTTAGATTCTTTCACTTTGTTTGTTCCTTCACGAGTTACCTCGAGTGTGTGCCAAATTTGATGTGCGGTTGTTGCATTGGACACACAGTTGAACTCCTCCTTTGTAAGGGCACAGAATAACGCATTCATTGCTTTTGCATTGTTCATTGTTTGGTTCTTCATGTCGTCGTTCCATTGTGCATATGGAATAGTAGGAGTGGTGTACTCTGTTTCTGTCATGTTCCATATTTCATAGTTGATGGATTGTAGGTAGATCTTCATTCTACACTTTCAATAATTGTAATTTGTTCCATCAAAGAGAGGTGGCCTTTGTGTAGATTGGCCTTCATGGTACTGATTTGCATTTGAAGTAGTTGCCATTGCACTCAACCAGGCTCTGATACCAAGTGTTGGATCCTGAAGGCAAGGCAAGAAACACTAGAGGGGGGGTGAATAGTGTTTTATAAAAATAAAAAGAGGAATTAAGATTTTCTTCTGCTCAGTCGACTTGAATAGATAAACCAGTCGACTGAAGCGACAATTAAGAAGAGTATTTTTAAAGCGAGTCTGAGGAGTCGACTTAACGATGAGCCAGTCGACTTAACACACAAGTTTTCAGAAAGTAGTACGAGTCTGACCAGTCGACTTACAGAAGTACACAGTCGACTGTCCAGACAAGTTTCACAGAAAAATTATAAAGTAGGAAAATGAAATGTAAGTTCAAAGAGATACAACCACAGAGTGCACACAATGTATCCTGGTTCGATCCTCCCGACCTACATCCAGTCCCCAAGCAACCCACTTGAGATTTTCCACTATTCTTGAAAAAAATACAAGAATACCCTACGGCGTTAGACAATAACCTTGTCCAACCCGTAGTCCTTTCTTACAACTAGAGAAAGCAACCCACTCTTCCACCAAGAGTGACAAACCTGACTCTACACCCTAGAGTCCTACTCTCCAACCGAGAGGAAAAGAAAACAATAAAATTGTTTACAATCAACCTATAGCCTTGTTGTGATTGTGATTTTGTACGTGGCTATTTGGTCGACTTCTGAATTCAGTCCAAAACGAAATCGATGTTATGCTGGACTGAAAACAGAGAACTACGACTTAGTGAGTTTGAAAACTTTTCTTTCTTGAAGGCACAATACTTAAACTTTTTTCTCAAAAATGCTTGGAACTTTTCCATGGTGATTCTAAGGCTCTATTTATAGATTAGAATCCCTGGACGTTGTAAAAACAGTTTCTTACAACTGTTAAACAACGGATAATAACGGATAAGATTTTTTAATTTTGAAAAAATAAGTTTTGAAATCAGTAAACTGTCGAAATGACTTGAACAGTCGACTGGGTTGCCGTTATGAGTCGACTAGTCTTTGAAGTCAGACAATTTTGTACAGATTCAGTCGACTGGTTCTAAACGGCAGTCGACTGGTAAAACAGCTGATCTAGTTCAAGCTGTTTCGACCTTTAGATTTTGTAAAACACACAGTTATAAAAATTATGTGTGAGTGTGTGTGTGTGACAAGGTTGTACATCAATCTAAGACTCAACAAAGAGAAAATTACATTATACAAGACACAAAAATATAAGACATTTGAAGCTTTGGTCTTGACTTGAGTCTTGAGTCTTGAGTGAAGCTTTAACCATTGTCTTTGTATGGAGCTTTGCTTGATCATTGTTCAGCTTTAGAATATTGTGACTTGCTTGATCAATTTGCTTTGAGGCCTTTGTGTATCATACAAGATAAACTTTGATACAACCTGCAATTATATGAAAAATAGCACAACAAACTTTGCATTGTGTTGTAATCATCAAAATCAAGAATCAACAATGAGATTTGTAAACTTGTTCTTCATTTTCTAGTGAAATCACAGGAGTGTCTCTGTGCGGAGAAGTAGCCATTGCATTGGGTGAACCTCAAAAAAATCATGTGTGTTCTTGTGTGATTGCCTTTGATCGCTTTTGTTCTCTTGCTGATATGGCTAAAAATAGGATTAAATCGGAACCATTCAAATTGGGTACGAATCTTAAAGTTCACAGTGCAGAACGATAATCGCACCTACAAACGGGTATGAAATGGGAATAGGGTCTCTTCTCTAGGGCCCAACAACCCACGAATGGATCTGCTCAGCTGGGTACGGGTCCCAACCCGTTAAGAGATAGTTCAGGAGGATATGGAGAAATCTTGATCCATCCTTATCCTTAGGAGGTGGTTCTAACCACTTCAGTCCAGCCATACCGGGGAGTAGAGATTCGTTCTTATCTCGAAGCAGATCCCCATGGCGACTATAAAAACCCCTTACCTCCTACCGTTACAAGGTGATCACTCTTCTCCTACCTAAAGCTCTTTCATATTCTTTCCTGGGTACTGACAAGAGCGTCGGAGGGTTCATCACCGGGATCAACCCCAGTGTTTCGAACTTTTGTGCAGGTCTGCGGCAGCAACAAGGAGCCAGCCTATCAACAGTGGAAGTGGTCAGGTTTGACCCCTTCGATTCCTCACGAACCTACAAATTCATCTGATTACCCCCACACCGAAATCAGCGACAACAGATTGGCATCGTCTGTGGGAAATCGAATAGTAATCCGACCCTACTCCATCAACAAAGGCCACTCCTACCTATGCCTCCGAGGAAAGGAAAGTCCGCAGCCTCCAACCGTAGAACAATTTCCATCCCTCCTCCGCCTCCAGGGGATCTCCCTCCGCCCATCCAACTGACCCAGCAGCTCGAACAACTGATCCCTCAATCCGTTCAGCAACCTCAAGGGCCCCAGGTGGCTGCTGGAGAGCCCACTCGCCGAAGTCGCCAGAAGCAGCCCCTTCACCATGTCCACATCTATGTACACAACCCTTCCTCTGACTCGATGGCCTCCCATAGCCCCCCAATACCGAAGGATCTGCGAGATGTTCTCAACATCCGGTAGAACGAGCCAGATCTTCGGATCCGCTTGGATGACATGCGGACCCACGAGGGGAACCCCCGTCGGGAGCTTTAAAGGGACCGTTTGCCCCGCAGAACAGATCGCAGGAGGTCCAACTCCCCCAAGAGGCGGAGAGAGTCACCTCAGCACCATCAGAAAAGAAGCCGCTCCCCGGCTGGAAGTCCTGCTCCTCGAGCTCATCAGGGGCAGGAGGCCCCCGTCACGAGGGCAGAATTTCAACAGTTCCAGGAGGCAGTCCTTCAGGTGCTCAACGTCGCCCCCCCCAACAATGACCATTGTCGTCGCTCTCCCAGTCCTCGGCTGGCTTTGAGCCATCGCCGTCATTCTCCTAGCCCTGGCCGGCTCCGAGCCATCGCCACCGCTCTCCTAATCCTCGGTCAACTCTGAGTCATCGCCGTCGCACCCCCAGTCCACGACCTACTCAAAGTTATCGCCGTCGCAATCCCAACCCTCTTCTACATGAAGACGAGTCTCGGGGCTCAGCGAGGCATGACCGGAGGGAGGACTCGGTCTACCGCCTGCCTCCACGAGATGGAGAGGTGCCTCGGCTAACTCGATAGAGATGAAGAGCAACGGGTGAGGAACCTTCGCCCAAGTAGGCCCTCATTCGCTCGAACTATCATGGAGGCCCCCGTCCCAGAAAACTTCAAGCTTCTGCATTTCGAGACTTATACCGGGGAGTCGGACCCTGCTGATCACATTGAGAGTTTCAAAACTCTCATGATGATCCACCATGCCTCTGATGCCCTTCTCTGTAAGACCTTCCCGGCCACGCTCAAGGGGCCCACTGGGGAGTGGTATTCCAGACTTGCTCCGGCCTCCATTTTCTCCTTCGACCAGATCGAAGATCTTTTTCTTACACACTTCATGAGCAGCCGCCGCTCCAAGAAAACGAGCACCTCATTGCTCTTCCTCAGCCAAAAGAAGGGCGAGCGACTGAGGGATTACGTCAAGCGGTTCACCACGGAGGCCAGGTCTATCGCCTCCCTGGATCAGTCAGTGGCTTCGACTGCCTTCCAATCCAATGTCATTAACCCTGATCTTAGGGCATCCCTGGCCAAGAAGCCTCCTCGGGACTTCTCAAAGCTCCTTCTCAGGAGTGAGAAGTATATCCGAGCTGAAGAAGCTCTTAACTGCCTCACTCTCAAGGGGTCATCTTCCGTGAACAAATGTAAGACTATTAAGGAAGAAGTAGCTAAGAAGCTCCAAAAGGACAACGGAGGTCAACGTCGCCCTCTCCCCCATTTTGAAAAGTTCACTCCGCTCAATGCGAGTGTATCTGCCATCTTGATGGAAATTGGAAACGAGGGTATTCTACCGCCACCTCCCAAGATAAACACCCCCGGGAAGAAGAGAAATCGGGATAAGTGGTGCCGCTTCCACAGGGACCACGGGAACAACACGGACGACTGTCGAGCCCTAAAGAACGAGATCGAGGCCCTCTTTCAGAAGGAGCAGCTCGCTAGGTTCATGAGGAGGGACAGGGCCGATCCACCTCCACCCCCCAGGGGAGCTAACAGGCAAACCGAACAACATGCGGAGACCCCAGATGTTGAAGTAGAGACTATCCTACACCTTATACAGGGAGGCCCAATGAGGGGAGACTCCAACTCCTCCCGAAAAGCCTTTGTTCGGAAAGTGAACGCCGTGCAGAGCCATCCCTCTCTGAAGGGTCTTGGGGTTCCTATCACGTTCTCCGATAGTGACTTGAAGGGCATCCGCATGCCCCATTGCGATGCCCTTGTCATTAATCTCTGAATGGCCAACTTCGATGTACGCCGAATCTTGGTGGACAACGGCAGTTCGGTTAATATTCTTTTCTTAAAGGTGTTCAAGTGCCTCCAACTGTCGAGAGATCGGCTCAAGCCTGCCGGCCACACTCTTCATGGATTCACCGAGATGCCGGTGACGATCGAGGGAGTTATAACCCTCGACGTGACCGCTAGCAAAACCCCGGTCACCCGCACGGAGCCGATGGACTTCATGGTGGTAGATGTGAAAGCCGCCTACAATGTTATCCTGGGTCGACCAGGTCTGGCCACACTCCAGGCCATTCCTTCGTCCTATCACATGAAGATGAAGTTCCCTACCCCCGCAGGGGTGGAAGAAGTGAGAGGGAGCCAAGAGGCGGCTTGCAAGTGTTACATGACCTCGATGGAAGGCCCAGTCCTCTCCCTTGAAGCCCTCGAACTCCCACGGGAAAGTAGCTAGACCATCTCCGAGCCGATAGAGGAGCTGGAAGAAGTGGCCTTCTCAGAGGAAGATGCCACCAAGACATTCCAGATTAGCAAGGCTCTTTCCCCCTCCATCAAGAAAGATATCTCCCAATGCATAAGGGAGAACCGCGATCTCTTCGCCTGGACCGCGGCGGATATGCCGGGGATCTCATAGGAGCTCTTGATGCACCACCTCAGTGTTGTCCCAAGAGTCAAGCCCGTCCAGTAGAAGCGATGTAAGTTCGCTTCCGAGCGCCAACAAGCGATCAAAGAAGAGGTCGAGAAGCTCCTGAACACTCGATTTATCCAAGAGGTGAACTACCCTGAATGGCTATCCAATGTGGTGATGGTTAAAAAGCCAATGGGAGCTGGAGGATATGCATCGATTTTACTGACCTCAACAAGGCGTGCCCAAAGGATCCATTCTCCCTTCCGAGCATCGATGCTCTGATCGATGCGACCTCCGGCCACAAGCTCCTAGCTTCGTGGATGCCTTCTCGAGGTATAATCAGATCCGGATGTCCCCCCCCCCCCGGACATCCCGAAGACCACGTTCGTGACGGACCAAGGCCTGTACTACTATCGGGTCATGCCATTCGAGCTAAAGAATGCAGGAGCTACATACCAGTGCCTAGTCAATAAGGTCTTCCGAGACTAAATTGGTCGTAACATGGAAGTCTATGTGGACGACATGTTAGTCAAGAGCATCCGAGGGCAGGAGCATGTCCTCGACCTCCAGGAATCCTTTGGGGTGTTGAGAAGGCACTACATGAGGTTAAACCCGAGCAAGTGCGCCTTTGGCATCTCGTCTAGAAAATCCCTCAGATTCATGGTGAGCCAGAGAGGCATAGAAGCCAACCCTGAGAAGATCAAAGCCATACTCAATATGGCCCCTCCCTCCAATGTTAAAGAAGTGTAGAGGCTCACGGGACGCCTTGCCGCTATAGGGCGATTTCTTTCCAAGTCAGGCGAGAAATGCCTTCCGTTCTTCAAAGCTTTGAGGGGAGAAAAAGGCTTTGAGTGGGAGCAACTGAAGGCCTACCTCGTAAACCCCCCACTCTTGAGCAAGGCGGAGCCTGGTGAAACCCTCTACATCTACCTGGCAACTTCGGAGCAGACCCTTAGTGTCGTCCTGGTAAGAGAGGACGAGAAGATGCAACGCCCCATATACTATGTAAGCAAGTTCCTTAGGGACGCAGAACTCCGCTACCCAAAGGTGGAAAAGATGGCATATGCGTTGGTCATGGCGGCGATGAAACTTCGACTGTATTTTTAGTCCCATTTGGTGGTCGTTCTTACCAACCAGCTGCTGAGGCAAGTTCTCCACAAGCCCGAGACGTCGGGCGCTTGATGAAATGGTCCATAAAGCTGAGCCAGCACGACATCAGCTACCAAACACGAACCACTATCAAGGCACAAGCCCTAGCAGAATTTATTGTGGAGAGCACTATTCCCGACCCCTGCGAGTCAGCTGCCGAACCCCTGCTCTGGACCTGTATGTTGACGGGTCCTCGTGTGCCGACGGAAGTGGGGCAGACGTCATCTTGACCAGCCCAGATGGTTTCGTTCTGCAATACTCCCTCCGCATAAACTTCCTCGCATCGAACAACGAAGCCAAATACGAGGCCCTCATAGCAGGGGCTCTACATGGCCCGCAAAGCAGGGGCCAAGCGTATCCAGGTCTTCAGTGATTTGCAGCTGGTCATGAATCAAGTGTCTGGGGAGTACGAAGCAAGAAATGAGCGCATAGACAAGTACCTGGCAAAGGTAAAGGGATTACTGGCTTTATTTGAAGATGCTCGACTCCAGCAGGTTCCCCGAGAGGAAAATACATAGGCGAATGCCCTCTCAAGGCTCGCCTCCTCCTCCCTCTAGGGTTGGGAGCGAACCGTATTGATAGAGGTCCTCCTGAGACCAAGTATTGAGGAAGACAACTTAGAGCCGATGGAGACTATGCCACTCACTCTTGGGGAGAATTGGATGAAGCCCCTACTCGAGTACCTTAGAGACGGAGTTCTTCCAGAAGATCCAAGAGAGGCAAGAAGGATCAGGACCATAGCCGAGCGGTACACACTCCTTGATGGAGTCATGTACAAACACTCCTACACTCATATCGATGGCATACGCTACCTAAGGTGTCTCTACCCCGAAGAAGCACTCTATGCCCTGAAGGAGGCCCATGACGGTATGTGTGGTGCGCACTTGGGAGAGAGATCCTTCGCCCGTAAACTTTTAAATTACGACTACTTCTGGCCTACATTACTTGCTGACTCCGAAGAATACGTCCGCCAATGCGGGACCTGCCAAAAATTTTCTCTGATCCGTCGTCTACCACATGCCCAACTATCCTCTTTGGCTAGTCCGATCCCTTTTGCAATGTGGGGGATGGACTTGCTTGGGTCGTTCCCTCCAGTGCCAGGCCAGCTGAAGTTCCTGATCGTGGCGATAGATTACTTCTCCAAGTGGATCGAGGCCGAACCCTTTGCAACGATTACTGAGAACAAGGTTCAGAAGTTCTTTTGGAAGAACATTATTTGCCGGTTTGGTGTACCCAGTATCCTCGTAACTGACAATGGAACCCAGTTCGCAGGGGCAACCTTTCGCAACTTCTGCACTGACCTCGCTATCTAGCAGCGGTTCTCAATATCCCATCTTCAGTCTAATGCCCAAGCAGAGAACGCTAATCAACAAATACTCTCTGGCCTAAAGAAGAGGCTCGATAAATCCACCAAGGGATTATGGGTTGAACAGCTGGCCAACATGCTATGGAGCTACCGCACCACGAAGAGAACTCCGAAGGGTGAATCCCCCTTCAATCTTACTTATGGCTCCGAAGCCATTATCCCCCTCGAGGTCGGCCTACCTACGCCGTGATTGATCACTTACAATGAAGAGCAGAACGCGAACCAGCTTCGCAACAGTTTGGACCTCATTGATGAGATCCGTGAGAGAGCTTCCATCAAACAGGAGATTTACCGACGTAGAATCACTCAGTCCTACAATAAGAAGGTATGGCCCGCTAATCTTAAAGAGGGAGACCTAGTACTCCAGAATCTATCAATCTCCGTTCCGAGCAAAAAGGGCAAGCTAGCACCCTACTGGGAAGGACCATACAGGGTCTCCAGAGTTATCCGCCCAGGTGCGTATCAACTCGAAGACCCGGGGGGAAGGAGAATACCAAGGACATGGAACGTGGAACACTTGATGAAGTACCAAGAGGGTGTCTGAACACCGCTCCAAGCAACTTCTCCAAGAACGCTCCATAAAACATGTCAAAGTTTTTTTTATTTTCCTTATCAAAGTGTAAGGGCAGCTTGCAACTTGGAAGCGGCCGCCTAAGTGTTTTCAATAAAAGAAATCTACCCCTGCAAGTTCTTTATTTTGAGCATTCTAATCGTACTATTTTGGTGCTCACAAAAAAATTAAAACAACACGCTCGGAGTCCAACACTTGGTTCGATTCCGCATCAACTACTTGCTTTTAAGCGAGTACGAAGTGGTTCACCATTCGGAATTGCTCCCACATCTGTTGATATTCTCTAAATGTCCAACACTTCGTTCGATTCTGCTTCAACTACTTGCTTCTAAGCGAGTACGAACTGGTTCGCCATTCGGAATTGCTCCCACGGCTGTTGATATTCTCTAAACGACAAGTTCGGAGTCCAACGCTTGGTTTGACGCAACTTTTGGTACTTGCGAACGAGCGAGTACAAAGTGGCTCACCATTCGGAATTGCTCCTACAACTGTTGACATTCGCAAATACTAGCAAAACACTCACAAGTTCAAGAAATAAGCGCTATTTCATTAAAGTTTGAGGTACAAGTCTAACTACAGACCAACAACTCATCTTTACATCGAGATACAAGACTCAAGCGAAACAAAGATTACAAAATTACAGAGATCGACCTTAACCCCTCCTAGGGAGTGGAATGCATCTCTTAAGTGACAAGCGAGGCAGGCGGGCGCCGTGTTGTTGTGGCCTTACTTCTGCAGAGGTCTCCAAGCCGGCGAGCCGAGTCGCATCTCCGGTGCCTAAGAGCCTAAGTGTCGCCCCCACAGTCGCTTCACTCGACGAACCAGCCACTCCGCTCTGTGCATCCTTAGGGTGCCCCGAGATTGGGGGCGAATGTAGCGCCAACTTGTGGAATGACCTTCCTTGTCCGTACTCTCCTCGGGGGCAGGAAGTGCTCTTGACGTTGCTCCCCTCCGAAAGACGTCATAGTCGATGGTTCTCCGCCTCTAACTTAACGACTCGTTCCTTTAGCGAGTCATCCATTACCCTGATCTTCAGGCGAGGCATTCGACTAGAGCTGCCCCCACGAGAAGCCTTGGAGATTGCCCTTCGTAGGTGCACCGCTTCTAAGCTCTTCTTGAGCACTACATTCTTTAACCCCTTTCGTTCAGCCCGTACGTCGAACAGGGACTGAGGAAGGAACTTGAGTCTCAGGCCTTGGTTGAAGGCCATCTAGGGACAAGTCTCCTCCCCTTCGGGTGACACTTCGTGAGCCATCTCCTCTAGATGCTTCAACTTGGAGTCCCGACAGGACAACGTTAGCCTAAGATGGTTTAGCTCCGACTCGGCTTTGAAAAGCCTCTCTCAACTCCGAGCGAGGCCCAACCTCACGATCCCCCAGACCTGACCGGAGGCGTGATACTTAGGCCAATTGTGACACTGTAATACCCAAAATTTTCATTAAAAAAAGAAACGTTGATTTTCACGTGTTGTACACGTGCAAAATTTCATATGCATATTTATTTTTATAAAAGTTTCTTTTATAATATGGACAATTATTTCTTTCTTTCCCTTTATCTTTCTAAAAAGCCTATTTTATAAAGCCTGAACTTGTTTCTTATTTTAAGCCCACTCTAATAATTAAATATTTTTATTATTTAGTCCAGAAGCCTAAAGCCCACAATTTTGAGGCCCACAAACTTAATTAATCTTTTAAATTGTCACAACTTGTCATGTAGACACAACTAGTGAACAATTGATTAATTAAATTTGTACAACTTTAAATAAGCGGGTACTAGAAAGAGGCACATGCACGCACGTATGTGTGCTTTGCACACCCTAGGAGGCCGGATATGGCAAAGAGAAGAGTGGGAGAGTGGGTGTGTGTGCATGGGTGGTTATTTGCTTATGGGTGGTTGCTACAACTTCCCATCTTATCCTAGCCATTCACCTACAACCATCTAGTGAAATCCTAGCCCTCCAATCTATCCTAAAACTAGTATAAATACCCCCTACCTTCATGTATACAACACTAAAACAATAATCGAAATGAAGAAACTATATAGGAGAGTAATATATTAGGGAGTAAAAGATTGAGTGTGCATTTGTTTGTGTGTCCCAACCAAAGGAGGCCGGCCCATCCTCAAGCACAAGGTGAAGCTCGGGTTGCACCAAGGAACAAGAAGGGGAGCATTTTGCAACACAATTTAGGAGGAGAAGGCTACTCTCTTACATTCTAGGAGACTCTAGGAGCTTTTCATTTCGTTTTCTCCATAAGAAGTGGGTGTTTCTCATACTTCTAGAATTAGATACCATGCTAGGAATGATTTAATGAAATTATTATGAATCAACTAGTGGGAAATTGGAACCAAGCTTGTTCAATTAAAAGTAGAGTGATAATTTAGAGAATGATTGATGGATTGATTGCTAATGAATAATTGTTAATTAATGTGTTAGAAATCTCCATATTTTTAATTAAGTATTGAGAATCATTATACTGTTTCTAGCATAAAGAGGATGGCCGTGTATAATATTTCGTCGGTTGTAAGCAACTGACGTGCCCACCGTTTCTATGCAGGGTAAAAGCACATGAAAAGGACTAAAGAAGACCTGATGCTTAAAGATCATTCAACTGTTGTTGTATTTCATTTATTGATGTAAAATTTGCTTCCGTTGAACAAATGTTAATGTAAATGTAACTCTGATATAAAGTAAAGATTTATTTCCTTGTAAATTGTACGAAGAGAAGTGAAAAGATCCTGTGGAACTCGAATTCAGTTGGTATTTGGGATTCAGGGCGTTACAGGGTGGTATCAGAGCCACGCTTCCAAGTAATACAAATTTATAAGGAACGACACCCTAGAAGTGGACATTCGAGTGTGTGTTGAGTCTAGAGATTTAAATGTAAGTCACTTACATTTGTGTTGCTCTATGATTTATGCTTCTTCTCCTCTTTCATTAAGATGGAGGACCACTTCGACCCAGCTGGAGACGACAGTTGTCACATCGTTGAGGAAGATTACTACCCCGGGCAAGCTGATTTTGATGAGGAAGATCCCGAAGAAGTGGAAGAGGAATGGCCTGAGTCCCGAGAGATCACTCCACCTCCGGATTCATCTGATGATTCTTCTGACGAGGAAGAACCAGTTCCGGATAATCTCATTGTGTCTCTTCAGAGGCAGGTAGAGACTCTACAGGAGAGAGTCGGGCTACTAGAGACTCAGTTGGCGAAGTGCAAGGACGATATTGCAGTTCTCAGTCATCGTGTTTGGGAACTCGAGAAGAGGAAAAACATGACCGATGTACTGAAGGACGAAGTGGAGGAACTACGGGGAGAACTTCGTGAAGCCAAGAGGAACCGTAGGAGTTAGACTGTTGTATCTTCTACTGCTTTCATTTGATGTCAGAAATTTTTTAATTCGAATGTATAAAGTTTGAAATTTACTAAAATGAAAAGGTTGATTTAAAATCCATGTTTATACTTCGAATTTAATGAATCTTTTGCATCAGAATATGGCAGGAAGACGAGCTCGAAACGGTGAAGGTCTGGACTTGGAAACGGAGCTAGCGAGGGTCTATCAGACACTCAATCCCGTTGCCATGAATCAGAATCAGGGAAGAATGCTTGCAAATCCAGTACCCAAAGCAATCAAACTTGTGGAATCATTTAAACAGATGAAACCACCAGTGTTTGAGGGGAAGTCAGACCCTGACACGGCTGACAATTGGATCCGACAGGTAGAGACCATCTTCGAAGTCTTGGAGACTCCGGAGGGCAGCAAGGTGAAACTGGCAATACTGTAGTTCGAGAAGGATGCGGCAGTATGGTGGCAGTCGATAAAGTGGGCGATGGGAGACTTAGTTCTTGGCTGGGAGGAATTCTTGGAGGAATTTCGCAGTCATTACTTTCCATCGGACGTCCAAGAGAAGAAGGCCATAGAATTTCTGGTGCTGCAGCAGGTCGGCATGTCAGTCAAGGAGTATCAGACAAGATTCACCCAACCCTCAAGATATGCACCCGAACTGGTGATGGACGAGGCGAAGAAAGCTTGAAAATTTGAGCATGGTTTGAGTCCAAGTCTGAGATCCAGGATGATACCCCTCGGTATCAGGAGGTTTAACAAGCTGGTCAAACGAGCGGCAGCCACGGAGGCTGACATGGAGCAGTTCCACGCTGTTCAGAATCGGATGAACAACTGGAATGCGGGGAAGAGGCCCGCAGTTGCTGGCAATGTCAGGGGACAGCCACCGGCTCAAAGGTTCAAGCCTACGGGTGTGAATGCTGTTCAAGTGGCAGGAAGACCCGGGAATACTTGGGTGAGACCTCCGGTGGCTTGTTTCAACTGTGGAGAGACATGCCACTAGAAGGCTCATTGCCCCAAACTGCAGGATGTCATCCGTAATGGACCAACTCAGCAGGCCGGGAAGAAGCCATACCAGTAGGGATGAGTATTTGCCTTTATTGAAGCTGACGCTGATGAGGTGGATCACGTCATTACTGGTACAAGTGGGGGAGTATAGGAGTGTTCTTTTCTTTTTCTGTTTTCTCTTTTCCCGCTTAATTAGTACACTGTTATATAACGAGTGTGTTATGTAACAGGAGAACTTTATTTGAATGGAAAGAAAGCCGTTGTTTTGTTCGATATTGGGTCCTCTCACACTTTTGTATCACCTAAGTTTGCTAAAGTTCTGGGAGTTGAACCGAAGATATTTCTAGGCAAGGTTTTATCAGTAGCTACTCCGTCAGGGGAGACTTTAACCACTGATCGGTACTATGCTGACTACGAGATCGTGATTGGGAATAGAATTTTTAGGATTGATCTGATCGAGCTGAATGTCATGGGAGTCGATGTTATCATCGGCATTGATTGGATGTCGGTGTACAGTGCGAGCATCGAGTGCAAGACCAAGACAGTAATAGTGGAGGCTCCAGGTGGACCTGAAGTCACTTTCCAAGGAAAGAAGAGATGTTCTGGTCTGGTGGCAGCTATCTGCAAGAGGGATGTTCCTGTAGAGGTGCAGCAAATTCCTGTGGTTCGGGATTATCCGACTGTCTTCTTGGAAGATTTGCCTAGGTTACCCCCACATCGTGATATGGAGTTCAGCATCACTATTCAGCCAGAGAGTGCACCTATTTCCAAGATACCGTATAGGATGGTGCCTGTGGAGCAGGATGAGATCAAACGGCAGATTGAGGAACTGTTGCAGAAAGGCTTTATTCAACCGAGTGCGTCCCCTTGGAGAGCGTCGGTGCTTTTGGTAAAGAAGAAGGATGGTTCGATGAGGATGTGCATCGATTACCGAGAGCTGAATAAGGTCACTGTTCAGAATAAATATTCGATTCCACAAATAGATGACTTGTTCGATCGTCTACAAAGAGCAGTTGTTTTCTCCAAAATAGATCTTCGAGTGAAAGCTGAAGATGTGCATAAGACTGCATTCAGAACTCGACACGGGCATTATGAATTCTTAGTTATGCCGTTTAGGGTGACGAATGCGCCTGCAATCTTCATGGACATGATGAACAGAGTTCGTGATTCTTTTGTTGTGGTGTTTATCGACGATATTTTTGTGTACTCCAAGTCGGAGGAGAAGCACACGGAGCATCTAGCAGCAGTTTTGAAGAAGCTAGAAGAGTAGGAGTTGAATGCCAAGTTATCCAAGTGTGATTTCTAAAATCTGAAGTGGCATTCCTAGGTCACATCCTTTCTAAGGAGGGAGTGGCAACTGATCCTCAGAAGATAGAGGCAGTGAAGGATTGGGCAAGGCCTACTACAGTGAAGGAAATCAGGAGTTTCCTTGGATTGACGGGATACTACAGGAGATTCATTCAGGATTATGCTCAATTAGCCGTACCACTCACTGGTCTGATCAAGAAGAATGTGAACTTCAAGTGGACCGAACAGTGTGAGGCAAGCTTTCAGGAATTGAAAGAGAGGCTGACTACTGCTCCCATTTTGGCTTTGCCTAAAGCAGGTGTTGAGTATGATGTCTACTGCGATGCTTCCCATCGTGAGCTTGGTTTTGTCTTAATGCAAAAAGGGAAAGTAATCACTTATGGGTCTAGGCAACTAAGATCGCATGAGAAGAATTATCCAACTCATGATCTGGAGTTGGCTGCGATTATCTTCGCCTTAAAACAATGGAGACATTATGTATATGGTGAGAAGCTGAACATGTATACAGACCATAAAAGCTTGAAATACATCTATCAGCAGAAGGATATGAACCTGAGGCAAAGGAGATGGCTGGAGGTACTGGAGGACATTCGTCCAAAGATTAAGTATCATCCTGGGAAGGCTAATGTCGTTGCTGATGCACTTAGCCGCAAGAGCAGTTTGGCGGGTTTGATTACGACTCAGAGGTATCTGGCAGAGGAGTTGGATCGGACTGGTATTGAAGTAGTTCTGCAAGGCTTAAGATCATCTTTAGCTCAGTTAAGGCTTCAACCGACGCTGAATGAAAGGATTATTGCAAGTCAGAAGGAAGATGAAGAGATTCAGAAGATGAAAGAGCAGGTTGGTGTTGGCAAGTTGCCCGAATTCCAGATCAGGGATGAAGTGTTGTGGTTTGGAGAGAGGCTGTGTGTTCCGAATCAGTCGGACTTGAAAGAAAGTATTCTTCAGGAGGCACATGCTACTCTTTTTTCTGTACATCCAGGGAGTACCAAGATGTACAAGGACATTAAATGGCATTTCTGGTGGTCAGGTTTGAAGCGGAGTGTGGCCGAATTTGTGTCGAGGTGTAAGATTTGTCAACAATCAAAGCTGAGAATCAGAACCCAGAGTTCTATTGCAACCATTACCTATTCCGAAATGGAAGTGGGATAACATCAGTATGGATTTTATCACGGGTTTGCCCAAGAGTTCCAAAGGCAATGATGCGATTTGGGTCATAGTCGATTGATTAACCAAGTCCGCTCACTTTTTGGCGATGAAACTCACTGCTTCGATGGACAAGTTGGCTGAGATGTATGTTGGTGAGATCATCAGGCTTCATGGTGTTCCGTTAACCATTGTGTCTGATCGAGATGTGCGGTTTACTTTGCATTTCTGGAGGAGTCTTCAGACGGCTTTGGGTACCAAGATGGATTTCAACACTGCTTTTCATCCACAAACCGATGGACAGACCGAGAGAGTCAACCGTATTCTCGAGGACATGCTTCGGTGTTGTGTACTAGACTTTGGAGGCAGTTGGGAAAGGCATTTAGCTTTGGTAAAGTTTGCCTACAACAATAGTTTCCAAACTAGCATTGGGATGGCGCCGTACGAAGCTCTGTATGGCAGGAAGTGCAGGACGCTTGTCTATTGGTTCGAAGTTGGGGAGCGTCAGATGTTTAAACCTGAGATTGTGTAGCAGACCTCTGAAAAGATTGATCTGATCAAGAAGAGGTTGGTGGATGCTCAGAGTAGGCAGAAGAGCTATGCAGACAACCGGAGGAGGGACCTTGAGTTTGAGGTTGGTGACTTTGTCTTTCTGAAGGTATCGCCCAGCAAAGGCGTGATCCGATTTGGCAAGGGTGGTAAGTTAGCTCCGAGGTTCATAGGTCCATATAAGATATTGAAAAGGATCGGTAAAACTGCTTATCGGCTTGAGTTACCGGAAGAATTGTATCAGGTGCACAATGTCTTTCATGTGTCTATGCTGAGAGGTTACTTTCCAGATCCAAGTCATCATTTGCTGGAAGTGCCAGAGGGTTTGCAGTTGGATCTGAGTTACATTGAGCTTCCAGTTGAGATTTTTGATCGTCGGGAGAAAGTCTTGAGGAATAAGACAATACCGATGGTCAAGGTAGTCTGGAGAAACCAGTTGGTTGAAGAGGCTACTTGGGAATCTGAGGAGAGGATGATGAAGGATCATCGTGAGCTCTTTGTTTGATTTCTATTTTCTTTCCTTCTTCTTGTGTTTTGTTTTCTCGCTCTTTAATTGTAGTTCCGGGGACGGAACTATTCTAAGGAGGGAGTGTTGTAATACCCTAAATTTTCATTTAAATAAGAAATGTTGATTTTCACGTGTTGTGCACGTGCAAAATTTCGTATGCATATTTATTTTTTATAAAATTTTCTTTTATAACATGGACAATGATTTCTTTCTTTCCCTTTATCTTTTTAAAAAGCTTATTTTATAAAGCCTAAACTTGTTTCTTATTTTAAGCCCACTCTAATAATTAAATATTTTTTATTAATTAGCCCATAAGCCTAAAGCCCACTATTTTGAGGCCCACAAACTTAATTAATCTTTTAAATTGTCACAACTTGTCATGTAGACACAACTAGTGAACATCTGATTCATTAAATTTGTACAACTTTAAATAAGGGGGTACTAGAAAGGGGCACGTGCATGCACGTATGTGTGCTTTGCACACCCTAAGAGGCTGGGTATGGCTAAGAGAAGAGTGGGAGAGTGGGTGTGTGTGCATGGGTGGTTATTTACTTATGGGTGGTTGCTACAACTTCCCATCTTATCCTAGCCTTTCACCTACAACCATCTAGTGAAATCCTAGCCCTCCAATCTATCCTAAAACTAGTATAAATACCCCCTACCTTCATGTATACAACACTAAGAAAATAATTGAAAGGAAGAAACTATATGGGAGAGTAATATATTAGGGAGTAAAAGATTGAGTGTGCATTTGTGTGTGTCTCCCAACCAAAGGAGGCCAGCCCATCCTCAAGCACAAGGTGAAGCTCGGGTTGCACCAAGGAACAAGAAGGGGAGCATTTTGCAACACAATCTAGGAGGAGAAGGCTTCTCTCTTGCATTCTAGGAGACTCTAGGAGCTTTTCATTTCGTTTTCTCCATAAGAGGTGGGTGTTTCTCATACTTCTAGAATTAGATACCATGCTAGGATTGATTTAATGAAATTATTATGAATCAACTAGTGGGAAATTGGAACCATGCTTGTTTAATTAAAAGTAGAGTGGTAATTTAGAGAATGATTGATGGATTGATTGCTAATGATTAATTGTTAATTAATGTGTTAGAAATCTCCATATTGTTGTGCTACATGAATGTTATGGTTAAAATTTGTGCTTACAAATAGTTGATTAAATGCATCATGTGTAGTTAATTGTCTAAAATAGATTTTTTATTATTGTAGAAAGATGAGATTTTTTGTGTTCTAAAAAAGTAGTAGGATGTTAATAAGAAAAAGAACAAAAGAACATAGTAGTTTGTGGAATTCTAACTCTAAATTATGAAGAAATGTGTTATTGTTCTCAATGTCGAAATTATGGACATGCAACACAAGTAGGACCGAAATACATGTTTTATAAAGCAAATAATCATTATAAAAATATTGTTTTACTGTAGATTTTTGTATGTTATAATCTGGAAAATTTTGTTTTCAAAAGAGAAGAAAAAGAAACAAAAATCTTTTTTTTTTTTTGAATCATGAAATGTAGATATGAACAGAGTACTAGTTCAAACCCAACCAAATTCGTTTCAAAACAATCTGGTCACTTAGACCATTTGGTCGGAATGGCTTCAGTCGCTACAGTAGCAGAGGGCTTGGTCTCTGGTCTCGGGTTCGATACTGAGAAGGAGCTTTTCATTTTTATTTTTTTTGTTAAAAATCCGAAATGCTGAAAGCCAATACATAGGGATAATAACCCATATCATAACGCCTCGGTGGCTTTGGCACAGTGGTCTTGGGCGCTGTCCTTTGGGCCGCTGAAGTTGATTTTTTGGAGAGATCAAGATTATTTTTTGTTTTTAAAATAAATTAAAATTAAGAAAAATATGGAAAAAATTAATGAAATTATTTGGACTTCATGAGAAAATTTTTATGACTTTTCGTAAAGTATAATTGAAAATTTGAGGCTATTTGCAAGAAAAGACTTGTTTTAAATTAAATTGTCTTTTAAGATTAAAGGAAAAATAAATGGATTATTTTAAGGAGTTTTAAAATGAGAATTAGTAATGAGAAATTTGATTTGTGATTTGTGTAACTAATTGAAATTATATATTGTGAATTTAGTATGGATTTGAAATAAGAATAAGAGATTTGTGGAATGAATGAACTATTGATTATGACTAGTTGAAATTTATTATTTACGCATGAGATTGTGTATGGAATTGAAATAGTTGACATGATGAGTTGTGAAGGATATTATGAATATGGATACATGAATACTACGATTATGAAATGTGAATTGTGATTAATCATGAAAAAGACTATGTGAGTATGAAAAGCTAGATGTTGTAATTATGAGATGAAATTAAGAACTGAGGTGTAGCTAAGCCTTATACCGGCAATAAAAGAAATGTGGAAATGATATTTGGAATGAAAAGACCAAGGTTTGGGTCATGTGAAATAAATGAATAAGACCGGTATAGTGGGAGTGCTAACCCTAAGGGATTGATTTTGTTCATGATTCAATTAAACTAAGGATTAGATACATAGTGAAGATGTGATGAAAGTAAGAGAAAAATATTGAGTATGAGGGCCATTGGATTGGCGGCGTGAGAGTATTCACAGGATGTCCCGTGATGCATCATGAGTAGGACGTCGATACTATTCCAGAGTACCGTCCCGGTGGCGACGCTCGTGGGGTGTTTGATGACTGCGTGTGGTGTCATGTCTATGGTAGGAGTTGAATTACCACAGGATGCCTACATGATGAGTCATGTGTCAGTGCGTTGGGATTCCCTCCAGGGCGCCTAGACATGAGTTCGTAGGTCATAAAACATTTAGGATACTTACCGTGGTTACAGTAGTAGATTAAGTCATGACGAGGGATTGAACCTTACAAGATGAAGAACGGCTAAGGGATTGCCTCGGACCTATATAGTATAGGATGCATAGAATCCGAACAAGTGCGCATTAGTGTCATGTAATATAAATAATTGCATTAAGGACTAAGTGCACATTCACAACACGACATCAATAGGATAGTCCCTTTAGCTTTGTTTGTGAACAAGTTTGTGGTTTGCTAAGTATTGAGAATCGTTATACTGTTTCCGACATAGAGAGGATGGCCGTGTATAATATTTCGTCGGTTGTAAGCAACTGACGTGCCCACAGTTTCTATGCAGGGTAAAAGCACATGAAATGGACTAAAGAAGACCTGATGCTTAAAGATCATTCAACTGTTGTTGTATTTCATTTATTGATGTAAAATTTGCTTCTGCTGGACAAATGTTAATGTAAATGTAACTCTGATGTAAAGTAAAGTTTTATTTCCCTGTAAATTGTATGAAGAGAAGTGAAAAGATCCTGTGGAACTCGAATTCAGTTGGTATTTGGGATTCGGGGCGTTATAGACACTTTGACCATTTGAGACACTTCGACCATCTGACATGCTTCGGCGATCTGAAAAGGCGGGGACATGACGATACTAAGTTTAAACAGCTCTTACAGGAACAGCTCTGATGCGAAACATATCGCAAATTCAACACTTAATCAAAATTTTCATTAAAGTCCACAAGTACAAAAGGCGGCGATCAGTCCGCTATTAGGCATTACTACAAAAAGACCCTAGGCAAAAATCTATGGCTAAAATATGAAGAAGAGACTAAGAAGGAATTTAAGTGTCCACCTCGGCGGATGGATCCACCAGGAGTGCTAATTCGTGTCCGCTTCCTTCAGCTATCTCCGACGCTGGTGCCATAGCCAGTGGGGGGTCTGTCACCACGGCCTGCTCGTCGCCAGCCTTATCTTCTCCCTCGAACTCCGTCTCCTCCCCTCATCGTCGGGAAACAAGTAGTACCCTGAACAATCGAAACCAGGGAGACGTTCGCCGATGTCATTCAGAGCCTTAGCATAGACCTTCTGCATGTTCTTCTCCAAGTAGCCGATAGCCTTCTTCTCCGCCGCGGCCTCGGCCTCCCGTACGTCCACATCCCTCGCGAAGGCAGCCTTCTCCTACTCGGCGACTCTCTCCCAAGCCACCTCCTCCTTCTCCAAGGCGGCGGACTCCTTTGTATTTGTCAATGCCTTCTCCAGGAGTTTGATCTGGGCAGCTTGCATTTTCGCTAAAAGCGTGGTCGCCTCTAGCTCCCTCTTAGCCTTCGACCGCTCGAACCTCTCCCGATCCTGTAGAGCCTTCAGCTCTTTCTCCTGCTCCGCCACTCGCCTCATCAAGTGGATAAAGTGGCAGATCGCCTGCGAGAAAACAAGTGGTGTAAGGAAGGGGAACAAGAGTCAAGCGAATAACTTCACATCTAGAGCTTACCGTCATTTGCACCTTCGCAATCTCTAAGGCAGAGTCACCCACAGTCCCGTGCTCCATTGACACCTTGTCCTTAGGCGTGGCCAAGTTGCGAATGGTGTCCATACAGCTCGTCGAGTCCCTAAGGAAACCATCGTGCCTTAGGATATGCCAATCCGGTACGAAGATCCTCTTTAGCTCGTCCGTCAGCAT
Organism: Hemerocallis citrina; assembly: GCA_017893485.1. NCBI lineage: Eukaryota > Viridiplantae > Streptophyta > Magnoliopsida > Asparagales > Asphodelaceae > Hemerocallis > Hemerocallis citrina. The sequence continues at coordinate 179,761,755 of CM030362.1, forward strand.
GGCCTCGGCCACCTCCGTGCGAGGAGGAGCTTGAAGGGCAAGCATGGCCGAAAGATCAAGTTCTTCCATCAGCCGAGCAACTTAAGCAGGCACAGCCTCCAAGTCGACAACGGGAGCAACAACGTTCTCGCTTCTGATCGCCTTCGATGGCGTAGGACGGACGACGGCATGTTTCCTCTTCTTCTCCTCGATCCGCTTGCCGCTCAGAGCCGAATGCCTATTCATTATGTCTGCGAAGTTGGCAGATCCTGCAGTGAAAGATAACAAGAACAGGTTAAGAATTTCTATACGATTCAAAAGTTCAAAAGGGCAATCGACATAAAGAACTCGTACTAGGGTTCATCAGACTAAGGCCTCCCCCAAAGAGACTCTCCTCGGGGATATCTTTCCAGTGCATCATTGGTCGATCCAAGAGAATGTCGACCATTTCGTCCTCCTCAGGGCTCAAGGTCGGCTCCATCTTCGCCTTCTTCGGCACATCTTCTCTCCACATCGTGGGGATGTCCCACAACTTTTTGCCCCGAATGAGAAAATACTTATCTCTCCAAGACTTCACGGAGTCGGGATTTTCGACCAACTTGACGCCCTTCCGGGCGGTCAAGTAGAAATGATATTTCGTTCACGTCTTCTGGTGTATCTTGTATAGCCGGCGAAGCACGCTGAGTCGAGGCTCGATCCCTGCAGCCTGGCAGTGAAGAACGAACCCCATGACGTGCCTCCAGATGTTCGGCATGAGTTGTATTGGACCTACCCCGTACCATTGTAGCACCGCCCTTATGAAGGGGTGGAGAGGAAGGCGAAGCCCCGCATGGAAGGCATCAAATGGAAACACGCACATATCGGAGGGAGACGAAGAGCAGGTCCTGACCCCTGGGCCGTGGACGATGAGATCAAACTCCGGAGGGATCATGTAACACATCCGGATGATTCGCAAGTCTGACTCTTTGAGAATGCTAACAATTTCATTCGCCTCCGTGCGTTCCCTCGGCGCGTTCTCCTCGTAAAATTGTGCCATACCGTGCTCGGCATGCCTTAGATCCTCAACGCCATATTGTCGAACTCCCCGAAGGCGATACACGACGATCGAATGCCTTCCAAACTCGCCCATTCTCCGATCTCTCTCCACTATAGTCTCCACCACCGATGAAGAAAAAGCCGCCGCTCTGCCATCCTCTTCGACCACAAGATCCTCTTCCGTGATTGCTTCAACTTCCGGTGAGGACAGAACCACGATGCCCTTCCCCTTGCCGACCTTAGAAGCAGGGGACAGAGGGGCTACTTCGGGCTGACCCGAGGAGGAGGCCTCTTCGCCGGAAGACACCCTAGACATCCCTTAAAATTAAAATAAATTACCTATTGAGTTGACAACCATGGTCGGAAAGTACGTCGGAAAACAGGAAAGATCACCAGAGAATCCGCTCAAAGCTCTAAAGAGAGAAAATTTCAGACGAGGTGAAAGTGAAAAGTGAGGTAAAAAGGAAAGAGGGTGGAGATTTATAGCGAGACTTAGTGGGTTTGGGCCGGAAAGCTTGATGGGCTCTTAGGAAGCCCAAAAGGTGCGGAATTCTAAGCAGTCAGAATGCAAAATGACAAAAGCGACCAAGATTGCATTGACTATTCAATGCTCTTCCAAGCTCGACACTTCGCTTGCCAAACTCGCCGTAGATGTCGAACAGACGTGTTTCTGAGCTGAAAATGGGCAAAACTGCGTTGACCCTGTCAACGCTCCTCCAGCCTCGACACTTTGCTCGCCAAGCTTGCCGCAGATGTCGAACAAACGTGTTTCCAAGCTGGAAATGGGCAAAACTGCGTTGACCCTGTCAACGCTCCTCCACGCTCGATACTTCGCTCGCCAAGCTCACTGCAGGTGTCGAACAGACGTGTTTCCGAGCTGAAAATAGTCAAAATGAAGTTGATCAGTCAACGCTCGCCTACTGTTTGCCAAGCTCAACACAGCGTTTGCCAAGCTCGCCGCAGATGTCGAACAGATGTGTTTCCGAGCTGAAAATGGGCAAAATTGCGTTGACCAGTCAACGCTCCTCCAGGCTCGACAGTTCGTTCGCCAAGCTCGCCGCAGATGTCGAACAAACGTGTTTCCGAGCTGAAAATAGCCAAAATTGCATTGACTCGTCAACGTTCCTCCAGGCTCGACATTTCGCTCACCAAGCTCGCCACAGATGTTGAATAGACGTGTTTCCGAGCTGAAAATGAGCAAAATTGCGTTGACTATTCAACACTTTTCCAGGCTCGACATTTCGCTCGCTAAGCTCGCCGTAGATGTCGAACAGACGTGTTTCCGAGCTGAAAATGAGCAAAATTGCGTTGTCTATTTAACACTTTTACAAGCTCGACACTTCGCTCGACAAGCTCGCCGTAGATGTCAAATAGACGTGTTTCCAAGCTGAAAATGAGCAAAATTGCATTGACTATTCAACATTTTTCCAAGCTCGACACTTCGCTCGCCAAGCTCGCCACAAATGTCGTACAGACGTGTTTTCGAGCTAAAAATGGGCAAAACTGCATTGACCCGTCAACGCTCCTCCAGGCTCGACACTTCGCTGGCCAAGTTCGCCGCAGGTGTCGAACAGACGTGTTTCCGAGCTGAAAATAGTCAAAATGGCGTTGATCAGTCAATGCTCGCCTACTGTTCGCCAAGCTCGACACACCGTTCGCCAAGCTCGCCGCAGATGGCGAACAGATGTGTTTTCGAGCTGAAAATGGGCAAAACTGCGTTTACCAGTCAATGCTCCTCCAGGCTCGATACTTCGTTCGCCAAGCTCGCCGTAGATGTCGAACAAACATGTTTCCGAGCTGAAAATAACCAAAACTGCGTTGACCCATCAATGCTCCTCCAGGCTCGACATTTCGCTCCCCAAGGTCGCCGCAAATGTCGAAAAGACGTGTTTCCGAGCTGAAAATGAGCAAAATTGCATTGACTATTCAACACTTTTCCAGGCTCGACATTTCGCTCACCAAGCTCGCCGTAGATGTCGAACAGACGTGTTTCTGAGCTGAAAATGAGCAAAATTGCGTCATCTATTCAACACTTTTCCAGGCTCGACATTTCGCTCACCAAGCTCGCCGTAGATGTCGAACAGACGTGTTTCTGAGCTGAAAATGAGCAAAATTGCATCGTCTATTCAACACTTTTCCAAGCTCGACACGTCGCTCACCAAGGTCACCGCATATGTCAAACAGACGTGTTTCCGAGCTGAAAATGTGCAAAATTGTGTTGACTATTCAACACTTTTCCAAGCTCGACACTTCGCTCGCCAAGCTCGCCGCAGATGTCGAACAGACATGTTTCCGAGCTGAAAATGAGCAAAATTGCGTTGACTATTCAACACTTTTCCAAGCTCGACACTTCGCTCGCCAAGCTCGCTGCAGATGTCGAATAGACGTGTTTCCGAGCTGAAAATGGGCAAAATTGCGTTAACTATTCAACGCACTTCCAAGCTCACTGCAGATGTCGAACAGACGTGTTTCTGAGCTGAAAAATAGCCAAAATGGTATTGACCAGTCAACACTCGCCTACTATTTGCCAAGCTCGACACACCGTTCGCCAAGCTCGCCGCAGATGTCGAACAGAAATATTTCCAAGCTGAAAATAGCAAAAATGGCGTTGACCATTCAGCGCTTGCCTACTGTTCGCCAAGCTGGACATACCGTTCGCGGAGTTCGACACACCGTTTGCCACGTTCGATGCATTCGACGCATCGCTCGCCCAATTTGCCGAGCAGACGTGTTTCCGAACTGAAAACAGCAAAACACTACTCTTCTCCCAGCCATTCGATCACCCATAAATGCTCGCCAAATCCTGTTGAACGCCTCAGATTCAGCCACGTCACCTATGCGCAGATTCACCCTCTGATTGTTCAGAAATTCGCACCGGTGAGCGATGGACGTCCCAGATTCGTCCACGTTATTAATACTGTGATTAATTCTATTTTTTTATTTATTAATTTGAATTATATATTTAAAACTTGCAATAAAAAATGATTAAAAATTTAGAAAAATTAATTAAAAATTCTAAAAAACAATTATAAATTCGGGAAAATATTTTTGAACCCGTGGGTAAATAATTATTGGTTAGAACAATTAATTGGTGCTCTTGGAAAACAAATCATCGCTTTGCAAAATTGAATAAATGATTCAAAAAATAATGTAAAAATCGAGAAAAATTGCCAGAAATCCAGAAGATCCTAAGAATAATCTTGGGCGTATTACCCGCTCAGAAAAACACTGTTACCTCTTAAACAAGATTCGAACTCCCTTTAAGAACTCCGATAAAGTCCTGTACACCATTGAAACAGCAAAACTACTCTCCAAAGGCTGTAGCAAACAGTCTGTAGGAGTAGGGGGCTCGTGGTATGGCTAAAAATATGATTAAATCGGAACCGTTCAAATTGGGCACGGATCTTAATGTTCACAGGGGCAGAACGGTAATCTCACCTACAAACGGGTCCGAAATGGGAACAGGGTCTCTTTTCAAGGGCCCAACAACTCACGAATGGATCTGCTCAACTGGGTACAGGTTCCAACCCGTTAAGAGACAGTTCAGAAGGATATGGAGAAATCTTGATCCATCCTTATCCTTAGGAGGTGGTTCTAACTACTTCTGTCTAGCCACACCGGGGAGTAGAGATTCGTTCTTATCTCGAAGCAAATCCCCACGGTGACTATGAAAACCCTCCTACCTCCTACCATTACAAGGTGATCACTCTTCTCCTACCTAAATCTCTTTCATATTCTTTCCTAGGTACTGACAAGAGCGTCGGAGGGTTTGTCGTCGGGATCAACTCCAGTGTTTCAAACGTTTGTGCAGGTCTGCGACAGCAACAAGGAGCCAGCCTATCAACAGTGGAAGTGGTCAGGTTTGACCCCATCAATTCCTCACGAACCTACAAATTCATCTGATTGCCCCCACACTGAAATCAGCGGCAACACTTGCTTTTAATTCTATTGTTTTGCATCTTGTTGGTGAGTTATGCCACAGTCAGAACTCAACAATTTTTACCTGCGATGCACATTTTGATAAGGAGTTGCAGTTGAACGTGTGATACACGTAAGTCATTAGTAATTAGCACGTGCGATGAATGCCTTAATTTTAAAAAAAAAATTGGAGTTCAACGGGCGGTACACGTACTTTTTTACAAAGTTAAGGAGATAAAACTTTGATTTTCACGTGCGATGCACGTGTTATGAAATAGATTTGAGTTGCACGTGCAATGCACGAGTTTATTTGGGGACAAAGTGGTGTTTGTTTGAAAAAGTTGGGAGTTGTGCGAGTAACATATGTTTGTTTTGTGACAAAAAAAATATTTAAAAATTGTTTGTTTGTTTGACAACTCTCCCATTAAAGACAGTAAGATATATATATATATATATATATATATATATATATATATATATATATCTTACTGTTTGTTTGTTTGACAACTCTCCCATTACAGACAGTAAGATATATATATATATATATATATATATATATATATATATATATATATATATATATATATATATATATATATATATATATATAGGGTTTTGCTCCATTGAAAACGGGTTCGTTTTCAATGGGTTGGAAAATGCCCATCTCAACCGTCCGATCTAGCGTGATCTTGATCAGCAGCTGTGATCAAGATCCGCTAAGGTCTCCCACTAAAGCTGAGAAAAGCGGAGGGGTATTTTCGTCACTTCACGCAAAAAAACATTTCAGACTTAGCGTTTTTTTGGCGTGGAGTTTTTTTTTTTTCGAAAAAATTACTTAGGCCGTTGTTGGAAAAACATACCTTGGCCATTGTTGGCAACAACGGCCTAGGTATGTACAAGTGTTTTTCCAAACACTTGTACATACCTAAATCTCCCTCACTCTGTCTTCGTCACAAACTCTCCCCCTCTCTTTCTCTCGAGCTCCTAAAACCCATCCCCAAATCCTAGTTCACTCTCCCAACTCCTTGGCATCGATTTCTTTGCCTTCTCGATCTCTCCCTCTTGTGGAAAGCTCTCTATCTCTCTCTTCCTCTTCCGAATACAGCAAACCCTAACTTCACATCCAAATTCCCAAATCATCTGAACCCTAGCACAAATTTTCTTCCTTTCTCTACAACAGCGTGCAGCGGCTTCTCACATCTTCGCCAACTCTCTATCTCTCTCTTTGGACCAGGTATTTACTTAATCCCAATTTACTATAATGAACTATGTTAATTTATTTTTTTTTTTCCAGATTTGGAGTTGGGCTTTTTTGTATTATGCATAGTAGTCTATAATTTAGAAAGTATACAGTTTGCTCTGATCATGTATGTTGTATATATTTTGTTGACATTTTTGTAGATGTAGTGTTAGTTGTAGTTGTAGAATATAGGAAAAAGGAAACAAACGAGATCCAAAAATTTTAAAATTTTACGAGGAGGTCGGACTCACCGCGTAGAAGGTAACAGAACTTGTAGAAGCGATTTCCGTCTCACGATTTGTGAGATACATCCGTTTATCAGTTTTATTCAATACAACGGATATAAATCGTTACACGGCCGTATATTTCAAACCGAGAGTCAGAATTCACCTCTGCAAGTTCTGCTGGTTTGTGTTTGGTGTGCCAGACTTGACGGCCAAATTTAGAAAATTTTCCTTCTCGTTTTTGTTGTTTTGATGCATATATGAAACACCTTTAATCCACCTCGGAATTTGTGGAATACGTTATGAATAGAAAATTGCTTAAACGAAGTCCAAATAATATGAAACTGTACGGGTGGGTTGGTCTCGCCACTCACAAGTCATACCAACCTGTACATGCGAGTTCCGACCCACGGTTTGCGAGATACGTCAATGTATCGCTTTTCGCGAAGTTTTCAAGAGTGAAAAGGATACACGGCCGTATCTTTCAAACCGTGGGTCGGAACTCGCATGTACAAGTTGCGTTGGCTTGTGTACGGGGAGCCCGACCCAAGGGGCAAATTTTGGAATTTTTGCATCTCGTTTGTATTGTTTTGACGCATATATGAAGAAACTTCAATCTACCTCGAAACTTTTTTAGTACGGTCTCAATACAAAAATGCTTAAACTGATGGAACTGCGATGATTCCCAGGACCACGGATTGGTGTGCGTATCAATCATAAAAGCTTAACAGATTTAATACGTGATCTAACCCTTTATAGCGGAATCTAGGGTTCACGAATTATACCTGCGATGAGAAGAAGACGATAGTTTCTAGCAACCTCGAGCCGTCAGCGACCCCAAGATCTTCTGCACGTATTCCTTCCTCGGGTTGGACGTCGTGTGGGCGACGGTCTACCAACCTTTCTTCTCCTTGGCTGACTTCTCTTTCTCTCCTTACGTGAATCACGAATTTAGAGAAAACTTCTTATCTCTGATAATGATATGACGGCCAGAGAATAGAGGATATATATATAAGACTACGGCAGGGACCATAAGGAGAAATTAGGGTTAGGTCTCCTAACGAATCTGGGTATCCCGTGTTCAGCCCGAACACACAACCCAGGCCCATTAACAATAGCTCGGTCCACTAAAGAGCTATTGTTGCACTACCTTCCTAATCCCAAATTATATTTATGGGCTCCTTTTATTATATGCTCGTTCAGCTTCCCATGTTAAGATATCGAATGTCCGTCGATCAAATTAAGTTACTGACAACTATATTGATCAACATCTTTTATCCTTAAGTAGTACCACTCAACTTTATTTGTCATGTCGGATGTAATCCACTTGCAGGGTTTACATGACAATCTTATGAGCTCCTTAAGGGGACATCATCAACCCGACGTATCGGGACATGGATTCTTTTTACAATCAACAGCCCATCATACATACAATGCTATTACCCAATTCATAGAGGTTGTTGATCCATAATGAATCTCACTCTTTTATGAGTCAAAGTAATGCACACTGCATATACATGTCTGTTATTATATCTGGATTAAGAGCATAAGCATCCATAATAACAGAGGTGTTTGTTCTCTTTTGTAGTCAGTACAAAGAGAACAACCTCAAGTGGTCCTGTTCAGTACACACAAAGTGTACTAGTGTAAACCTATAGTCAAGATAGACTAATACCAGATTACACTACAACCTTTCCAATTGATTGTCCAAGTCCGTCTAGGTTGTGAACTATTTATATATTCCATAAGGAACTGATAATATGATCTTCTGTGTGTCTCCTCACACCATATTATCAACCTTATAGAATATCAGATACTTGCATTAATATTATAATAAACACAATATGCAAACATATGCCCATATGATTCTCATTCAAAAAAAATAAGGAAATAAAGTTAATACAAAAGTGATGCTTTCAGTATATAACCCTAACATAAATGAAGTCCAAAAAATACGAAACGGCCTAAGGTGGGTTGGGCTAACCATTCACAATGCAACGCAACCTGTATTGGCGAGTTCCGACCCACAGTTTACGAGATACATCAATGTATCGCTTCCCGCTCTTTTTTAAAGAGTGAAAATGATACACGGCCGTATATTTCAAACCATTGGTCGGAACTCACTTCAACAAGTTGCGTTGGCTTGTGTTTAGTGTGCCCGAGTTGACGGCAAAATTTAGGAATTTTTGCATCTCGTTTGTGTTGTTTTGACGCATATAAGCGAACTTTTAAAATTTTTGCATCTCGTTGGTTTGTGTTTGCTAATTTTCAGCGAATAATTAGTTATATATTTGTGAACTTTGTTACAGAGAAATGGCTAGAACGAAGAGAACCGGAAGGACATCCCGAGAAGCACGGGGGGAACATTTCACAGAGAATGTGAGAACTATTAATTTGTATTGTCCCTAATTTTGTATTTAGTGATATTGATATTAGACTAATAATAATTATATTTTTTGGTTCGTGTAGGTTGGTGCATCCTCTTCGATGACAGGACGTCATGGTCCAGGACCAATATATGCCGATGAACTGACCTTGCAAGACCGCCATAGATCCATTACAGTGTGGGGTGAAACGATGCGGAGGTGTAATTTCCGCACCCACGAGACCATGAAGGTGCACCCACGTATTGTCGAGTACCTAGTAGCGGCCGGTTTTTACGAAATCAGCATGATGGGTCAGGTTAAACTCGACCCAGCACTTCTCTCCGCACTCGTGGAGCGCTGGAGGCCAGAGTCACACACGTTCCATCTACCGGTCGGAGAGATGACTGTGTCGCTACAGGATATAGCGATGATATCCGGTCTTCCAATAGATGGGTTGGCCGTGACGGGTAATATAAACTTTGATAAAATAGAGCTGTGCAATGAACTGCTCGGTACAGAGTTTGATGAGGAGGCTATGGAAGATAAGGACATTTTTCAAGGACAATCAATCCGACTATCTTGGTTGAAGAGACGTTTTGAAAGAACATTGACCAATGCATCGCCCGACGACTATGTACAGTCCTACACCAGAGCTTACATTCTAAAGGTGACCGGAGGGGTTCTCTTGCCTAACTCATCCGGGGATACGGTGCACCTCATGTATCTATGATTGCTCGCCGACCTAGGCTTAGCAGGCCGGTATAGCTGGGGAAGTTGCGCGTTGGCAATGCTATACAGGTCAATGTGTTCTGTAGTGCTAGATGGGTCGGAGATGACCGGACCGATGGTTTTGTTACAGATTTGGTCATGGGAGCGACTGCACTTGGGTCGTCCCCGCATTAGGAGATCAGCGGACGGTTGGATGGTCCAACCAGAAAATCCTGATATGTTAGAACCATTAGGGGTATATTGGGCTGGTAGTCGGAGTTACAAAGACAACCCCAAAGGTGTACTAACGTACTACAGAGACGAGCTCGACCAACTATGAGAAGAGTTCGCGATTTGGGTGTCGTATACACCCGAGCGGGTGGGAAGACTACCACCGATGTGCACCACCGGATTGCAGTTGTGGCTGACGACGGCTCCACTCATCAACTTCGGTATAGTGGAGCATCTGCGACCGGAGAGAGTCCTTAGTCAGTTTGGTCTTCAACAAGATAGTCCCCCAAGCTGCGTAAACCTATACAATCATGAGTTACACGCCATGAGAGGTACCGGCGGCATGCCTACTCATGATTAGGCAGATTTCCATCGTGTTCATGTTGCAGAATGGAACGAGCGACGGTTTGAACTTGTACTTGTTAATGTTCCAGAGTATGATGGAAGAGTGCAAGGGAAGTACATAACTTGGTTCAGATCATATACACGTTTGTACATCTCTCCCGGTACAGTACTACCTACTGGGGTTCAACGAGAAATTGAGAAGAAGGAGATTGAACCACCACCGGCCTATTCTAGTTCACAACCCATGTTCCGGCCGAAGGCATCAGCTATACGTATAGTGGTAAGTATAATCTTCAAATTTCTCTCAATGTTTGTTAATTTAAAAATTATTGAATTGTTTACTTTTCCCAATCTGTATAATTGGTTATTAAATTGTTTACTTTTCCCAATCTGTATAATTGGTTTTCTTATTTTTTGGTTTTTTGTTTTAGATTGATAACACAATGGACATGGCAAAAGAATGCGCGGACGTACTAAAAAGTAATGCGGGCACGGCTATGAAGAGGTTTGCTTCGAGGATGTTTGCTTCATGCCGTACCAATTTGGATGTTTTGGGAGAGGCTGAACGTTTGGATCGAGCAATAAGGTTACCGAGGAATTGACGTAAAAGCATGAGGGGTAGGCCTGCTGGACTGATGGGACAACAACAGGAACGTGAGCTGAGAGAACAACAAACTTCGACTTCACATCCATCTGAAGAACAAGAGCCGGAAGAAGAGAGTGAGGAGAGGGTTGTTGAAGACGTACAACAAGAGGAGGGAGGAGAAGAAGAAAACCCTGAGTCGCCAACCCCATTCCGGCGTCGAAATCCTACTCGAAAAAGGCGAGCACCACAGCCATACACGCCCGGTTCTTAGCCAATACCGTAAACAATTTGTTTGTTGTAGTTTTTTTTAGTTTTTTTTCGGTTTTATCCCTATTGTAACTTAGAATATGGAAATTTTTGTTCGTAAGTTTAAGTGTAGTTGATGTTGTTGTTATTAATTGCTAATAGTCAATTATGGTTGGTGATTTTGGCAGGTGTACGTATAAATTTATTTGGAGAATGCAGGTGATGGGAAAGTGTTTAGAATTTGGGTAAAATTATCAAGTGTAGCAGCTACAGCTGCTGTGTCGAATTGTAGATAATTTTTTTTTTAACCTAGGCCGTTGGTGATCCATATTGTCTTCCTCTCTGACTTGTTGGAGTTAAAAATAGCAACAAGTCAGAGAGCAACACCCCTATATTGTGTATACCCTAGGTAGTTAACCAAAAAGATAGACAATTTGTCTTACTCTCTGACTTGTTGGAGTTAAAAATAGCAACAAGTCAGAGAGCAACACCCCTATATTGTGTATACCCTAGGCCGTTGTCTCCAACAACGTCCTAGGTAGTAGGCCAAAAAGATAGACATTTTGGGGTGCTGTCTGACTTGTTGATGTTAAACATAGCAACAAGTCAGAGAGCAACTTTCCTATATTGTGTATACCCTAGGCCGTTGTCTCCAACAACGGCCTAGGTAGTAGGCCAAAAAGATAGACATTTTGGGGTGCTCTCTGACTTGTTGGTGTTAAAAATAGCAACAAGTCAGAGATCAAGACCATCTTCTTGTTTATACCCTAGGCCGTTGTCTCCAACAACGGCCTAGGAAGCAGGACAAAAAGATGGTCAATTTGATCTTGCTCGCTGGCTTGTTGGAGTTAAAAATAGCAACAAGTCAGAGACCAAGACCATCACATTGTGTATACCCTCCAACAATGGCCTAGGTAGTAGACCTAAGGTGATCCAATTTGTCTTACTATCTGACTAGTTGGAGTTAAAAATAGCAACAAGTCAGAGAGCACCCCAAAATATTGTTTATACCCTAGGTCGTTGTCTCCAACAACGGTCTAGGAAGTAGGCCAAATGTTACACATTGTTTGCTTTTTTCAATTTTCTCTTCACTTTTTACGAACAATCTCTGTGGAACTTTATACAAAAGATAGATGATAACTTGGCTTGTATATCATTTATATGTTTTTTTATTTTTTAATTTGACTACACCTAACTAACCACTACATAATCACGATGTTTTAATATCTACAGAACACCCTAGAAAATATAACATAATCTTATCATTCGTTAGGGTTAGGGTTAGGGTTAGTGTATTAAGTTGGGTTAGTGTTAACGGGGGTTAAGGGTATGATTAGGGTTAGCGGGGGTTAGGGGTTTGGTTAGGGTTATTGTAGGGTTAGGGTTATTGCAAGGAAGACATTTACGGTAAGAGCTTGTTTTGGTTTATCATTAATTACGTTAATATTTGTAGTTAGGAGTTGATAGGTAATAAGTTTCCAGTAAAGAGTTTATAGATATTTAAGTTTTATCAATTCTCTTCATGACCAATATATAACCACTTGTCTGTGTTATGAATGGAGCATTAAACTCTTTTCAGTTATTACCACTCAGAACATTCAGAATTACTGAAAATTAGAGAAAAAAACATAATAGTCACATGTGTCTCTCCACTCTTTACGAACATTATCTTCTGAACTCTACAAAATAGACATTCATATGTATAAATTTTTTGTTTATATTTTTTATTTATTTCCATTCATAGCCACCTAACTAACCAATATAAAATCGTTACCGTCAAACGAATAAAAAAATTAACAAAAATTATTTGGTATTTTGTTTCATAAAAATTAATAAAATATGATATGTAGGAGGGTAGGGTTAGGGTTATGGTAGGGTTAGGAGAGTAGGGTTATGGGTTAGGGTTAGGGTTAATGTAGGGTTAGGGTCTTCACTCTTTTTCTCTTCGTAGCATCCAAAACACTATTTATCTAAAACACTTCACTTGCTAAAACATTGAAGGAAGATGCTATCCAGCTTAACCCAAAATACATGTACACAATCTAGTAATTATCATACATACATGGACATATTCAACAACCTAAGTTAGCTTGAATCATTTGGTTCTTCTTTTATATCCTCGGTCCTTCTGCTTTTTCTCTTCATAGTTTCCCCTTCACACGGATAGATTTTGCTAAGTCTATGTCGAGGAATGGAATGTTCATTTTGTTTATGATAACTTGGCCTACTATTATTGGAAAATCTTCAAAATATGCATCACATGTAGTAGAACAAGTTCAATATGAAAAAAACCTAAAGTACATAACCACATGTAGATCCCCACATGTAACCTATATTTGGGAAAAACAACATGTAGATCCCCACATGTAGCCTATATATGGGAAAAACCATATATACATCCTCACATGTACAGCAAGACCAATATGAAAAAAATCACATGTTGGTCTCCCACATGTGGTTTTCCCCACATGTATATACCAATAAGGTAAGAGATTAATTCTTCTATATCTGACTTTTCACGATGAAATACGAAGAGGTGCGAAACATACCTAATGCACTGTTCCGGAAACACCCTTCCAAAATTGAATAACCCATTTCCGAATATCAAAAATATTCAATAATAATGATGGACAAGAAGAAACCAAAAATAAAAAAGATTCGGTTCGCTTTAGAGCGGAGAGCAATCAGATCCAATTACTTGCCCATCAAGAACTGGATCTAATTTTTTTCGAAAAATTGTACAAAATGAAACGGTGCAAAAAAGGTCAAAATAGGGACCATCATGTATTGGGAAATCATAACAGAAAACCACATATAGATCTCCAAATAAAGTATCATATATTGGGAAAACCAACATGTAGATCCCCACATGTAGATCACATGTTGGAAAAACCACATGTAAATCCCAACAAGGTTAAAGACCCACATGTACAACAAGTCCAATATAGAAAAAAGAACATGTAGAAACCCACATGTACATCCCACATGTATAACCTAATAAGAGAAGAGATTAAGTCTTCTATATTTGACACGAGAAAGAAGGGGTTGTTGCAAAACCCATCGGGGACGTGATTTCCCAAGACTCATAAGGAGACGCAGTTTGGTTCTTTTGAATTTGAAGAGTCTCCCAAAAAAGTTCAAAGATTACTCTAAAACACTTCCTGCAACTTTTGATTCTGTGGAAATTTTGGATGTGGAATCTCGTCATGAAGTAATTGTGTACAGTTCTTCGAGCAGCTGTGATGATGATGATATCCCTATTGCTTCACATAATAACAGAGTTCATTAACAGAAAACCCATCTAACAAAAAATCCCTAACCCTAACCTTACCCTAACCCTAACCTAGGTGTGACTCCTAACCCCCTCTTAACACTAACCTTAACCTTATACATGTAAACCTACTCCTTTATATTTTTTGGATATTTTTTTAAGCATATTACCTTCATAATTTGATATAATTTAAGCCTACTCCTAACCACAATGGCCTAAGATATTTATAAGAAATGGTGTTGCTCTCTGACTAGTTGCTCCTTTTGTCTAATCCAAGTCAGAGAGCACTCCCAAAATCACAACTTTTTGACTATAACCTAGGTATTTATAAAAAATTGTGTTGCTCTCTGACTAGTTGCTCCTTTTGTCTACTCCAAGTCAGAGAGCACTTCCAAAATCACAACTTTTTAACTATAACCTAGGCCTAAGGTATTTATAAGAACTGGTGTTGCTCTCTGACTAGTTGCTCCTTTTGTCTACTCCAAGTCAGAGAGCACTCCGAAATTCACAACTTTTTTACTATAACCTAAGCCGTTGTTGGCGACAACGGTCTAAGGTATTTATAAAAAATGGTGTTGCTCTCTGACTTGTTGCTCCTTTTGTCTACTCCAAGTCAGAGAGCACCCCCAAAATTACAACTTTTTGACTATAACCTAGGCCGTTATTGCAGATAACGGCATAAGGTATTTACAAAATAAGGTGTTGCTCTCTGACTTGTTGCAACTTTTGGCTTCTCAAAGTCAGAAAGCACCCCCAAAATAACACTTTTTTGACTACAGGTTATGAAAAACATATTGTTTTGCTCTGTGACTTGTTGCACTTTTTGACTAGTTAAATTGAATACCAAACAAAATTCAACAAATAACTGAGGCCGTTGTCTCCAACAACGGCCTAGGTTTAAAATATATATATATATATATATATATATATATATATATATATATATATATATATATATATATATATATATATATTTACATCTGCAAGTGCAGCTACAGCTGGTACAATTGAGTTACAAACCAACATTTATGTACAACAACAATATTAACAAACGACACTTAAGTCTCAAGAACATTTACAGTTACCAATCAAAGGTAATTAACCAAGTTGCACAAAGAGTTAAAAATATACCGAAACATTACATTTTATAAATTACAATTCACAGTGGATCGTCATATCTCGACTTAGAACTGTCTTCATCGGAATGAATTACGTCTTGCCTTCATTGAAAGATTAGGTTTAGTTAGTAAGAAACTCATTTACCACAAATAAAGTATAATAAATTTAAACGATGGACAAACAAATAAAGTACGATTCTTACCCCTCAAATAAAGTTGGACAATTTCTTGAATCATGATTCATTTGCACAATGCCACATCTTCAGCACCTTCTCGTTTTTTTTATGCGGAGTTGCTCTCTTATCGGCCTCAATCTTTTGGCGCGAGGCCTTCCCTTTGTCGTGCATTGCTGTGGGTCACTAATGCATGTAGGTATGTGTCCACTCCCTTGATCATGAGGTTGTGCACTACCATGCGGTTGTGAACTACCTCTGGGTTCGACACTGTCATGTGGTTGTGAGGCCTGTTCAGGTTGTTCACCTAATCCGGATTGTAGCCGAGAAACCCCGTCAATGATCTTCTGCAAATTCTCCAACGTGTATTTGTAACTCTCATTAGAAGAACAACCGAGATCGACAATCTGTTTTGTATGGTAGCTCAACTCACAATATCGAGAAGCAAAATTCTCGATATTGGGTTCGGTTGGAACGGATGTATAACTTCTTCTCATCACATCCCTGGTCCATCTTCTTTTAATATATACATCCGGGAAGGAAGTGTGATGGCAGAAACGAAGTGCAGCTAAAATATGCCTGCAAGGAATGGCAACGAATTCGAACAAGTGACATGCACATGTAATAATTTCATTGATTTTGCATAATTGAAGAAGGCGAGCCGGTTCTGATTCTCCACAAAGTATCACATGAAAGGTTGAACTATTCGGTGTCTCAAGATCGGCAACGAATGTCACATTGTACATGAAGCTTTTTGTGACTTCATCTTGGAATTTGTAGAAGATTTTCAAAGTAAATGTTTTTGCCATTTGTGCCTCCAAAGCTCATTCGCTCTTCAACTTCGGTCTCTTCTCACGGTTACGATAATTTTCTTTCAATTCATCGTGTCTTTGCCTTCCCAAAAAATGGTTGAAGATGACGGCAAATTCATGCAAGAAATATTTTTTTCTGTATGATGCTTCAAGGCAGAATGTGCGAACTCAACCCGTTGGCTACTCAACATGCCGGCCCAAAAAGAATCTTTAGCGTAGATGGGTGCCCAACTTTCATGGATATCAAATATATCGTTCAACCATTTGTTACTCTCTAATCCGTATTGCGAAATCAACATATTCAATTTTTCTATAAATTCATATACATATTTGGAATTGTAGATGACATTCTTCAAGGACTCCCTAAACTTGTCGACATCGTTCGAAAGATGCACCTCCTGGGATAAATTATCCAGAATGTGCCAAATACAAAAACGATGCCGAGTCTGGGAGAAAACTTTCTTAACTACGGCGGCGATCCCACGGTCTTGATCGGTGACGATACCAGATGGAGCACGATTCATAACCCCTAACCACTTTTCAAAGAACTATTCAAACAAAGAGGCCGTCTCATTTGGAATGAACCCACCTCCTAAGAAAATCGATTGCCAATGTTGATTCACTCCAACAAAGAGAACAAATAACATTCTGTAACGGTTCGTATTGTACGTGGCATCAAAGCAAATTACGTCGCCAAATTCTTCATAATTTATCCTACAAATACCATCTACCCACATACAATGTGACAACCGCCCTTCGGGATCTACTTGAATGTCATAAAAAAATGAAGGATCTGTCTGTTTCTTAGATTCGAAAAAATCAATTAGCATTGTACAATCATGTCCTTTCAATGCTTCTTACGAATCTCTAAGTAAATTTCTAACATCTTTTTCTGTGAATCCTACTTGATCGTGACCACCACTAGCACTTTCGAAGAAGAGCATTTGTCGACATGTCTGGATATTAGCTTGGTTCATTTGATATATTATTCTTTTATCCGTATTTGACACTGACCTATTCCGGGGCAAAAGATGCCTTCTACCGGGTGAGGTAAATTCGTGATTGTGTTCTTCGTGAAATGAATACATCACCCACGTATTACTTGCTTCGTTCAATTTTACACGAACACAAGCCTTGCAACCCGTTCTACAAGTTATTTCCTGTCTACCATCACTATGTTGACTCGGTGACGACCTAGCTTTATTACAAAGATATGACTTATCTATTTCCATTCCTTCCTTTAATTTATTCGCACCCTTACGCATTGCAAAACCCCCACAACAGGCATATGAAGAATAAAAATTCTCGGCCTCAACTAAAGTGGGAAATGTCATATCTAACTTTGGTTTTAGATGGTCTTCGACTAACGGCATGGAATCAGTGATTGGTTCTACCTGCACAAAATTATCGCCGACAGCAGAACTCTCCGTATCGTTGTTCATCTGGGGTAAAAATATATTATTGGTCAATTAATATACACATTATATATAAAACAGCTTGTTAACAAACGATTGCGATATATATACATACAAAACAAAATAAGTGGCAAAACGTCGAAAATGACGTCATATAAATACAAAACTCTTCTATTGGGTCCGGCTTGCCGCGCACAAGGAAACGAAACTTCTACAAGTAAGTTCCGATCCACGGTTTGCAAGATAAAGCCGTGTCTCGCTTGCATTCCCCTCATTCTTGAACTAAGGTTGTTGTTTGATATACGGTACAAATTCGCACAAACGAGATCAAAAAATTCCAATACTTTGGGAGTGGGACGGAGGCAAAACACATGAGCCAACAAAATTTGTAGAGGTGAGTTTCGACTCACGGTTTGCAAAATATGCCGATGTATCGCTTTCACTCACAGGAATGAATTGAAAGCGATACACGGCCGTACACTTCAAACCGTAAATCCAAACACACTTCTACGAATTGTGTTGGCTTGTGTATGGCAAGCCCGACGTACTCGCAAAGTTGCATAAATTTTTTTCGCTTTGTTCGCTATTACTAATATCGAACAACAGCCAACAACAACTAATACTATATCTACTTCCCCAATTAAACTAGAATTACCTACTCAATAAATACCTACGCATAATATAGCAATTGTACACTCAAACATTGGAGAAAAATTTCCAATCAATTAGCCTAGTTAGAACTACTCAAGTAGGAACAAATTAGTACCTTTAACAATGAGGGTGTTCAGGAGGCCGCAAAGTTGCTGCTGTAGAGAAAGGAATGGGAGTAGGGTTTGGCTAATTTAGGGGAGATTAGGGTTTTAGGGTTGGGTAGATTTCGTATGGGTTAGGGTTCTTTTGTAATTGAGATCTTCAAAGGAAGAGGGTTAGAGACTGAGAATAGGGAGAGATTCGGTGAAAAGCAACGATCAAGAGAGAGGTAGGGTTCTCAGTTCGATAGAGAGAGAGCTACGACTTGGAAAATTGGGTTTATCGAGCTCCACTAGCGAGAGAGAGAGTTGTGAGGGAGATGAAGATCTGAGTATGTACAAGTGTTTGGAAAAACACTTGTACATACTTAGGCCGTTGTTCCCAACAACGGCCTAAGTTGAAATTTTTTTATAAAAAAAACAACCTAGGCCGTTGTTTCAAACAACGGCCTAAGTACAATTTTTTCCAAAAAAAAAACTTTAAACAACCTAGGC